>QVTF01000372.1:0-331817 GCA_003573665.1 Oxygymnocypris stewartii | reverse complement strand
CTCCTGCGGGAGCAGACACTGCTGCGGCAGTGGGGAAGTACGGGAAAGGCTCCCAAAACAGCTGGGGGGATTGTGTGTGTGGGAGGGAGGGGGGGGGGGGGGGGGGGAGGGTGATGGAGAGGAGAGGTTTCTATGGGGTTTCGGAGGTGTATTCTAAAGGGGATGGCCGATTAGGGTCTGGTGGGCTTCCTTGATGTGGGAGCGGTCTGATCGAATATAGCTTTTGAAAGCTTGTGACGACCAGCGACCGAGTTCTTGGATCTGCTGTTGGGAAAGGCCTTTCTGGGCCGCTGTGGTTGCTGCGCCTATTCGGAATGAATGGCGGAGGGTCCTAGGGGAGACCGCTTGGAGAATTGAATTGAGGGAAGCTTCGAGGAGAGGTTTCAAGGGATGATTTATGGGAATGTCGGTTCTGAAAAGGGAGGTACTGTGGTGGGGAGTAGATCCGCCTCCGGTGCCAACGTTCTGAAAGACAAAAAACGAGAGAGAGAGTCAGCTATTTGATTTTTTGGACCCGGGAATGTGTCTTGCGGTTATGATGAATTGGTCGCAAGCTGGAATCCAAATCAAGCGTTTTAACAAGGGTGTTAGCATGGGTAAATGGGAACGAGATTTGTTGACGCAGTGTACGGTGGCTTCGTTGTCACAGTGGATAATGATGCTGGTAGCGGACCATTCTTTACCCCACGGAAAGGCTGCGATGACTATGGGATAGAGCTCGAATAGAGCTGAGGACATTAATGGCTGTGGTAGATTGGATAACTGGCGGTGGCAAGTAGATGCGAACCAGCGTCCTTGGTAAAATCCCCCATAACCGATGAAGGGGGCGGCGTCGGTGGATTGGGTGGTGAAAAGGAAAAGGGGGGGGGATTGGGTAACGGAGAGGGGAGGTTGCTATGGGGGTCGGGGATGTACTGTCATTAACGGGGTTGGCCAGTTAGGGTTTGGTGGGCTTCCTTGATGTGGGAGCAGACACTGCTGCGGCAGTGGGGAAATATAGATAGGGCTCCTGCGGGAGCGGGCACTGCTGTGACAGTGGGGGAATATAGAAAAGGCTCCTGCGGGAGCAGGCACTGCTGCGGCAGTGGGGAAAAATAGATAGCGCTCCTGCAGGAGCAGACACTGCTGCGGCAGTGGGGAAATACAGTTATGACTCCTGCGGGAGCGGTCACTGTTGTGGCAGTGAGGAAATGAGGATCCTAATGGAGCAGGAGCTGCTGGGATGATTGATGTGGAGATGAGCTGCTATGGGTGGATTTGGAGATTTTAAAAAGGGGTGGCTATGGTGGGTCTTAAGATCGAGTGAACAGGGATAGACTGGCATTAAAAGGGGTTGGCTGATGAGGGTTTGTTTGGCCGGATGTGGTAGCTACGCCTGTGTGGAAGGAGTGGCTGGAGTAATGATCTGCTGGTATGCCAGTAGAACAGGACTTGGTGTTTGGGAATCAGAACCGTGTGGAAGGGCGTTTTGAGTCATCGATAAAAGTAGGTCAGACGGGAGTTTGGCCTGTGGATTTCTGTAATGCAGATAAACTACTAGGGTTTGGTATGGTTGGATTGGAGATTGAAGTAGTAAGGGGTTGTGACTGGTTCCGCCTCTGGTAGTGGGAGAAGGTGATGGAAAGAGAGGGCAGCGGGGTTGCACCATTAGCGGAGGCAAGCTCACGCTTGGGACTGTTCCGGGAGCAGAAGAAGGGAGGGAAAGAGAGGGGGAATGGTGTGGTACCGGGGCCTATGCTGCTAACGGAGGCATGCTTATACTAGAGTTGGACGATGGGCTGTGGGCCATGGGGGTAGGAGTGGTGTGAGGCCAGGGCTGTGGATGGTTCTGCGCTGCTAGCAGAGACGTGCTCGCGCTAGAGTGGAATGTTGGGGCTGCGGGCCGTGGGTAGGTGAAGGGATTGGGGTAAGGAAAAGGCTGTGGATGGGTCTGCACCACTAGCAGAGGCAGCCTCACGCTAGCGTCTGCTATGGAAGCTGGAGGTCACTGGAAGGAAAAGAGGATTAGAAGTAACAGGGGAAAAGACATGTGAGGGCCTGAGTTGTGAGCAGAGGCAGCCTAAAGCTTGCTTCAGCTGCTGAAGGTCATGGAATGGGAATTGGGGTTGTGATGTCCTGCAGATCCTGTGTATTCTGTACCGCTAGCTGAGGCAACCTCACGCTGGCATCTGCTTGGGAGCTAGAGGCAACTGAACAAGAAAAAGGGGTTAGAAGTAAAAGGGTGAACGACATGTGAGGGCCTGTGTTGCAGGCGGAGGCAGCTTCGCGCTTGTTACCAGCAGATGTGCTTTTTATTGAATGTATCTGTCTAAAAAGCAAGAGTCTGGAAATGCTGGTTTAACTTGTCATGTGACAAATCAGCCATTCAAAAACAAGCCAATGACAGTTGGCATGCGTGTTTCGCAAACGCACAACAACGTTTCGCTTCGGAGCCGAGCATTTCCGCAAATCTCCAGAGTGTCTACAAGACGAACAGCGTTGGTGTTACGGCGCGTCAGCGGAGGTTGCTGTCCAGTGCTGATAGACTGACTGGCGGTGTGTTGCATCTTTCTTCTGCGGTCACGCTGCGACCTCCCCTGGGCGCTTCAGCGCTTCTAAAAGAGTATTTTTCTGAAAGAGCAAATCAGCTCCACGAGCGACGGGCGTCTTTTTTAAAGATAGCTTCCCGCTCGTGTGTTTCTGGATGTGGTCGTTCCCTGGCTTCATCTGATGGTCACGATCGCTGTCCCTCGTGCTTGGGCTTTCAGCACGCTGAGGCAGCGCTCGTGGATGAGTCATATTCTCATTGTGGGAACATGACCATTGTGATGCTGCGCTCCAGGTACCTCCTCGCCAAATGAGGGGGTATCTCCCTTGCCATGCCCCATTCTAGCTCCTCCGGGTTTAGGAGGGCTACTTCGGCTCATGGTCAGGCTGATTTGAGGATCACAGTGAGAGCTTCCCCGTCGAGTACGTCTCCGCGGGCCTCTCACTCCTCCAGCTCATCGCACCGTCTGGTGTTCCCGGATGAGCTCGCATGGTCCTCGGACAGAGGATTTTCCTCTTTTCGCTTTTGTTAAGTCTGATTCAGAAGGACACTTCTAATCAGAGGATTGTAGGCAGAATTTTCTCTTTTGTGATAGGACTGTGATTGCTATCTGAAATTTTCTCCTGGACGGAGGAAAACCATAGCAATGACAGTGCTATTCCTTAATGGCTAAATTTACACCGCAACGCTGGTTAGCGTGTCTCTCGTGCGTGTTTAAAAATGTTCTTCTCATTGCAGCTGTTTTAACTTGGAGGGGTAGGATTTCACAATAGAGGGTAAATAGCAAACAGTTTTGAACGTAGTTCTCAAGTTTCATAAACATCTCTTCAATTGTGACATTTCTCTCTATTCGTGATCTTCCCACTGGCAAAGTCTTAAGGAAACAAGTCAAATTAGAAGTTAGTAACGGGGAGGAAAGATAAGAGGAGTGAATATTTATTCCCAAGGTTTAAAACTAATAATAAGTTGGCAGGATGGTGGTGCTGTTGAGTCAATACGCTTAGGTTGGTTTTGCTGTTTACAGGGTAAACAAACTGACCTAAGTTTTGAGAAACCTTAATTTCCCTTTTGGGGTTTTCTTATTAGAAGGTTAACATCCTTATACCCTAAGTTTGGTGAGAAATGACATTGTTTACGTGGTGTCACTGTCACTTCACCAATCCAACACTAGGGGGAGCACTATCTACTCTCAGGCCTAAGTAACAAGGACTTTATTACCTTTTAGCTGAGTTAATCAGATCACCTGAGGGAATGAAGTATGGCCTAAGGCTGAAATTAGAATACAAATTTGTGGTTTCTAATTAAAATTTAATGATGTTATCATTTAAATTGATAGGATCGATTAGGATTAGAATTACCAGAGCAATCTACCATGGAGTTGATAACCCCATATTGTTGCAATATATAAACAGGAAGTGTAATTAATTATTAAATGTAATTAGAATTTTCAAATTCATAACTAATTATGAAATTAAATTGCAGCTTCCAAATCACTAGTTTCGGATTCCTATAATATTAATTAAATAATTTCCCAAGTTACTCATTCCTCATTGTGTCATTAACATCAAACCAAATTAATCTATACTACCCTAATTACTTGTAAATTAAATAAAACAATTCTGGCCCTCTTGATAATAATTAAGGTTTTACTGTGGTTGTCAAATTATAAGAGCACTTATGATTAATCAATGGATACTGATGCTATTTGGAAGGAACTGAAATTATTTTATGAAATTAAATTAATTTCAAATTTGTAATTAATTATGACATTCAATTAACAATTAAAAATTCCAAACAATAGCAACCTACAACTTTTGTCAACTTTTGCCCAAATTGATACATTTGTAAAATTTAATGGGTTTGAATGGCACCCGGTGGCTGTTTGTGGTATAACGCCTAAACAAAATTGCATAGTAACCTCAATTTTTTATATATCAACTTCAAATTTGAAACACAACTTATTTAGACATATGGACTTTAATTTTATGCCAAATTTGGATTAAAACATTTTGTAAAATATTTGATATAATATACAATAATAATTGTACATTACATTTTATTTACAGTAAATTTTAACTTGTATACCTTTTTTTACTTTCTGCAATAATCTGCTGATTGTCTTCTTTAAAAAGAGACCAACCTTAGGTCTGTATTCAAAAGCATTCATGAATTATAACAATTTAACTTTAAATAGTGCACTTTCAAGTTTTTCAAAAAGGGGGGGTGACAGTTAAAGGGTTAAGGCACAGATTAAATAGCATTCCACATTCTAAATAATTCAGATTCACACTAAGCATATGAGAAGCAGAGGACAACAATAATATCCATATTTATATATATTGTTTCTTTGAGTACACCGTTTTAATGGCTACGGCCATTAGTGTTCTTCTCAAAATCCTTTGTAGATTTCTCTTTGTTCTCCGATGAGGAAAAGCGTGGTCTTTTGCACAGATGTTGAGGGGGGGAGGGACTTTACAGAGATGCCGCTTCTTTAGCTGGCACCTTGTGACCTGTAGTGAAATTTGACTTCCTGCCGACGTGGCATTACGCCGGATACGTACGCCTTGTTGCTTCTCAGTTCAGTTCCCCATGGCGAACCCTGTTGAAGTTCCTCCCGCACCCTCGGCACTCAGGTGTGGTGGAGGGCCAGACGCCAGGTCCAGCACTCGTGTGTTGCCCAAGGTCAGCCCTTGTGCTGGGCTAGGTGCCCGTGTGTAGTGATTCCCCTTTGGGTAATCCCACATGTGTATTCTTCCACGGTACGGCTCCCCTCACGGTGAGCCCGTGTCTTTCCCTGGCAGAGACCTTCTGCCCTCTCTGCTGTGTAGCCATCTCACCCCAAGCTGGCTGAGTCTACCTCAGAGACTCCCATATGTAGTACTGCCCTTGGCCAGTCCATATGTGTAATCCCCACATGGTACCTCCTTATGCAGGATGTGGCTCCGTAGCGTTCCCCTACTTGGAGTATGCTTCCCAGCTAGTTATCTAACTTCAAGTGTGGCTTCTAAGCTAGATCTACTTCAGTTTGTATATAAGAGTAATAGAGGCACAGATGATGCTGTACTGACTCTTCTTAATACAGTTACTAAACATCTTACAAATCCTAAAGGATATGCTAGGATTTTATTCATAGATTTTAGTTCAGCTTTTAATTCAATGTGCTGTTTTCTATTTTTACTAATGAATTTACAATTAATGAGGAAAATTTCTGATTATTCAAATATGCTGATGATATGGCCCTGGTTGGCCTGTTGGACAAAACAAATCCTACCTGACCCACACTAAGGCTCTTGAAACTTGGTGTTGTTCTAGCCAATTAGAAATTAATGTTGCAAAGACTAAATAATTAATTATGTGTACGTGTACGCGACTAGTTATTGTGTTTTTATATGTATGTTGTTGTTCTGCTGTGTTGGTGAGCCAAAGATAATTTTCCACTTAGGTGGACAATAAAGTTATACAATACAATAAAATACAATATCCTACCCACTGTACAGAACAGCAGTGGCTGTCATCTCTGCCTAAGCTCTGTCCTATCTTCCATCCCAACTGGTGTGGGGGGACTTGCCGGCTTCTGCAGGGCACTGGATGGGGTCAGCAATAGTGTTTTCCAAGGGATCCCATTAGTCAGTCACTGACGTTATGTCAGTCGTGACTGACTGATAGGGAACGTCTCGGTTACTTGTGTAACCCTCGTTCCCTGAAGGAGGGAATGGAGACGTAACGTCCCGTCACCATATTTGCTGTACCACCGCTGTACGGCCGGGGCACACAGTCTCGGCTCCTCAGCGAAAAACTGTTGTGCGTTTGCACGTGCTCTCCTTTTATACCCGCACCGCGGGGCGGGGTGCGTGTGGCGAAACACGCACGCCAACTATCATTGGCTTGTTTTGTTAACACTCGAAGGTGATTGGCTCTCGGGCGAGATCCTATTAGTCAGTCACTGATGTTACGTCTCCGTTCCCTCCTTCAGGGACAGAGGGTTACACAAGTAACCGAGACGTTATCTTTTTGCAAATATTTTTTTTTATAATCAACTGCATATTTTGTTTTCAATTTTTCCATAGTGCCACAAACTGGAGAGAGAATGCTTTTTTTCTTCTAAAGTTCAAATGGCAGATATAACAATGGCAAGTTTGTAGGGTCCATCTCCAGGAAACTTAAAAGTAATTAATTATTTACTTGACACTATAACACTGTAAATGTTACAAAAGCAAATACTGAAAATACTGCATGTTTGAAAAACATCAGGGTTTTTTCTGTTTTTTTTATAAAGCAACTGAAATATTTTGACATTATTTATTTTTCACATGGTATATGCAAACATTTGAGTTTAAATATTGTACATTGATTTATATTAGTGTAAATAGTGTATAAAATGGGAACCATTACAACCTTGTTTGAAAAAAAAAGAAAATCACTGTAATCAACAAATCTATTTCTGCATCAGGTTAACCCAAGATACAATCTGTTGTTGGACTTTTATATTGATTGAGGACAAATAACATCTTCACCAGATTATGTACATTCACCGCAAGAACCCGGAAGATCCTGTCATAAATGACCATATATAGACAAGTAAGTGTGACGCCTCTGCTCAACTGCGTTGCCATTGGCTTTGAAGTTCCCTTGGCACTCGCAGAAGTCACTGATTGGACTATCTTTTAACCCAAATAAAAAAAAAAAGATTAATGTTGCAAAGTACGTTTTGCTGTTATTATTAGGTAAGTAATACCTTTAGTTGACAATGCAGTGTTGTCATGTCATGAGAAATTACCACTTTCCCGAGATCGGAACCCTAACCCTGAGCTTAACTTAATTAAACTACAAATACCAGCACTGCGTTCTATCGATAGAATGACAGAGGCTCATGGGTAATGTAGTTTAAAAACTGTAATAATAAAATGAGGGGAATTACAATCTGTTTTGAACAAAGTGTTATCTAAACATGTTCAGTGTGCAAACATATGTGACATGTAAGAGGCAGGCTCAAATTTGGCATTTTACTAAGAGCACCTTTTAAACACCTTTATACCACCTTTCCATGCATGTTTGATAACTCTGCCCAACATTACGTAATTAACATAGTGTAAGTAGTTATTCTGCCAAATTTCTCCTTAAAACTATAATCAGAATTTGATTTACATTTGAAATTATTATTTTTTTTGCTCTTTCATGGGACTCTACTGGGCCCCTGGGGATGGAAGGGCAGTACAACATACACAGATCTATTCTCAATATCACAACTAATTGTGCTGAGTCACATTTGTAAGATTGTCTTTTCAACAACTTGCCAATATGAAAGTTGTAAGTCATAGTTATCTTAGAATAAGAATAGACCCCCAAAAATCTAAATCAGTGCCCATTTGGATTTGCTTTATTTATTTCATTATATCAGGAGCAAGAATAAAGTGTTGACAGTAAACAAAGACACCAATTTAAACAACTAATATATATTGTGACACTTCATTGTACTATTACACATTGTCAATGTGTCATTCGGTAAGACAAGGTACAGGCAGCATGTAGTTAATTATGCAAAAGCCAATTCACGCAAAGCAAAACATCATAATATAAAATACATAATTTGTATCTCTGTGTCCAATGTTCCTCATCTTTGTCATCATCGGGTGCTAAACATTAGTTAAGTCCATGCACATCTTGCTAATAGTACATAATATGATACATGTTGATCTTTCGCTGGTGCATCACCCTCAGTTGTGCATGAAGTGCCTGTAGCAATATAGTCCATGCAGTCTCTTCAAATACATCTTTCAACCTTTATATAACTGAATGTCTTTAATATGGCTAAATGTTCATGTCTTAATTAAAATACTCATGGTAATTATGTGTATTATTTACAAAATCAAATGGTGTTTTTACTAAACACCTAATACAAAATATTCACCATACTTTGTTATCCAACACCATGTGCAATACTTTACTTGAGGATACAGCATAAAGACAGTAAAAGTAGCATATAAAGACAAATCATATTAAATAAAAAAAAAAATGGGTTATATTAAAACTATGTTGTTTTAATCGGATGAAGCCACCCAAAATGCATGTATGGTAAAATGTCCTGAGCATCATAGAATTACATTCAGTTTCCTTCTCATCATCAGAGCTCTCCTGGATTTCTTCCTCTTGCTAGCTTGTCCATGTCCCTATTATAATTTTCTTCCATGACTTAAACAATGTGCAATTGTTATCCATCACACTACAGTACAACTGACGAACAAAAGACGTGACCAATTCAAATAAAATCACTTTATTGTCACAGTACCACGAAAGCAAGTGTACAGGTGGTGAAAGTATTTTGTGCAAACTGCAGCATGACATTATGGATGACAAATATTGAATATGTACAAACCCGATTCCAAAAAAGTTGGGACACTGTACAAATTGTGAATAAAAAAGGAATGCAATAATTTACAAATCTCATAAACTTCTATTTTATTCACAATAGAATCTAGATAACATATCAAATGTTGAAAGTGAGACATTTTGAAATGTCATGCCAAATATTGGCTCATTTTGGATTTCATGAGAGTGTAATGGAATTTTTCCTTTACATGTATTGATCTTTAGTGAAACATACATTTCAGATGTATGCATTATATGTTTTCTCACTCGTAGTTAGAAAAGCATTCTTTGTAGATGATTTACTATGATTGGGAAGTGATAGAGGTAAGGAAACGCAGATGGTCAGGGGGTCAAAGGGGCATTTGCCTGCCTTTTCTGTATAACCATTAATCGGTAAACAAACTGGTATCCCTCCTGATGAGAGGGGGAGGAAGAAGGCCTTGAAGCAAAGAACTATAAAAACAGACCGGCACTGCCTTTCCTTATCTCTCTCGCTCCTGACTGACTCACAGCTATGTGTGTTAGTGACGAGGGATCTTCTCTTGCAAGGGAATAAATACTTTATTACTATAATTTGGACTCAGAGTTGTCTCTTACTCAGTGATGATGTTTGTTAGAAAGAAATTGCCACAACAATTTGGTGTCAGAAAGTGGGATTCCTTGGACGTGACTTCTGGACCTGACAGCGGACGGAGGCTGATCACCTTGGAGCTGAAAGTTCCAACCCTACCTCGCAAAAAAGATTGAGAGACGAGGGACCGTTTCCGCTGTTGGGACCGGAGGGATCGACCACTGGAATCAAAAAGAACCCAGGTGGCACAAAACGACATCTCTGGTAAGAGTCAATTAAATTCAATTTAATTAGGGGGGAAAGAGTGAAATTGAACCATATTGGCTGAAAATTGTTTCTGTGGTAGAGTAATCTGAGCACGAACGTTCAGATTAGGTAACCTGAGATTAACTTGAGATCTGTACGGATCAAGAGGGTTTCAAACAGGTACCGAGGTTAATTGGGGTTAGCTAAAAATCGAAAGATTTTGGTAAATCACAATTAAGAGGGCACTGATAGTGCAACCCGATCCGATTGCGGGATAAGAGAAAATCGGATCTGCTAAAGACGTCTAGCAGATTAAAGAAGCGCGCGTGAGCAAATCCACAGAGAGCAGAAAACAGCCAGTATGGGGAAGTCTCAAAGCAAGCTTGTGAAATATGATACACCGGTGTACTACCAAATGAAAAAAAAATTATGGTCAGAAATGTATGCAAGATATTGAAAAATCCCTATTGAAAAATCCCTCAGATATTGAAAAATTAATCAAGCATCATGATTTTCCCGAAGAGGGAACATTGAGCCTCACAAGACTGAAAGTAGTGAGGGACTCAGTTGAACAAAGTAGCGACAAACAACCAGGTTGTTGTTGCAAATGTGTTAAAAATGTATGTTAAAAATGTGAACAAACAGTAGATTGTTGGCTCAAGGAAGTAGATAAGAGAAAGAAAGCAAGTGCAGAAAGTTAGCAGGAAGGAAAAATGAAAAGTGCAGAAAGAGTTAGCAGGAAGGAAAATGAAAAGTGTGAAAGTCTATTGTATGTGTCTGCACCACCAGAACCGACTAATCCACAGTATGTTTGTGTTTCCCACATGAAAATACGGTGAGGTCGGCACCGCCAAAACACCCATCTACCCAATGGCTCAGCTGGATGCATTGAAATTCGACCCCGACCTCGACTGTTCTCCGGCCAAGACAACCGCAGCAGGACGCACAAGCATCGCAGGCAGCGCCGCGAAAGCGAAGGGGGAGAGAGAGATGCAGCTGGCTGTTGTACAGATTAAAGCAGCACGAGCAGCGCAGGCAGCGCAAGAAATGTGGACTGTGTGTAAAGTAATGAACATGACTTTTCTAGCTGCACGAAGTGCAGGTTGTGCAAGAACCATGGGCACTGGGCACAGGATTGTCCAGAGGCGCGGAAGGCGGATTGAAAGGAGAGGAACGGAGAACAGGAGAGGAGAGGGCGGGTGACAGGCATTCAGCCAGCTACGAAAAAGGGAAGTAAAAATTTATTGACACACACACACAACACGCTCACATACACTGATTCAAATAAGGCTATCTGCAATGAAGGAAATGCTTGCAAACCCTTTATGTGTGATTGTTGAAGTTTTGAATAAGGCTATCTGCAATGAAGAAATGCTTGCAAACCGTTTATGTGTGACTGCGGAAGTTTTGAATAATGCTGTTACTGATGAATGTCTGAGAATGGACAAAAGTTTAGGGTTTTAAGGCTACAGAGATATCCCATGTTAGTTGACGGGACAATAATAGACTTTATGGTTGATTCGAGGGGAGCTCGATCCACCATAAGACCACGTGACTTGCCATGTGAACCAAGAATGACGGATTTAGTGTTTGAAAGCACGTCGGCGTCGGGGCATATAATTTCAGAAAACTATACTGTGCCGTTGAAATGTGAGACGGAGGGGGGCAGGGCATTGAAACATGCGTTTTTGTGCTCTGAAACCTGTCCGGTTCCGTTAATGGCCAGGGATCTAATGTGTAAATTAAATCTGAAACTCACTGCTGGTTTGGGATCGTTATTGAAGAGGAACAGCAGATGAGTTGTGCAAAATTTGAGCCACAGTGGGCATACGAGTGGCAGATAAGAGATTCTGATTGGGCACAAATGATTTTGAAATTGAGCGTGAACCAGAATATGAGGAAGAGTGGTTTAACGGGGCAGAAAATGAGACAATAAGGTTTAATAAGATTTTCTGGAATGAAAATGTGTGTGCGCTTTCAGCTTGCCTGTCAGAAAAAACAAATGCAGCTGTATTTGATAACAGAGGACTCTGCGCCTCACTTATCACTAACCAAGGCCACTGAGCAGAAATGGGCCGCTTTAGGCCTGTTTGTGAGAAAATGCATGAGAGCCACAGAAGGGCTGAAAAGGGAAGAGGGGAGAAACACATTGAAGTATGTAGATGATTTATTGATTTGTGCACGAGATGAGGTTACGTGCGTGGCTGACACTGTAACTCTCTTGAACCACCTGGCGAGAGAGGGTCACAAGGTCAGTCTGACAAAGCTACAGTTTGTGAAGCAGGAAATAACTTTTTTTGGGTCACACTATAACACCAAACAGTAAAGCTATCTCTGAGAAACGCATAAAAGCTATCAAAGATGTACCGAAACCCATAACAAAGAAACAATTGTTATCATTCTTGGGGAATGTGTGCATATTGTCGAACGTTTATTCCAAATTATGCATTTCTTGAAAAGCCCTTGAGAGCCCTGACAACAGGGAAAGGGCTGAGGTCATGTGACAAGATTGAAAGGCCTTTTACACAGATGGTAGACGCAGTCTCCATGATTTTGCAAGAACAGAGAACGTCACATTTATCAACAGCCCGATGGCTGAGGTATCACACGATTTTGCTTGACATGCCAAATGTAACGGTGAAAAGATGCACAACTTTGAATCCTGCCACACTTCTCCCTACAGAGGAGGATGGGGAGGAACACCATTGCTGTCTATCAGTGTTGGAACAGGTGTGTACACCACGTCCAGACCTGTTGGACACACCTTTAGAGAACTGTGACAATGTCCTCTTTGTGGATGGGTCGGCGTCCAAAGATCCACAAACAGGCTTGAATAAGGTTGGTTTCGCGGTGACCACTGAATTTGAAGTCGTAAAGTCTGGCAAATTGCCATCAAATTATTCGGCTCAGGAAGCTGAATTGGTTGCTCTGACAGAGGCGTGTAATCTTATGGCAGACAAGTGTGTGACAATTTACACAGACTCGCGTTATGCTTTTGGGGTCACTCACGATTTTGGCTACTTGGGAAGCACAGAAATTTTTTGAAGTCGGATGGACATCCGATATTAAACGCATCGCTTGTGTCTGAGCTTTTGGAGGCCATCCTTTTACCAGACGAGGTCGCGATCTGTAAATGCGCAGCGCACACTAACGATAAAAGTTTTATCTCCACAGGAAACGGCAGAGCAGACGCGGCAGCGAAGGCCGCGGCAGCACAGGAGACAAAAGAAACGACTTGTGCTTTGGTATCTGTGACTAACCCTGATATTTCCCCTTGTTTACAAAGTATGCAGACGTTTTCCACAGGAGCAGAAAAACAACAATGGAGGTCGTCTGGCTGCAGTCTCCAGGGGGGTGTATGGATGAGTGTTGATGACATTCCTTGTTTGCCCAAACACTTCTTTCAGCATTATGCTAAGTTGACACATGGGTTGGATCATGTGTCGAAAGGGAGTATGATAATGCAGATGAAGGAATTATGGTTTACAAAGGGATTTACAGTGTTTGCTGAAATTTTTTGCAAAAGATGTGTCACTTGTAACACACACAATGTGGCTAGGGCAATAAAAACACCCTTGGCATCTTAACCAGCACCGGCAGGCCCATTTGAATATCTAATGATGGATTTCATCGAATTAACCCCTTGTGGGAAACAGAAACACTGTCTGGTGATGGTTGACATGTGGTCAAAATGGGTTGAGGCCTTCCCAACCTCGAAACAAGATTCGGCAGCAGTGGCAAAGGCCCTGTTAACCGAGATTATTCCGAGATGGGGAATTCCAAGAAAAATCAGTTCTGACAATGGCAGACACTTAAAGCCCTCCAAATTGTACTGATGTACATGAGAATGAGAAAAAGAGTGAAAACAAATCTGAGCCCATTTGAAATTTTGTTTGGCAGGCCACCATTCATGGGCATGGAAGGGGGTAAACAAAGGGCTGCCATCAACGGATGTGTGTGAGAATGACATGTTGAATTACTGCAAGGAAATGTCTTGTCTGTTATCAAATATTTCTGTGCAGGTAAAAGCTGAAGGTTGCTGAGACATTCCTGCACGAGGTCAGACCTGGCAATTTCGTGGTGATTCGTGATCACAGGAGAAAGAGCTGGAAATCGAAAAGGTGGCTAGGGCCTTTCCAGGTGCTTCTGGTGACGCACACGGCGGTGAAGGTCGCAGAGAGGGCTACGTGGGTTCACGTAAACCATTGCAGGAGGGTGCCGCCCATTGCGGAGGCGGAGCAATCGCTGGAGGAGGTTCAACGCGAGTGTCAATAAATGCTAAGATCCAGTTTGAAAAAAACCCTTGCATTACAGCTGTGTGTTTAGGCGGAACCAGATATCAGCAGCAAGGAGGGGACTGGAGGGAGGAGGCAACTTTGATTGCGCAACCGGCATCTGGGTGGACACTGTAATCAACAGAACAGATAAGACTCTTAGTGCTTCAAAAACAGTACTTTCTCACATTCTCTGGTCATAACAGCACCTTTGATTCAGAGTAACTGAGAGAATGGAGCGTCCAAGACCGTGGCACCCATTCAGAGTGCCAGGAATGTATGGCCTGTCTAAGACCACATGTATAATAACTTTGTTGTCAGTGACAATTTGCTTGGTAATACTACACTTCACAACAGGTCTGAAGGTGTTACCAACAGGAGATCAGACCAAAAAAAAAAATATGATGACACAAGTAGCTGAAGTTACAGTGAAAGGTGTTAATTGAGTTATGATGTTTTTATTTTTCTTCCTGAGAAGGATTGAAATGTAAAGAAGGTTAAAAGCAGCAGTTATCCGTGTACGAGAGGACGTACAAGGAGAGGGGGTGAAACTGAGGGATTTTTTACATACTTTTAATATTTACATTTTATATTACAGAAGTAACTCAACAGTGATAAATTGATATGTTTATTTCCTACTTTGAACTATACTATTTCTTGTTTATACTATGGTGACTGAGGGTTCGGTTTAGGCCGAGGGTGCAACAGCAGTGCCTGTCCATTCAGCCCGGCTATAGAATAAAGTCTTTACTATGCTTGCAAATATTAGGGTCTGACCCAACAACAAAAACAGCCTAAGCATTTTTCAAATTTTCAAAAGCTTACTTCACAGGTTCAAGAAGAGTGATCATTTATGTGAAAATCAGAGATGAAGAGTATAAGTGTGATTAATGACTTGAACTTGTATTTATTATTATTTTTACTATTATTATTACAATGTTTGTTTAATCAGTTATCAGAGAATGATAAAAAGAGAGGAATTGTAATGGAATTTTTCCTTTACATGTATTGATCTTTAGTGAAACATACATTTCAGATGAATGCATTATATGTTTTCTCACTCGCAGTTAGAAAAGCATTCTTTGTAGATGATTTACTATGATTGGGAAGTGATAGAGGTAAGGAAACGCAGATGGTCAGGGGGTCAAGGGGGCATTTGCCTGCCTTTTCTGTATAACCATTAATCGGTAAACAAACTGGTATCCCTCCTGATGAGAGGGGGAGGAAGAAGGCCTTGAAGCAAAGGACTATAAAAACAGACCGGCACTGCCTTTCCTTATCTCTCTCGCTCCTGACTGACTCACAGCTATGTGTGTTAGTGACGAGGGATCTTCTCTTGCAAGGGAATAAATACTTTATTACTATAATTTGGACTCAGAGTTGTCTCTTACTCAGTGATGATGTTTGTTAGAAAGAAACTGCCACAACAAGAGCTACACATTACAAAAAAGTTGGGACAGGTAGCAATAAGAGGCCGGAAAAGTTCAATGTACATATAAGGAACAGCTGGAGGACCAATTTGCAACTTATTAGGTCAATTGGCAACATGATTGGGTATAAAAAGAGCCTCTCAGAGTGGCAGTGTCTCTCAGAAGTCAAGATGGGAAGAGGATCACCAATTCCCCCAATGCTGCGGCGAAAAATTGTGGAGCAATATCAGAAAGGAGTTTCTCAGAGAAAAATTGCAAAGAGTTTGAAGTTATCATCATCTACAGTGCATAATATCATCCAAAGATTCAGAGAATCTGGAACAATCTCTGTGCGTAAGGGCCAAGGCCGGAAAACCATACTGGATGACCGTGATCTTTGGGCACTTAGACGGCACTGCATCACATACAGGAATGCTACTGTAAATCACAACATGGGCTCAGGAATACTTCCAGAAAACATTGTCGGTGAACACAATCCACCGCGCCATTCGCCGTTGCTGGCTAAAACTCTATAGGTCAAAAAAGAAGCCATATCTAAACATGATCCAGAAGCGCAGGCATTTTCTCTGGGCCAAGGCTCATTTAAAATGGACTGTGGCAAAGTGGAAAACTGTTCTGTGGTCAGACGAATCAAAATTTGAAGTTCTTTTTGGAAAACTGGGACGCCATGTCATCCAGACTAAAGAGGACAAGGACAACCCAAGTTGTTATCAGCGCTCAGTTCAGAAGCCTGAATCTCTGATAGTATGGGGTTGCATGAGTGCGTGTGGCATGGGCAGCTTATACATCTGGAAAGGCACCATCAATGCTGAAAGGTATATCCAAGTTCTAGAACAACATATGCTCCCATCCAGACGTCGTCTTTCAGGGAAGACCTTGCATTTTCCAACATGACAATGCCAGACCACATACTGCATCAATTACAACATCATGGCTGTGTAGAAGAAGGATCCGGGTACTGAAATGGCCAGCCTGCAGTCCAGCAACTTGTCTCCTCAGTCCCCAGACGTTTGCAGACTGTTATAAAAAGAAGAGGGGATGCCACACAGTGGTAAAACATGGCCTTGTCCCAACTTTTTTGAGATGTGTTAATGCCATGAAATTTAAAATCACTTATTTTTCCCTTAAAATTATACATTTTCTCAGTTCAAACATTTGATATGTCATCTATGTTGTATTCTGAATAAAATATTGAAATTTGAAACTTCCACATCATTGCATTCTGTTTTTATTCACAATTTGTACAGTGTTCCAACTTTTTTGGAATCGGGTTTGTATATGCAAAACATATATATGGGATTCAATACAGATAGAGAACAACATATGGTAAATATTATGCTATACAGAGAGCATGAAATGAAAACAATAATAAACCACACACATATACCTTTGCAGTGCAGTACGGTATGAATTAGTGCAAACAGAATGTCAGGGTGCAGAATAATAGTGAGTCAAAGTCCAGTCAGAGTAAGTGATAGAGTGCAGTACATATGAGGTTGGTTTCCTGTGTGTGGTTAATGGTACAAGTTCAGTTCAGTCTGATTGTCTGAGGAAATAACTTGTCTTGCAGTCTGCTATTGCAGGTTCTGTGATAACATCTGCCTGATGGTAATGGTAAGAGCAATACAGGGCTCGGGTGGCTGGAGTATTTGACGATCCTCCTCACACACCATCAGGTGTAGATGTCCTGGAGGGACGAAACATGTACAGTGCTCAGCGTAAATGAGTACACCCCCTTTGAAAAGTAACATTTTAAACAATATCTCAATGAACACAAAAATATTTTCCAAAATGTTGACAAGACTAAGTTTTATATAACATCTGTTTAACTTATAACATGAAAGTAAGGTTAATAATATAACTTAGAGAATTTTTTTTTCAGTTTTACTCAAATTAGAGTGATGCAAAAATGAGTTGTTATTCTGCCACTTAGAGCGCCACGGGTTGGTTATCAACCTGCACAAGAGTCACCTACTGCCCAGACAGCGAGCTATTTTTCAGAAAATGATTTTAGACTCCATCCAAATGAGGGCATGGATTACGCTGGAGCAATCCCTGACCATTCAGCGGCATCTCTCAATACGGGAACGACGTGTCCCCTGAAGGTTTTCCAGAGGTTACGCGGCCTTATGGCAGCCACCACCTCTGCAATACCTCTGGGCCTGCTTCGCCTAGAGATGTTGGCGGTCTTAGTCCGATCAGACAGTATGACGGTGATGGCCTACATCAATCGCCAAGGTGGTGAAGGATTACACATTTTATTTTAAGTGTTTAATATTAGATACACTTCCTGACTAAGAGGTGTCGGGGCAAAGGTGCTTGAGATCGTTTCCTGACCATTTGGGCTTGGGACAGCTGTGCCTTTTGTCAATGAGTCAGACTACTGAGAGATTCAACCTTTGATCTGCAAATAGGTTTTGTCCTGGCCAGACGTGGATTCGATAGGTTTATTGGACCACGGGAAGTTTCCCGTAACCAACTAACGCTGCCCTCAGATGTTTGCTTTCTTTGATGTTTTTGTCTCAACCTCCAAAAGTCCCTCCTCCAATTCTGTCTATAAGATACCCTGTAAAAATTACTTAAGATGAGATTTTCAATGACTACAGATAACAAGACATGTCATTAGAATAAAGAAATTCTGCTGACGATCCAATCCGAAGTCTCCTGGTCTTCTCTTCTGAGTTTTCTACACTTTAGAAGAACAGAGTTCACAACAGATGGTGCCGTGAACCCGGATAGAGTTCCAGCTTCCTCACCTGAAAAACTTCAAGCTCAAACAAAGATCTGCATCTTTTGGAATCCAGCGAAACTTCAAGCTGAACAAGGATTCCCAGACTGATTTTTTCTCTCTGGTGAGTGCTGTCTCTAATCCAAAAGAACCTAAGACCAGTACAAATTTTTGTATCCTCTGTGCCGTCAGAGAAGAGTTAACATACATCTGTAGGGTTTGTTTAACTAAAGTTTATCCTCTGTTTCAGGCAGGGAAGATTTTGGGCATTACATGCTAAAAATGAGTTATCCTCTGTTTCAGGCAGGGAAGGTTAGCATTTCGTGCTAATAATAATTTAGTTTTATCCTCTGTAGGCAGGGAAGTTAAGTGTGAAGTGTTGGTAATTTGGAAATTTAACAATAGTTAAGTTTTTTTTTTTTTTTACAAGTGTACCCTCTGTTGATCAGAGAAGTGTTTGTTTTGTTTGTGTGGTACAGAAGAAACTTGCAAAATGGTCAGAAGGAATGCTAGGCTGATTCCAACCACAGAAAAGAGTGGTCTTGCGACTCCTCTGTGGTCAGATAGTGAATTCAAAACACTGTTAGGGGAACAAATGGACCTAATAGTCACTGAAAAAGTTAGACAAGAACTAACGCAGAAATATGAGATTCATCCAGACAAGACTTGGTCGGTAGATGAGTGTAAAAATGTACTAGGAGCAAGTATTCGTAAGAACAATGTGAAAGACATTATCTGTTGTCACAGGGAATTCAGTGTAACGCTAGCGACACAACAGTCTCAGCGTAACGCAGAGCTAGAGAAACAGAACAATGAACTCCGTGCGAGAGTATCCACTTTGACTAAGAAATTGAACCTCAAGAAAGTGGCAGCAAACACTGATTTGGAAGTAAGTCAGCCTGATAACATTTCCCCTGATTTACAAGCATTCTTTGAAACAGATGTAGCTCTCCAATCAGTAACTGGTGTGCCTGTAAATTCTGTCCATGTGTGTGGGGCTAGGAGAAGATCTCAGGGGATTGAGGAAACTGATAGTGTTCCTCTCAATTCTTCTGTTGTGCAAATACAAACTGCTGCCAAAGCTTTATGTCCTAAAGATATAGAGAGACCAGAGGTGGAAAGTAACGAATTACATTTACTCGCGTTACTGTAATTGAGTAGCTTTTTTGTGCACTTGTACTTTTTTAAGTAATTTTTTTAATCTGTAATTTTACTTTTACTTAAGTATATTTTGTGTGAAGTATTGTACTTCGCTACATTTTAAAACACATTCGTTACTGAGTAAAAAAAAAAAATCGCTCAGTGGAAACAACTGCAGCAAATAATGGGCAGAAGAAGAAACTGGCGCTAAAATCACAAGAAAGATGCAGACGGACAAGACAGGCGTTAATGGTGCAGACCCAGCTGAAAACCAAACCCCGTCGTACTCTGCTGAAGTTGAACTCAAAGGAATGAAGTGAACCCCTGGCCATATTCATGCTCTATTATGCAGTGTTAGCTGTGTTTGCCTCGGGAGACCGAACTAGCAGCTTATAACATCTCGACATCGCCCTTCGCAAGCATGTAGAGGTAACGTAAATACTTACATCATTGCATTGGTGGTTAAAATGAAGCTTTGGCGGTTAAGCAAAAGGTTTTGCACAAATGAGCCAAAAAGACAGTGGTGCAGGGTGTGCAATATCATCTGAGATAATATAGTAATTGTTGTTTTAACGATGTGCGATTTGACATTATCAGTATTTTGCTCAAACCAAACAAATCACTCTAAACAGTGTGCCGTGAAATCTAGTAATTAACGTTAGACTAATCCGCGTGCATGTGGAGTGCTTTTTTTCACTGCGTGATTCAGTCTGTTAAAATGCGTTTAGAATGATCACAAAATTGAAGATATAAAGCAGAAAATGTATATATTTATATAATTTAATATAGTAAGTCAACATCACATGAAGAATGCCGTTTTTCTCAAAAAAATCAACATGATTACATAGGCCTGTAGTTTTTCTTTGAACAGTTCAAAAAACATAAATTAATTAAGAGACTTGCGTTTTAGTCACAATATTGCCTGTTTTTGCTCTATTTCGACAACAAAAATAATACCAAACACAGCCATCATACACAGTTTTGCGTCTCTGACTCTGAGCAATGACGTGTTTTGTTCCTGAATGTATTAACTGTTTAAATGATTCTGTTCAATCGCAATGACTCTCTTATCAGTGACTTGCTGACACCTACTGGTGGTTCTAATTTAACATTTAAAGTATCTTTTAATTTTTTTATTTCAAATGACTATTTAACATTTGTGACCCTGACCTGGAGCACAAAACCAGTGTTAAGTCGCTGGAGTATATTTGTAGCAATAGCCAACAAAACATTGTATGGGTAAAAATTATAAATTTTTCTTTTATGCCAAAAATCATTAGCATATTAAGTAAACATCATATTCCATTAATATATTTTGTACATTTCCTACTGTAAATATATCAAAACTAAGAGCTTAATTTGAACAACTTTAAAGGAGATTTTCTCAATATTTGGATTTTTTGCACCCTCAGATTCCAGATTTTAAAATATTGTCCGATCATAACAAACCATACATCAATGGACATATTATTTATTCAGCTTTCAGATGATGTATAAATTGCAATTTAGGAAAATGGAACCTTATGGTTTTGTGGTTCAGGGTCACATTTTATGTCTTATTTATCAAAACATTATTTCTGCATTTGTAACTGCAGGCTAAATGCATTCATGTCAGTGTGTAATACATCTATGCCACTTCAGATGAAGCTTCTGCGTTTCCTCTGCATTGCAAAGATGAATTTTGTTGATACTGATTTAATTTCCCTGGTAACAGCCTAAATGTGTTATTATTCTAAATAACTGATTCCTTTAATTAAAAACACCTAGTTTGAGATTTATAGGCCCATATCCCAGGTGTGTCAAACTCTGGAGGGTGTTACTGGAGGGCCACAGCCCTAAAGAGTTTAGTTCCAACCCTGCTCCAACACACACACCATGTAGTTTTCAAATAAGCCTAAATGATTAGTTTAGCTGTATCAGATGTGTTTAATTAGGGTAATATCTACACTGTGTAGGGCTGTGGCCCTCCAGGTACTGAGTTTGACATCTTTGGTCGATCCCATTTTTTCCTCCCTCTCATTGTTAAAATGTAACTAAGTAATTTTTACTCTGAGTAAATTTGAAATGAGCTACTTTTTACTTTTACTTGAGTATATTTTTAGACTGGTACTTTTACTTGTACTTAAGTAAAATTTCAGTAATGTAATGGTACTTTTACTTGAGTAGAATATTTTTGTACTCTTTCCACCTCTGTCTAATATCATATATTAGCTTTTCAAACCCATTAATTATCTACATTTATATCATACATATGACTCGTTCTCTTTACCATCGTTGTTTTCTTTTTTTTTTTACCAATAAAGCCTTTTCTGTGAACAAATATTATTTATTCCTCTCAATCACAACGCGAATTGAAAGCATTTGGAGGTTTTTAAAGTCGATTTCCTCTTTGATGTCACAGTTCTTCCAAAACTTCCCAAATACTTAACGTACTCTTAATATTTCTAACCTTTCATGAGTGACACATGTTAATATTTTAATCGCGGCCTATCTTCGAGCTTCTCATATTGCATAAACGGATTATGACTGTGTGAAGACTGCTAACAGAAAACAATGCACAGAAAATAAGCCATATACACCAGACTAATTTGTATGAATAAATATATACATCTTAATATTTTATTTACTTACCTAATTAGCTGCTGCTGTGTCACTCGTCCGTGTGTAAATTGCACGTGCTCCTTGAAAGACCCCGCCTCCACTGCGCATGAGCGTGATCAACCAATCAAAAGGCAGCCCGCGTTTTCCTAGGCGTCTCCGCCCATTTAGTTCGTAATGTGTATAAATCATCAGTAACAGATCCTGCCGATAGAGGCAGAATGCCACACACTCGAAAACACCAGAAAACTGGTTCACCCACTTATAAGGACATTCACAAAAAAAGCAGGAGATTGTTCCTGAGGCTCAAATAGATGAATCTACATTGCTTGAATTACGAGGACATGTCCTTTGTCCCCATAATCCCAAATGTCCTTATAATGTTGGTATGTAAACTGGTGAAATGTCCTTGTAATCCACCAAAACCAACACACACACACACACACACACACAGAACAATATATGAAACTTTTGTAGCAAACTGTTTTCAATAAGGTTTTAGCTTATAACATTATATAAGTTAAAATGAACAATAGTTTTTATAGCATTTATGAATCTTAGTTAATATTATGTTACAAATTGACTACTACATTATAAATAAAAATGTGGTAATGTACTTTTGTTACTATACCATGACCTAAAATAAAATAAAAAATACTTACACAAATACAGTAAAAATATGTTGTTAGTACTAATACTCATGTTTAAAAACAATATTATTAAACTATAGTTACAGCAGGGTATAGCGTATAGTTACCCTAACCCTAATTCTCAATTCCAGCAATTCTAGCAAAATCACTAGCACGTCGTCCCGGGAATATTGGTTTAATACCAGTCGGGCTACCAATATATATCACTGTCCTGCCCTACGGGCTACCTTAAATACAGGGCTCCCGCAGGTCCTTATAAATTCCTTATTTTAGTTGTATCAAATTTAAGGTCGTAAAAAGTTGTAAATACGTTAAATGGTTTAAGAAAAGTCTTCATTTACAATTTCAAGAGGTCTTTCTGTTTAAATCGTGAAAGGGCTGATTAAACTTCAAAAGGCAATATTGTCATTGAATATTTATTTATTTGATATATAAATCAAAAACAGAGCTGTCAAATCACTACATGGTCTAGTGTCTGTGATTAATAAAGCAAAAAAACACTGCTATATAAAAATATAATCTGTTTGTTTTGCGTGTCTCTCTGAGTGAGCGGTTGTCATGTAACGTTACTTACTCAAATATGCTCGCTGACGCCGCTCAGTGTATAACAGCGTCTGCTGAGAGCCTCACTGACATTGAGAGAACAATTAATAATCCTTTCTTCCTTTTATTTGAGACAACCATTGTCAAATACACGCAAAGATCTTCACTAACTTCACTTTACGTTACCCGTCTTCTCCTTCTTCTCTGATTTGCGGAAGTTTAGACGATTAAAATACGTATTACTGCCCTTCACTTCTACCCGTCAAAATAAAAGTCCGCTTTTTAACTTGAAGAAATTGACAGAAATTACGATTGTATTATAATGTAGACCACTTCTAAAATAATAATAACAAATAGAACAATTTAAGGAATATGATTTCCCCCTCATTTTAATTTACTAAATCTCTATTGTGCAGTCCTTTATGAAAGCATAAAATGATAAAAGTTATTTTCATTTGATTACATTTTAAGGCATTAATTAAATTGTTAAAGCTTTATACATTAATTTCATTACCACCATTTTTGATAGTATATTTGTATTAAGTCATAAAAATACAGAATCCAGAAAAATTAAGTCAAACCAGAATTTATGAATTGTTATGAATTATATTACTGATGAATATAAGTTGTTAAACTAATATTGTCAGGTATCGGGGGGAATGGATGAGGCGAGGACCCAAATGCAGAAGGTTAAAGGGCTTTTATTTAGAATAATAAAACAAACAAAAACTACCCCGTAGGGGAAAAACAAACTGGCTGGCTGGACAGGGCAGGACAAGGCTGGACAAGACAAGGCTGGACCGGACACAGACGACATCTAACAAATGGTAACGAACCCACACGGAACTGCAAACACAAGGAGATTATAAAGGGAGCAAAAGTATAGTCAAGATGGCGCCGAGGATGGCAGCCGTGTTGCGAGCTCCGGGAAAACTTTGCAGTTTTTCGTATGTTTTATTTGTTTTTTTGTTGTTTTACGTGTTAGATGTTGTTAGTATAACTGTCTACGATAGAGACACGCTTTTGAACATTGGTTCCTCCGTCGCGCAACGCAAACCGGACTTTGAGTTTTTGAATGCCGGTGGACTGTTCACAGACACGGCATCTGAGCCCTTTGTGTGGGTTGCAAAAGCGAGGAGACGCCGCCGACGCCGAAAACGAGGAAAACGAGCTGGCGTTCTCGTCAGACTGAGACGCCGTGCTTTCCGACCTCCTCTTCCAACCATTTTACTGGCCAACGTTCAGTCACTGGATAACAAACTCTGTGAACTGCGGGCGCGGATCTCATACCAACGAGAAACAAGGGACTGCTGTGTTATTTGCCTCACAGAAACCTGGATGTCTGCGACGGTTCCAGACTCAGCCATCGAGCTCACGGGCTTCTCCGTGCACCGCTCGGACAGAACGGAAGAGCTCACAGGGAAAAGCAGAGGCGGGGGTGTGTTTCTATATTAACAACTCGTGGTGTGATGAAAGGAACATACACTCTATTAAATCCTTCTGCTCCCCTGATCTGGAATTTCATATGCTTCTGTGTCGACCGTTCTGGCTACCGAGGGAATTTACAGCGATCATAATCACGGCTGTTTATATCCCCCCCCAAGCCAACACAGACCAGGCACTCAAGGAACTGTACAGGATTATAAGTGAGCAAGAATCCGCGCACCCAGATGCAGCTTTTGTTGTCACAGGGGACTTTAATAAAGCCAACTTCAGAACAATAGCTCCAAAATACTTTCAACACGTCACCATCAACACGCGTGGAGATCGCACACTCGACCACTGTTACTCCCCCTTCCGGGACGCATACAAGTCCCTCCCCCGCCCACCTTTCGGCAAATCGGATCACTCTTCCGTTCTGCTCCTGCCTGCTTATAGGCAGAAACTGAAACGTGAAGCACCCGCTCTCAGGACAGTTCATTGTTGGTCAGACCAATCGGATGCTATACTACAGGACTGTTTTGATCACGTGGACTGGGACATGTTCCGGGCAGCGTCTGATGATGACATAGAGGCGTATTCAGATACGGTCACGTGTTTCATCAGGAAGTGTATAGACGATGTAGTTCCGACCAAAACAATCCGCATCTACCCCAACCAAAAACCGTGGATTAACAGCGATGTTCGATCAGCCTTGTCAGCGCGGACATCTGCCTATAAATCCGGAAACACTGACGATCGGAAACAAGCCAGTTACGATCTCAGGAGATCCATCAAAGCAGCCAAACGAACATATAAAAACAAAGTTGAAGAACACTTCAACAACAATAACCCAAGAAGCATGTGGCAGGGCATTAACAACATCACAGGCTTTAAAGGGAGTAAACCAGCTACTGTGAACATCGCCGCCTCTCTACCGGACGAGCTCAACACCTTTTATGCTCGGTTCGAGGCTGATAACACCACCCACACAGAGAGCGCTAACGCGGCTACCGCAGAAGAGGTCAGTCCACTCACGCTTTCTGTCGCGGACGTAACCCGATCCTTTAAACGGGTGAACATCCGTAAAGCCGTGGGCCCTGATGGCATACCAGGCCGTGTGCTCAAAGCATGCGCTTTCCAGCTAGCCGGGGTTTTTACAGATATTTTCAATCTGTCCCTCTCTCTGTCTGTGGTTCCCTCATGCTTCAAAAAATCCATCATTGTGCCCATACCGAAGAAAAATAAAATCACATGCTTGAATGACTGGAGGCCCGTTGCTCTGACCCCCATCTTCAGCAAGTGTTTTGAGAAGCTTGTCAGAGACTACATCTGCTCTGTGCTGCCTGCTTCACTGGACCCACTACAATTTGCATACCGCAGTAACCGTTCCACAGACGATGCTATTGCCTTCACCCTGCACACTGCTCTCTCCCACCTGGAAAATAAGAACACCTATGTGAGGATGCTGTTCGTGGATTATAGTTCAGCATTTAACACTATAGTGCCTGCCACACTTGTTTGCGAAGCTCCAGACTCTAGGACTGAACAGATCTCTGTGCAGCTGGATCCTGGACTTCCTGACAGGCAGAAGTCAGGTGGTCAGAATGGGCAACAACACATCATCTCCCCTGATCCTCAACACTGGTGCACCGCAGGGCTGCGTCCTCAGCCCACTCCTGTACTCCCTGTACACACACGACTGTACAGCTACACACAGCTCCAATGTCATCGTCAAATTTGCTGATGACACAACGGTGATAGGCCTGATCACCGACAACGATGAGACGGCCTACAGAGAGGAGGTGAGTACCCTGACTAAATGGTGTCAGGAGAACCACCTCTCACTCAACATCGACAAGACCAAGGAGCTGGTGGTGGATTACAGGAGACAGAGCAGAGAACACACACCCATCACCATCGACAAGACACCTGTGGAGCGGGTGAGCAGCTTTAAGTTCCTCGGCGTTCACATCACCGAGGATCTCACATGGTCTGCTCACACAGATGCAGTGCTGAAGAAGGCACATCAGCGTCTCTTCTTCCTGAGACGGCTGAGGAAGTTTGGAACGAGCCCCAGAATCCTCAGGTCCTTCTACACCTGCACTGTGGAGAGCATCCTGACCGGCTGTATCACCGCCTGGTATGGAAACAGCACCGCTGGCAACCGCAGGGCTCTGCAAAGTGTCGTGCGAACTGCCCGCCACATTGTTGGAGGTGAGCTTCCCTCCCTCCAGGATATCTACACCAGGCGGTGTACAAGGAAAGCCCGGAGGATTATCAAAGACTCCAGCCACCCGTCCCACAGACTGCTCTCTCTGCTGCCCTCAGGGCGACGTTTCCGCAGCATCCGATCCCGCACTAGCCGACTGAGGGACAGCTTTTTCCCTCAGGCTATCAGGCTAATGAACAGTCACAAATAACTCACCTACATCACACTCCCATTCACACAACATGCCATGCACTGCACTTTAACACCGTTCAACTGGACTACACGCACACACTGCACTAACACAACCTATCTGCTATCACTGGACACCATACGATGCACATCCACGACACTGCATATGAATAATCTGTTGCACCTTTGCACATCTATCTGCTGCTCAACCAATCTGCTGTTAATTTATAATCTGTTGCACCTCACATTATTACTATGTATAGACCACATTATGTATAGATACTGTACATAATGTAGATGTGCCCATACGGTGTATAATGTGTCGTTGATAATTGAGTATGTCTTTATAGTACACTAAGCGTACTGAGTATATGTATGTGTATTTTGCACATTGTCTTCTGTACAGTCTGTAAATATGTACTGTCCATATGTAAATTGCTGTTGTTTTTTTGCACTGTCTGTCCATATGTAAATTGCTGTTGTTGTTTTTTTTGCACTGTCTGGAGCACTGTAAATGCTCCAGTGCAGTTTTTTTGCACTGTCTGTCCATATGTAAATTGTTTGCTGTTTTTTTTGCACTGTCTGTCCATATGTAAATTGTTTGTTGTTTTTTTGCACTGTCTGTCCATATGTAAATTGTTTGTTGTTTTTTTTGCACTGTCTGTCCATAGGTAAATTGTCTGTTGTTTTTCTGCACTGTCTGGAGCACGCTCATAAGAATTTCACTCACCAAGGCACTTGTGCTGTGGTGATGTGACAATAAAAGTGATTTGATTTGATGAGGAGGGTAACGAGGGAAAACAGCTGGGGAAAATTAATCAATAAACAGGTAACAAGATGGGTGGGGTCAAGACAAATTGACATGAGAGCACGTGGCACACAGAAAACTAGGACAGAAGCCACGTGCTCACACAAAACAGAAACACAAGCACATGGCCAGCAAACAAATCACCAGCCATGTGCAAAACAGGACATGAACACGCAGCTAATGAGAAAACTCATAAGCCACGAGTTCACACAAGACATGACAACATGAAAGCACGCAGCCAATGAATATACAAGCTGCGTGCCACACAGCACAAGATACAACATAAATGCACGCAGCCGATAGAAACACGAACTGCGTGCAACACAACAAAACCCACGTGGACAAGAGTGCGCGGTGCCGAGCGAACTCGAGACCGCGCACTCACACAATGACAGAAAATGGAGCGCGAGTGTCCGAACCCCGTCACGTGACCAAAACTCAAGACATGAGTGCCGGGATCCAAACACCACGCTCCAACATGAAACAAGGCACGCAGACAAGAGAGCGCGCGACTCGAGCACACTCGAAGCCGCGCGCTCACATGAAAACGCGGACAGGATGGGAGTATCAGGGCTCTGTCACAAAACCATGAATAACACTAGACTGAAGTGACAGAACCCTGACAAATATATAAATCATTGATGAAATCTACTTGAATGTTTTTGATGTATTAAATTTGAATGAACATGCTTTGTAGAGCAAAAAAACCCTGCTCAAAATTTTTAATACCATGACACCATGCAAAAAAACACCAACCAAAAATGACTGATAATTTTTTTCTGGTGATTAAAGATATGTTTAAAAGTCTCTCTCTCTCTCTCTCTCTCTCTCTCTCTCTCTCTCTCAATTTTTCAATTTAAGTGTGCTTTATTGGCATGACAAAAACTATACATTTGTATTGCCAAAGCAATTGCAGCTGGGCTGCTCACAAGTAGTGCACATTTGAATTAACAGAAATAAAAATAAAAACAATAATAGTAATAAAACAAATATTTAAACCGTATTAAATATGTAGTGCAAAATGATGACTATTGTAAGTATGTGATAGGAAATAAAATTAAATAAGGTACAGTATAAGATTTATACAGGCAAAATATACAATTTAAGTAATATAATGGAGTAATATGTCATAAATATAATCTACATGGTGCTGGAAACATCAGCTCAGGGCAGACGGGGTGTTCTTTCTCTTCTATGGTGACAGAGAGACACATCATTGAGCAAGCAAACACACAGCACGGTCTCTCTCGCTCTCTCTCTCTCTCTCTCCTCTCTCTCTCTCTCAGGTGGAGTGTCCTCTCTCTATGGTGACAGAGAGACACATATTGAGCAGCAAACACACAGCAGGTCTTGTGTTCTCCGAGCAGATACGCTAGTTTCTCCTGGTCTGGAAGAGTTGTAAATGTGGGATGGATCTGCTGTATTTTGTCGTAGTACACTGTCTGTATATCTGTGTATTTGGAGCACTCTGTCAGGAAGTGCAGTTCTGTTTCCATCGATTCAGGTCACAGTGTGAACACAATCTCTGCAAGCCATGTTTTGTCTGTCTCTCCCTCTCCCTCTCCCTCCCTCAACCCTCCTCACTGTCACACTGAAAGACAGCCCCCTCCATTCCACTTCAACACCACAGGGCCGGCCCTGCACACACACACACACACACATATACACACACTCATAGAAGAGAGTAGACTGAGATGAAATGCCTGATAGTTTTTTAATTTTCTCTCATCCATAGAGTTTTGTAAAGTCATCAAACTAAACATACTTCCTCAGAATGACTTTTTCCCTGCATGTAAAAAGTTTCAAAGTTTTTGTAAACTGCACTTTAAAGATATAAGAAAATTTCTGCTATCTTTTTTTACCCTCACTTTAATAAACCACTATTTAAACACCGTTCAAGCTATCCGCAAGCCGTTCGCAATTTAGCATCTTCAGTGTCTTGGCATCATGTTGACAAAGTTTGGTGTGAACTACTTGTTTCTTCTTGGAGGAGTATGAATTAGTTTGCAGCTTGATTATTCCAGAAATTGACACTAAAACAAAAATAGCCGGCTTCCTGTTGGTCGTAGCTAATGAGTGTAAATTAGAAAGTTGTCCGGCTTGATGAGAACAATATATGTACTGAGTTTGGTGACTGTAGCTAAAATTAACCCCCCATGTTTTGACAAAAGGTGGCGCTATAGAGTGCCTCCTCCACGCCCGTTTATGAGCTTTTGCCAGTGTCTATCTATAATTAATACTGATGTGTGTGTTGAGTTTTATGAAATTCTAAACATCTTAAGTGCCTCAAAATCACCAGAAGATATATTGAGGTTTGACACGTTGCCATGGCAACAATATTTTAGATATCAATATTCCCTTGACAGTTTCACATCGGCCGTTTTTTGACATTATTCTGATGAAGTTTGAAGCAAATTGGGTAAAAGTAAGATGCTGAATTCAAAGCATTTTGAAAATGACACACTTCCTGCTGCCAGTTGGTGGCGCTATAACTTTGCCTCATAATTGTCACATCGATGCGATCGGCTTCATACACCGAACAAACCACTGAATTGTGATCAAAATCAGACAATGTATGTGGACTTTATTAGACACTTCCTGTATCTCAATTCTCGCCATAACTTCATCGCCTCGCCACGGGCAAACCATTCGAGATATCAAAAATCCCTCTGCAATTTAGCATCCCCAATGTCTTGAGATCACGTTCACCGGGTTTGGTGCTCGTGTGTTGAAAATCCTGGGAGGAGTATTTCAAATTCCAGAGCATGTGCTTTTTAAACAGCCCTGAATAGCCGACTTCCTGTTGGGCGGAGCCCATGACATGTGACACAAAAGTTGTTCAGCTCGATAAGATCTATATGTGTACCGAGTTTCATATGAATACGTGCAAATATGTGTGAGCTACACATCAAGTTTTCTGATGGTTTTCCAGGGGGCGCCGTAGAGCCTCTGTGCCACGCCCGGGTCCCAGCCTCAGCGGCGTCCTAACTGCCACGGGTTCCAATGTGTGTGCACATTTTCAAGAGTTTTTGACCATGTTAAGCCCCCCAAAAATGCCCGGATAGTCGGTAAAAAAAAAAAAAAGAATCCTAAGGAAAACAATAGAATAGCTGACTTCCTGTTGGGCGTAGCCCATGACATGCGGTGCAAAAGTTGTTCGGCTCGATGAGATCTATATGTGTACCGAGTTTCATATTAATACGTGCAAGTATGTGTGAGCTACACATCAAGTTTTCTGATGTGTTCCAGGGGGCGCCGTAGAGCCTCTGTGCCACGCCCGGGTCCCAGCCTCAGCGGCGTCCTAACTGCCGCGGGTTCCAATGTGTGTGCAAATTTTCAAGAGTTTTTGACCATGTTAAGCCCCCCAAAAATGCCCGGATAGCCTCAAAATCACCAAAAAAAGAATATTGAGGTTTGACGCGTTGCCATGACAACAGTATTTTAGATATCAATAATCCCTTCACAGTTTCACATCGGCCGTGTTTTTACAGTATTCTGATGAAGTTTGAAGCAAATTGGGTAAAAGTAAGATGGTGAATTCAAAGCATTTTGAAAATGACACACTTCCTGTTGCCAGTTGGTGGCGCTATAACTTTGCCTCATAATTGTCACATCAATGCGATCGGCTTCATACACCGAACAAACCGATGAGATCTATATGTGTACCGAGTTTCATATTAATACGTGAAAGTATGTTTGAGCTACACATCAAGTTTTCTGATGGTGTTCCAGGGGGCGCCGTAGAGCCTCTGTGCCACGCCCGGGTCCCAGCCTCAGCGGCGTCCTAAATGCCGCGGGTTCCAATGTGTGTGCACATTTTCAAGAGTTTTTGACCATGTTAAGCCCCCCAAAAATGTCCGGATAGTTAAAAAAAAACTAAAAAAGAGTCCTAAGGAAAACAATAGAATAGCCGACTTCCTGTTGGGTGGAGCCCATGACATGCGGTGCAAAAGTTGTTCGGCTCGATGAGATCTATATGTGTACCGAGTTTCATATGAATACGTGCAAGTATGTGTGAGCTACACATCAAGTTTTCTGATGTGTTCCAGGGGGCGCCGTAGAGCCTCTGTGCCACGCCCGGGTCCCAGCCTCAGCGGCATCCTAACTGCCACGGGTTCCAATGTGTGTGCAATTTTCAAGAGTTTTTGACCATGTTAAGCCCCCCAAAAATGCCCGGATAGTCGATAAAAAAAAAAAAAAAAAAAAGAATCCGGAGGAAAACAATAGGGCCCTGCGCCTTTCTGGCTTGGGCCCTAATAAATATAGCTGCAAGCAGCGATGGCGGGCCCAAGCCGATGCAAACGCCACCCCGGTGGCATCAGGAAAGCGGTGCCCAGCGGGCACATGCATTTACAGTAACCCTCTAGCAGTCTGGTTTTAACTCTTTCCCCGCCAGCGTTTTTAAAAAAAGTTGCCAGCCACCGCCAGCATTTTTGATGATTTTCAACTAAATTTGACGGCCCACAGAATATTTTCTGCTATGAAAATATGAACATATTATATATCAAAATAAAGAACCACGCCTCTGCTTTTAAACGAAAAAAACTATTTTATTCTATCTTCATGTGTTCATGTTTTATCACCACTTGAATGCAGATAGGTTTCATCAGAAATACAAAATTTGGACAAAAAACAGAGAAAAACGCATTTTTATAAAAGTAGTGCATTTTCAAGCAAAATACATTCAGATGTCATATTCTTTTATAAATAAAACCTTCAAAAATAAATAAACATTGCAAATAAATACAATTGTAAATTGGTAAATAAAATTTAGCCACTGTACTTTATCTTTGAGTGGTAAACTGTGTAACAATTCCCGGAATGTAAGGGGACGCCACAACTTTTACAGTAGAACGAGGTCTCACTTCGCAAACCGTTACGTGCACAAACCCTGCACCTTCTCGTCGGGTGTTGCTTTTTGGAAGTGGACGCAATCGGAACAAGTGCATGAACTGAAAAAAGGTCATTCACCCTATTTCTAGGGTCAGTGTTGTATGGTGCTCTAGGAGTGCTTTCAGTTGGAGGGTCAACTCTTTCTTCCCCACCACCAGCCTGTTCCTGGTTGGTCCAGGATTTTATAACACTCTGGATGAAAGAGAGGAGAGTTTTACAATTACCTTGTTGGTTTTTTGCTTTGTAAATGACAAAAGCATTGAACAAACTGATCTGAAACAAATATGTGACAAATTTCTTTGTCCACTTGTGTGACTTCCTGACAAAAGGGTAGTACCCAATGTTTTGATCCAATTTGTCAACTCCATTCATTGAATTATTGTATTCCACAATGCATGCTGGTTTTTGCTTTGCAATTTTTTCTTGGTGGCCTCTCTGCCATACCTCAACTTCTTCCATGTTGTTCTCATGGCATGTTGTGACCATTTTCACTGTTTGTTTGTCTCGCCATGCCAAGACCATCACATTTTCAATGTGACGCATGACTGTTTCCCCAATCCGAAGGTCAGCATTTCTAAGATCTCGAATGACTGGTGGTTCACCTCTGTTTTTCCTAATTGTACCACAGACATGGGTTTTCAAATCAAGTAGGTGCTTACACAGTGGTACAGAGTTGTAAAAGTTATCCATAAATAATCTGTAACCATGACCTGCTAGGCGATCAAGAAGAGAGACAACCGTGTCTTTCAGAGGAGAGCTTTCTCCACAATAGGGCTTCATGTTAAAACAGTACCCTGTTTCAGAATCGCACAAGATGTAGGATTTTATTCCATATTTGATGGGTTTTTGAGGATTGTACACCCTGAAAGCTAGGCGCCCACGCCACAGAAGCATACCCTCATCAATGCAAATGTTTGTGTTAGGCTGATACATTTCACGGAATTTGGTCACGAGGTGATCTAAGACAGGGCGGACTTTGTACAGCCTGTCAGTGTCATTGGCTGGCCTTGCTGTATTATCATTGAAGTGAAGAAATCTCCATATGATTTCAAACCTGTTGCGAGACATGACCTTGCTGAAGTAGGGGGTAGCTAACATTTCATCTGTAGACCAGTACATATCAAGTTCAGGCTTATGAATGATACCAGTGAGAAAAAACAGCCCCAGGAAGACTTTCATTTCTGAAACTGTGACAGGCTTCCATGCATGAATTCTAGCATGCTGTGAAGTACCATCCATAGCCTGAATACACTGATCTGCATACAGGTTGGTCTGATCAACAATGTTCTGAATCAGTACATCAGAAATGAACAGCTCGACAAAGTCTTTAGGTTCTATTGAATCAAGAGCAGCAGCATCACTGAGAGGCCCAGGATTCTCAGAGAAGGGAAGGTTTTTTGGCAGCCAGTTCACTTCATGCCACTCATGAACAGGTTCAGGATCTTCAGCTGGATGGTTCACAGCGGCTCGTGTCTGGTCACCAGCAGGACCATGTCGATGTGCTTCACGTGTCCGACCTCTGCCTCGTTGCTGTGTTCTACCTGTAAATAGTTATATGAATAATTGAAATTGCATTCAATAAACAGAACAGAGACACACATATACATACATACGTTTATACACACACACACACACACTTTTATATACATACATAGATCATGCACACACACATGTACACATACATACATATATAGATCATGCACACACACACATGTACACATACATACATACATATATAGATCATGCACACGCATGTACACATACATACATACATACATAGATCATGCACACACACGTACACATACATACATACATACATATATAGATCATGCACACACATGTACACATACATACATACATATATAGATCATGCACACACATGTACACATACATGCATACATACATACATACATAGATCATGCACACACATGTACACATACATACATATATAGATCATGCACACACATGTCCATGCATACATAGATCATAAACACACATGTACACATACATACATACATACATACATATATAGATCATGCACACACACGTACACATACATGAATACATATTTAGATCATGCACACACACGTACACATACATACATACATAGATCATGCACACACACGTACACATACATACATACATACATACATATATAGATCATGCACACACACGTACACATACATACATATATAGATCATGCACACACATGTATACATACATACATACATATATAGATCATGCACACACACGTACGTACACATACATACATACATATATAACGTTAGATCATGCACACACATGTACATACATACATATACATTTATGCGTGCACAGTGCACACATATATATCACTTTATTTATATGCACACTATATTACACCAAATGTGCACAAGAAAGAGACACTTTTTGGCCATTTCCTTATCTGTCTTACCTCTATTGACTCTGGCACTTCGGGACGAAGAATGAGACGGCCTTGAATCTCTCCACGAAGTGTCTGAAGTATCGCCGTCTGAACTATCAGTGTCCACATGTAAACAGGCTGGTGCACTTCGTTTTCGGCCAGATCGACGGACGGGTAATTGGTCTATCCACGACACTAGTAGTTGCTGTGTGTTGAAAACTGTGTTCTTCTAAAGTGTAGAAAACTCAGAAGAGAAGACCAGGAGACTTCGGATTGGATCGTCAGCAGAATTTCTTTATTCTATGACATGTGTTGTTATCTGCAGTCATCGAAAATCTCATCTTAAGTCATTTTTACAGGGTATCTTTATAGTCAGGATTGGAGGAGGGACTTTTTTAGGTTGAGACAAAACATCAAAGCTGAGGGCAATAAACCTAAATCTCTCAGTAGTCATTGATCTCATTGACAAAAGGCACAGCTGTCCCAAGCCCAAATGGTCAGGAAACAATCTCAAACACCTTTGCCTTGCCCGACACCTCTTAGTCAGGACGTGAATTCAAATCAAACATAGAATAACATTTGTGATCCTTCAATCCCCTCTTTGAGAGTTCTAATAACTCTCACAAAAATACAAATTTAGACACTTAAAAGTTAATTCTTGTAACTTGTAATCGTTACAGGCAAATAGTACATGTTCTGTGTTGTTTATATGTAATTGCATGCTGACACAGAAACAAAACATGCAATTAGGGTCCGTGAAGATTTTACGGGTAATAGTCTCTGCGTTGTGTATTTTTATTCTTTTTCTTCTTCTTTCTTTTCTCTTTCTTGTGTGATAGTTGGCTCGGCGATGGGTCTAGTTGTTTTCTGGAGGTTGTGGCTTTATCCGCAGGTGAGAAGGGTGGTGCATATGGATCTCAGGACAGCCATCAAATGGTATCTGCACAGAGGAAGAAAGAAACACAAACAAGAGAGAACTAACGGCACAGAGCAGTATTTGTAGAGTCTGCATACATTAGGGTTGTATCCTCTGTTCAAAATATAGTCTGCTATGGTTGTTCCTTCTTTCCCTATTTCTCAATTCCTGCGACACCTAAAGAACAGTGAGGAAAGGATGGACTAATGGAGGGGAAAGGCCTATGAGGAAATCTTCACCTCAGGGTTGGCCCCCGAAGCCTGTTGCTTTCGGTTCTTCCCTGGGCTCCTCACTGGTTCTTGTGTCTGCCCTATCCTATCCCTGCAGGGGGAGGAACAACCTTAATATGTGACACATGAGTCCAAGTTTTCCTTCCCTGACACAATACTGCAGCTGCTGTAATCAACATCACTTGATGTGGTCCGTACCACTTAGGCTCTAATGGCTTGTTTTTGAATGCCTTTATCATGACCCATTGACCTGGGACGATTGTGTGTCCACCTTCTGGTGGAGTCTGCCAACACGACTCAACTCTCTCTTTGGCACTCTGCACTGCCTTTGTGAGGTTTTCACAGTAAGCGATCAGGGCATCTGAAGCAATGTGCACATCAGCATTTCTAAGATCAATCACACCTGGCATCTGCATTGGGCGTCCAGTAATAATCTCATGAGGGCTCAGTCCTACTGATCTGTTAGGTGATGCTCTCATACTACACAGTACTGCGGGCAGTGCTTCAACCCATGGTACTCCTTCCTGATGCATTTTGCTTAGCCTGGTTTTGATTGTTCTGTTTGATCGTTCAACCTGTCCTGATGCTTGTGGCCTATAGGGGCAGTGAAGGTTCCACTTAATCTTCAACATTCTAGACACTTCCTTGACTACCTGTCCTGTGAAGTGGGTACCTTGATCTGAGTCAATGCAATCTGGTAATCCCCATCTGGGAATGAAATCAGTGACAAGACATTTAGCAGTATGTGCAGCTGTAGCGCGCCCTGTTGGATAAGCTTCTACCCATCTTGAGAACTTGTCTATTACTACCAAAACGTCAGTTTTTCCTTTACAAGGGGGCAACGATATGTAATCAACTTGCAGGTGACGAAATGGCCCTGGTGGAGCTGGGGTATGTGCTGCTGGTGTAGTGGCTGCTGGTACATCATTATTTTTCTGACATGTAACACATCTCTTGACTGTTTCAGTGGCTGCGTTTCTGAATTTTGGATTCCACCATTGATTTGAGAACCTGTGATTCATCGTTGCTGGACCACTATGACCCAAACTGTGTATTTGTTGAGCCAAATATGGCAACAGTGATTCGGGAGCAACATACTTTCCCCCTTTGGTCCAGCAGCCGGATGAATCCACAGTGGCTCCTTTGTCTAACCATGTCCATGCTTCATATAGAGGAACGTCTTTATACAGATCAACGATTGATTCAGGAGGTAGAATTATCTTCTGTGCTGTACTACCTGAACACACTTGTACAGTTGCATAGAAACAAGCCTGTTTAGCCGCTACATCAGCAAGAGCATTACCTTTAGCTTCCGTAGTATTAGTTGTGAGATGTGCTTTCACTTTGATCACTGCTAATTTCTTTGGGAGTTTCATGGCAAACATTAAATCTTTCACTAATCCAACATGCTTAATGGGGGATCCAGCAGAAGTTAGAAATTTTCTGGTTTGCCAAATGACACCAAAATCATGAATTACCCCAAAAGCATACCTGGAATCTGTGTAGATATTTGCAACCGATCCTGAAGCTAGCGTGCATGCTCTAGTTAAGGCTACTAGTTCTGCAGCTTGAGCTGAAAAATGATCTGGAAGACGACCTGAAGCAACTACTTCAGTGGTGGAAGTTACTGCATATCCTGCTCGTCTGTTACCTTCAATAACTTGAGCTGAACCATCAACAAACAACTCCAATCCTGCGTTCTCTATGGGAGTTTCTGCTATTTCACTTGTCGCTGCATATGTAAGCGTAACACAATCATGAGTCATTTCGCCTTCATCCTCTAACACAAATTCAGTCATTGCAGACATCATACATGAGGATGGGTTCGTGACTGGTGCACGCTGTATAACAATATTCGGGGCTGTGAGAGTTGCTAACCAATTTCCCCAACGGGAGGAGGTGACAGAAGTGACTTTTGCTTGATTCATTAGTGCGGACACTGTGTGAGGGCATTTTACGTTTACAGTCTGACCTAACACCATTCCTGATGAAGCCTGAAGCGCTAGATGAACTGCCTGTACTGCTCTGAGGCATGGGCCCATACCTTGAGCGACTATGTCAAGTTTACCGGAATAGTAATGAATTGGGCGTAAGCTGCCCCCATGATCTTGCATTAGACATGCAGTCATAAAGCCTAAGTGTTCATGGACATAAAGCACAAAGGGTCTATCAGATTGGGCAATTCCTAATGCTGGTGCTTGACATAGTGCTCTCTTCAAATCATTAAAAGCTTTGAGATGAAGTTCTTCCATACAAACAGTATCTGAATCTTTACCATGGCCTTTCAACAAATCATAGAGAGGCTGAGCAATCGAGGCATAGTCTTCAATCCAAGGTCTACAATAACCTGTTGTTCCTAAAAATGAGCGGAGTGTTTTAATGGTATTAGGCGGAGGTATGGCTTTGACTGAAGCCGCTCGATCCTGTGTAATGGATCTATTTCCTGCACCAATTGTTTGACCCAGAAATGTGACTTGCTTTTTAGCAACTTGAGCTTTGTGAAAGCTGCATTTGTGTCCTTTTTTATGCAAATAGTCCAACAATGATGCCAATTCAGTTTGATGTACCTCATGATCTGTTGAGGCAATCAAAATATCATCGACATATTGGATCATAGTGGACTGTTTTACCGGACATTCTGGGTCACACAAATCACGTCTGACAGCCTGATGATATATGGTTGGGGAGTTTTGAAATCCCTGTGGCAATCGTGTCCACTGGTATTGTTCATAGTCAACTGTGAAAGCTAACCATGGCTGGCTGTCAGAGTGCAACGGTACAGAAAAGAATCCATTAGACATATCAATTACTGAAAAAATCTTACAATCTAATGGTAAGCCATTACAAATTGTAGATGGATCTGCCACTAGGGGGGTGATTTTTTCAATATGTTTATTGGCTACTCTGTAGTCTATTGTAAGTCTCCATGTCCCATTAGATTTCTTGATGGGCCATATGGGTGAATTACATGGACTGTTGGTTTTAACTAGCACTCCTTGCATCAGCAAATTTTCTACAATAAGTTTGATTCCCTGTATAGCTTCCTTATTAATCGGATATTGTTTGGTGACCGGAGGTGGAGTTCCTGTCAATTTAACTGGTTCTACACCTGTCAACAACCCACAATCATCCTTGTCTTTAGCCCAAATTGGATGATTCTGTAGGAAAGCATACTCGGGAGGGGTTGCATTATTGGTAGAAATCTGTGCTGAGGAAATTTTTACGCTAGTAGATTCTGAGGACATGTCTAAAGTTAGATTTATTTGTCTCAGAAGATCCATGCCTAAAATTGCACCTGTATTTAATGGAGCGCATAGTAATTTTGTAGTCAGAGTTTTTGGGCCAAATTGTACCTCTATGGGCGGAGTTTCATATAAAACAGAATCTTCACCTATTACACCAGTTAAACAAAGTTTGGTTTTCTTGTATGGGATGTTTAAACCTTGTGCCAATTTTGTAGGAATTACTGTAATTTCTGCACCTGTATCAAGCAAAAAATCAATCTCTTTCTCTTTTATGCTACCTTTCACAAAAATTCTTTGGTCATTGTGTTGGATTACAGGGGAAAGGTAGCTACTCACAGCCCCAATAATTAGTTTTTTTCCTGGTCTTGTTGTGCTCTTAGAAGAGCCTGAACTAACTGTCCTATAGTTTCAGTGGTCACTGGCGGAACTACTTCAGGGTTGTGTGCAGGCTGAGAAGGAGCAGAATTATGCATAGCATTTCTTTTACTATCTTGCAACTTCTTCCTACACTCTTTCTCCCAGTGTCCTAATTTTTCACAGTATTTGCATTTGCTTTCTCTTTTAGACCATCTATTGTCTTGTTTCGTTGTGTTAAACGTAGCTGCTGCTACTCTTACTTTTGCCTTGACATCAGCATCTCTTTCCCATGTAGTTAACCTGTCTAGGTTACTTCTGAGAGTTCTGTTAGACCAAGTTAGATCTAAGAATGGTAAAGCTTTTCTGTATTCGGCTACAAGGCCATCTGACCAGATACGAACCAAGGGTCCCTTGTCATCTAGCACACTTTCAGGGTCATCAACAATTCCACTGTAGATTACAGCTGACTGACAAAATCTCTCAGTATATTCACTCACAGTTTCTTCTTTCCTTTGCACACAGGTAGTAATTCTAGACCAATCTATTTTGGGTCCTAAAATATTCTTTAGGATTTTCAAAATACCTTCTCTTAAATCACCCTTACTGGCATTTCGCAGTTCAGAAGTGACAGCAGATTCAAAACTGTTGAATTCAGATTCAGTTAGTATTTGTGACATCAGCTGCGTGACTTCTGTCAACGACATGTCATAAAGACGCATTTTACTGATCAATGTTCTTCTAAATTCAGAAAAATGTGTGCGTGCTGCTGGTAAACTTTGAGATAGTCTCTCTATATCTTTAGGACCTAAAGCTTTGGCAACAGTTTGTATTTGCACCACAGAAGAATTGAGAGGAACACTATCAGTTTCCTCAATCCCCTGAGATCTCCTCCTCGCACCACACACATTGAAGGAATTTACAGGCACATCAGTTACTGATTGGAGAGCTACATCTGTTTCAAAAAACGCTTGTAAATCAGGGTAAATGTTATCAGGCTGACTAACCTCCACATCAGTTTTTGCCTCTTTCTTGAGGTTCAATTTCTTGGTCAAAGTGTATATTCTAGCACGGAGCTCATTGTTCTGTTTCTCTAGCTCTGAGTTACGCTGAGACTGTTGTGTGGCGAGCGCTAAACCAAATTCTCTGTGGCAGCAGATAATGCCTTTCACATTGTTCTTGCGAATACATGCTCCCAGTACCTTTTTACACTCATCTACAGACCAAGTCTTGTCTGGATGGATCTCATATTTCTGAGTTAGTTCTTGTCTAACTTTCTCAGTGACTATTATGTTCATTTGCACTCCTAAAAGTGATTTGAATTCGCTATCTGACCACCGAGGAGTCGCAAGACCACTCTTTTCTGTGGTTGGAATCAGCCTAGCATTCCTTCTGACCATTTTGCAAGTTTCTTCTGTACCACACAAACAAAACAAACACTTCTCTGATCAACAGAGGGTACACTTGTAAAAAAGAACTTAACTATTGTTAAATTTCCAAATTACCAACACTTCACACTTAACTTCCCTGCCTACAAGAAACAGAGGATAAAACTAAATTATTAGCACGAAATGCTAACCTTCCCTGCCTGAAACAGAGGGTAACTAATTTTTAGCACGTAATGCCCAAAATCTTCCCTGCCTGAAAGAACAGAGGATACTTTCATCTCTAAAATAAAAACTTTAGAGGATAACACTCTTCCCTGCTTGTAACAGAGGATAAACTTCCCTGCCTAACAGAGGATAAACTTCCCTGCCTAACAGAACAGAGGATACATTTAGTTAAACAAACCCTACAGATGTATGTTAACTCTTCTCTGACGGCACAGAGGATACACTGGTCTTAGGTTCTTTTGGATTAGAGACAGCACTCACCACAACCCTTGGTTGAGAGAAAAAATCAGTCTGGGAATCTTTTCAGCTTGAAGTTTCGCTGGATTCCAAAAGATGCAGATCTTTGTTTGAGCTTGAAGTTTTTCAGGTGAGGAAGCTGGAACTCTATCCGGGTCACGGCACCATCTGTTGAAAACTGTGTTCTTCTAAAGTGTAGAAAACTCAGAAGAGAAGACCAGGAGACTTCGGATTGGATCGTCAGCAGAATTTCTTTATTCTATGACATGTGTTGTTATCTGCACTCATCGAAAATCTCATCTTAAGTCATTTTTACAGGGTATCTTTATAGTCAGGATTGGAGGAGGGACTTTTTTAGGTTGAGACAAAACATCAAAGCTGAGGGCAATAAACCTAAATCTCTCAGTAGTCATTGATCTCATTGACAAAAGGCACAGCTGTCCCAAGCCCAAATGGTCAGGAAACAATCTCAAACACCTTTGCCTTGCCCGACACCTCTTAGTCAGGACGTGAATTCAAATCAAACATAGAATAACATTTGTGATCCTTCATGTGTCTGTAAAGGCATCTACCTCACTGACTTCGTCCTGATCGGATTCAAAATGATCAAAACACGAGTGATCGGAGTCCGAGTCCATCAACACCTCCAATGCCTGTTCAGCTGTATACCTCTTCATTTTAATATGTGATATGATCTACACTTTTCTTTTGTGTTATGCCGATAATTTTTGAATTTCGCGCCCGGAAGTCCCGTAACTCATTCAGGACATGCGCAAGAGCTTTCCTTACCGTAATATACCTAGTACACGGATTGCCGTAAAAACTCGTCAATGGCGGGGAAGCGTTGACTCTTAATTGACGAGATATCTCGTCAATGGCGGGGAAAGAGTTAATAAGGTTTCAGTTATTAGCATTAACTATATTAATTAACATGAACAATAATTATCCAGCATTTATTAATGTTAGTCTCTAGCTATCCTCTCTCTCACACACACACAAAATAACAATATAGAAAACTTTTCAATACGGTTTTTAGCTTTTAACATTATACTTTCAATAAGGTTTCAGTTATTAGCATTAACTATATTAATTAACATGAACAATAATTATACAACATTTATTAATATTAGTCACTCTCTTCCCTCTCTCTCTCTCTCACACACACACACAGAGAACAATATATTCAACTTTTGTAACAAACCGTTTTCAATAAGGTTTTAGCTTTTAACATTATATAAGTTAAAATGAACAATATAGTTTGTATAGCATTTATTAATCTTAGTTAATATTATGTTCAAAATTGACTACTACATTATAAATAAAAATGTGTTAATGTACATTTGTTACTGTACCATGACCTAAAATAAAAAAATACTTACAAATACAGTCAAAATATGCTGTTAGTACTTAGTCTGTTAGTTTTGAATTAACTTATGTTTAAAACAATATTATTGAACTATAGTTACAGCAGCGGTTCTCAATTCCAGCAATTTCAGCAATTCTAGCAAAATCGCTAGCACGTCGTCCCGGGGCTATTGTGTTTACCAATCGGGCTACCAATATGTATCACTGTCCTGCCCGATGGGCTACCTTAAATACAGGGCTCCCACAGGTCCTTATAAACTCCTCAATTTAGTTGTATCAAATTTAAGGCTGTAAAATGTTGTAAATACGTTAAATGGTTTAAGAAAAGTCTTCATTTATAATTTCAAGAGGTCTTTCAGTTTCAATCGTGAAAGGGCTGATTAAAATTCAAAAGGTAATGATGTCATTGAATAAATATGAGCGCTGCACGTTTTAAAGTCAAAACGCAGCGCGGATGTTTATATATCTCTGAAGGGAACCGACTGTCCTCAGAAATGTGTCGTTGGCATTTTCATTTCATCTTGCCTATAATGCCTGATAAAACAGCGCTTATGAGCGAGGACGGTGCTGCTTTTGTGTACAGCTGTTACCGGGGAATACACTATATTAAGCCGCTCCTGAAGCACCACCTCGTGCCAGAGAATCAATATGAATGAAAAAGTTAATGTGCCTACTAAAAATCTAAACAATTAAGACCATAATATTTATACATTTTAAATTAATATAATTTATGTTGAACTTATCCCTTTTCATAAAAATGGTTTAAAGGCTAAAAAGCCATTTTAAGATTTTTGTTTTTGTGAAAACCTGTATCTGAACTGTAAATCATGTCATTTATGGCTTAATATGAGACCATAGACATTGTCCAACCCCCCACTCATACGGTGTTGATGTGACTTGTGTTTATCTCTTAAAAAGGGTCATAAATTGCCATAAATTGATTAAAAAAATTCAGCACATACCCTGTAAATAATGAAATAAACTCCCTTGATATTTGTGTATTGAAAAAGTTTTTGATTGACATTTAGACACTTATCTGATTATATATGTATATATTTTTAAAACCTGTATCTGAACTGTAAATCATGTCACTTATGGCTTAATATGAGACCATAGACATTGTCCAACCCCCCACTCATACGGTGTTGATGTGACTTGTCATCTGGTGTTCATCCTTAGTATTACAGTCTTCTCCTTTTACCTATTATCAGTGATAGCTTAAATTTAAATAACTGTACTATGATTTATTAGGTAAGTAAATTAGTAAATAGTGTTTATTTCAGTGTTTATAATGTGTGTGGGCCGAATGTGTGTGAGTGTGTGTGTGTCCTGAGGCTGGCTGATCTCTCTCTCTCTCTCTCTCTCTCTCTCTCTCTCTCTCTCTCTCTGTCAAACTTAAAAGACAGCCCGATCCCCCCACCCACTCACTTCACACCACACACTAGGGATGAGCGAGTACAGCATTATCTGTATCTGTGTCTGTATCTGTTAACCATATGAATTATCTGTATCTGTATCTGTACTCGGACTGGGCGGGGCCTAACCCAGAAGTGGGCGGGATTTAACCTGGAATGGGTCGGGTTGTCTTGAATTAACCGGTATGTTATTTTAAGCATGCAATTGATACGGGTTGATCAGAAATTGTTATATTTATTGCTGATTAGAAAACTATTTACATGACAGCATCAGCATTGAGCTTCAGATCAATGGTTTTGATCACGATAACAAACGAACTATATACAGAACAAGTTTTGCAACAATGAATACAACACATGCGGTTGCAATTATGAAGTAAAATGTAATGAACAAGAGTTTTCATCTCAACATAACTTTCTTTTTTTAACTTAAATTTTTTTTATGATCAGTGATATTTTTTTTTATTTCCACACCAGGTATGTGTGTGTGTGTGTAGCTAATTAATTTGTAATATAGTTTTATACCACTACTTCCTTTTTTTTATGAAATACAGCAAGAAAGTGTCGGACACTCCGTGCGTGAAGTAAAAAAAAAACTGGTTAGAGCCAGCTGACGGTTTAAAAAAGAAAAAAAAAATCTCCGACAGGCAGAGACGCGAGTCGCATTCTACCAAGCACCACGTCTGAACAAACCCCACGTTTACCAAAACTCTACTGGTTAATAAGTAAGTACTACAAACCAAAGTAAAAAACAAACCTGAAGCTGAAGAAACCCTAAACGTTAACGGAAAAAACCCGCGAACCTGAGTGACTGAGGGAGAGACAGAGAGAGAGCGCGCTGTTCTCTTCTCAGTGTTCTGTGTGTGAGTGAGCAGAGCGGGACACAGCAACACAATAAGGGGCCGCTCACATATCGCGTCTTTTGCGCGCTCAAGTTCGTTATTTCAAATGTAGACGCGCGGTATGCGCGCTCATAATGGAAGCGACGCGGTCGCGGTGCGACGCGCTCGTTTTTTCCAGGCGCGTCCGCGCCGCATCGAGATAAAAACATCTCAACTTTTCAGAATGCCGCAAGCGCACCACGGGTCATGTGACGAAATTTCCTTCTTAGGCGCACATAGGCGCGATATGTGAACGGGCCCTACACCTGTATGTGTGTAGGGGAGGGGCGCTGTGACTAGCCTATCACAGAACGCAGACACAGTCAGCTACCCAATGAGAATGTTTATTCAATCCGAGCACAGATATTGACTCGTATTACTCGTATGATACTTGTACTCGGCAAAAGTGCTTTATCCGTACCGGATACTCGTTTCAGCCGAGTATCCGGCTCAACTCTACCACACACACACACAGGGCCGGCCCTGCTCACACACACAGTCGTAGAAGAGAGAAGAGTGTGATCAAATGCCTGATAGTTTTTTAATTTTCTCTCATCCATAGAGTTTTGTAAAGTCATGAAACTAACCATACTTCCTCAGAATGACTTTTTTCCTGCATGTAAATAGTTTTGAAGTTTTTGGAGAAAACTTTTTTTAATGATATAAGATATTTCTGCTATCTGTTTTTTCTCTCACTTTAATAAACCACCATTTAAACACCGTTCAAGCTATCCGCAAGCCGTTCGCAATTTAGCATCTTCAGTGTCTTGGCATCATGTTGACAAAGTTTGGTGTGAACTACTTGTTTCTTCTTGGAGGAGTATGAATTAGTTTGCAGCTTGATTATTCCAGAAATTGACATTAAAATAAAAATAGCCGGCTTCCTGTTGGTCGTAGCTAATGAGTGTAAATTAGAAAGTTGTCCGGCTTGATGAGAACAATATATGTACTGAGTTTGGTGACTGTAGCTAAAATTAACACCCCATGTTTTGACAAAAGGTGGCGCTATAGAGTGCCTCCTCCACGCCCGTTAATGAGCTTTTGCCAGTGTCTATCTATAATTAATACTGAGGTGTGTGTTGAGTTTTATGAAATTCTAAACAACTTAAGTGCCTCAAAACCACCAGAAGAAATATTGAGGTTTGACACGTTGCCATGGCAACAGTATTTTAGATATCAATATTCCCTTCACAGTTTCACATCGGCCGTGTTTTTACAGTATTCTGATGAAGTTTGAAGCAAATTGGGTAAAATTAAGATGGTGAATTCAAAGCATTTTTAAAATGACACACTTCCTGCTGCCAGTTGGTGGCGCTATAACTTTGCCTCATCATTGTCACATCGATGCGATCGGCTTCATACACCGAACAAACCACTGAAGTGTGATCAAAATCAGACAATGTATGTGGACTTTATTAGACACTTCCTGTATCTCAATTCTCGCCATAACTTCATCGCCTCGCCACGGGCAAACCATTCGAGATATCAAAAATCCCTCCGCAATTTAGCATCCCCAATGTCTTGAGATCACGTTCACCGGGTTTGGTGCTCGTGTGTTGAAAATCCTGGGAGGAGTATTTCAAATTCCAGAGCATGTGCTTTTTAAACAGCCCTGAATAGCCGACTTCCTGTTGGGCGGAGCCCATGACATGCAGCGCAAAAGTTGTTCAGCTCGATGAGATCTATATGTGTACTGAGTTTCATATGAATACGTGCAAGTATGTGTGAGCTACACATCAAGTTTTCTGATGGTGTTCCAGGGGGCGCCGTAGAGCCTCTGTGCCACGCCCGGGTCCCAGCCTCAGCGGCGTCCTAACTGCCGCGGGTTCCAATGTGTGCGCAAATTTTCAAGAGTTTTTGACCATGTTAAGCCCCCCAAAAATGCCCGGATAGTCAAAAAAAAAAAAAAAAAAAAAAAAGAATCCTAAGGAAAACAATAGGGCCCTGCGCCTTTCTGGCTTGGGCCCTAATAATAATAAATGGAGCAGATTCAATAGGGTCCTCGCACCATCGGTGCTCGGTCCCTAATAATAAACAACACAGATACAATAGGGTCCTCGCACCATCGGTGCTCAGTCCCTTATAATAATAATAATAATAAACGGAGCAGATTCAATAGGGTCCTCTGCACCATCGGTGCTCGGTCCCTAATAATAATAATAATAAACGGAGCAGATTCAATAGGGTCCTCCTCACCATCGGTGCTCAGTCCCTAATAATAAACGGAGCAGATTCAATAGGGTCCTCTGCACCATCGGTGCTCGGTCCCTAATAAACGGAGCAGATTCAATAGGGTCCTCTGCACCATCGGTGCTCGGTCCCTAATAATAAACGGAGCAGATTCAATAGGGTCCTCGCCCCATCGGTGCTCGGTCCCTAAATATAGCTGCAAGCAGCGATGGCGGGCCCAAGCCGACTGCAAACGCCACACCGGTGGCATCAGGAAAACTGTGCCCAGTGGGCGCATGCATTACAGTAACCCTCTAGCAGTTTTGATTTAAGGGCTACATTAATGAAAGGGTTAATCCGAGCCATCAAGACACACACACAAACACACACACACACAGAGAACAATATATTAAACTTTTGTAACAAACCATTTTCAATAAAGTTTTAGCTTTTTTAAGGTCAAAGCTTAGCATTGTCCAACCCCCCACTCATACGATGTTGATTTGACTTGTCTCTTAAAAAGGGTCATAAATTGCCTTAAATTGGTTTAAAAAAAACTCTGCAGATACCTTGTAAATAATGAAATAAACTCCCTTCCTTGATATTTGTGTATTGAAAAAGTATTTGATTGATATTTAGACACCTATCTGATTATATATATATATATATATATATATATATATGTGTGTGTGTGTATGTGTGTGTTCTTTTTATTTGGGCTAGTTAAATACATTTTCGGGATACCAAAATCTGAAACCAGGGATTTTTAATTTTGCAAGCCCTTGTACTGTGAATTAACATGTACATTAATATTTTTAATGTTAGTATTACCCAACATTACAAACATATTAATAAATGATTTAAAAATATAATGTTCCTTTTTAGTTCATGTCATGTTAGTTAATGCATTAATTAATGTTAACCAGAGAGAACTTAATGTAAATTGCTGCTAACACTTTTTATGATCGATAACTATTTTTTACAAATATTTTAATGGCCTTATTGTAAATTGTTGCCAACAATTGTATGATACATAATCATTAAAATGTGTAATTGTAAAATTGTAAAACTGTATTACCAATAAAATACATATGAACTTATTTTATGTATATGTTTCTTATTATGTTTAATTGAACTGAGCAGTAAAGGGTCAGACTTAAACGATTTCATATACTATCAGTGAGACATTTTAGGAAACATAAAAGTTGTAATGATTTTTCCTTTAAATATTTGTAAAAAATATTTTAATGCTCTATAGGCACTTCAACAATCTGTATCTCCACTTCAACAATCTGTAAATAACAATCAATACAAACAAACATAAAGAACAGCAGCTTACAGTATATGTGCAAAAATAAACTTCTGGTTACAAATACAAACCTTTAACATATTGACCATATTCAATATAAACACAATGTATAAAATAACTATAACATTTCTGCTATGGCAGGGCTCTAGACTAACTATTTGCACTGGTTGCACTGGTGCACCTAACTTTTTTTCTTAGGTGCACCAGCACAAAAGATGAATATAAGTTGTTAAACTAATATATAATCAATGATGAAATCTACTTGAATGTTTTTGATGAATTAAAGATGAATGAACACATGCTTTGTCAACCAAAAAAACCCTGTTTTGATTGTTTAATACCGTATACCGTGAAACCATGACATTTTCTGAGACGATTATCATACCGTCAACATCTATAAGCTTTATACATTAATTTCATTACCACCATTTTTGATAGTATATTTGTATTATGTCATAATAATACAGAATCCAGAAAAATTAAGTCAAACCAGAATTTATGAATTGTTATGAATTATTAATGATGAATAAGTTGTTAAACTAATATATAATCAATGATGAAATCTACTTGAATGTTTTTGATGAATTAAAGTTGAATGAACACATGCTTTGTCAACCAAAAAACCCCTGTTTTGATTGTTTAATACCGTATACCGTGAAACCGTGATATTTTCTGAGACGATTATCATACCGTCAACATCTAGAAATGCCTTATAAATAAAGAACCAGGCATTTATAGCTGTATTTATAAACTGCTTACTAATAACTCTTAATGTTGGGACAATGCTTTATAAAGGATGAACTGACTATTTAATAAAGCTTATCAAATTATGCAGTCAGTGTCCTATAAATGAACTGGTTCTATGACTTTTTTTGTCCCTAAAACTGATAAGGCCTAATACATTTCTTAAGCTGTAATGCAGAAAAACCAAAAATGACTGATTATTTTTTTCTGGTGATTAAAGATATGTTTAAAAGTCTCTCTCTCTCTCTCTCTCTCTCTCTCTCTCCCTCTCTCATCAACTGACAGCCCCAACCCCCACCCACTCCACTCACTTCACACCACAAACACAGGGCCAGTCATAGAAGAGAGAAGAGTGTGATCAAATGCCTGATAGTTTTTTAATTTTCTCTCATCCATAGAGTTTTGTAAAGTCATGAAACTAACCATACTTCCTCAGAATTACTTTTTCCTGCATGTAAATAGTTTTGAAGTTTTTGGAGAAAACTTTTTTTAAAGATATAAGATATTTCTGCTATCTGTTTTTTCTCTCACTTAAATAAACCACTATTTAAACACCGTTCAAGCTATCTGCAAGCCGTTCGCAATTTAGCATCTTCAGTGTCTTGGCATCATGTTGACAAAGTTTGGTGTGAACTACTTGTTTCTTCTTGGAGGAGTATGAATTAGTTTGCAGCTTGATTATTCCAGAAATTGACATAAAAATAAAAATAGCCGGCTTCCTGTTGGTCGTAGCTAATGAGTGTAAATTAGAAAGTTGTCCGGCTTGATGAGAACAATATATGTACTGAGTTTGGTGACTGTAGCTAAAATTAACCCCCCATGTTTTGACAAAAGGTGGCACTATAGAGTGCCTCCTCCACGCCCGTTTATGAGCTTTTGCCAGTGTCTATCTATAATTAATACTGATGTGTGTGTTGAGTTTTATGAAATTCTAAACATCTTAAGTGCCTCAAAATCACCAAAAGATATATTGAGGTTTGACACGTTGCCATGGCAACAGTATTTTAGATATCAATATTCCCTTGACAGTTTCACATCGGCCGTTTTTTGACATTATTCTGATGAAGTTTGAAGCAAATTGGGTAAAGATGCTGAATTCAAAACATTTTGAAAATGACACACTTCCTGCTGCCAGTTGGTGGCGCTATAACTTTGCCTCATAATTGTCACATCGATGCGATCGGCTTCATACACCAAACAAACCACTGAAGTGTGATCAAAATCAGACAATGTATGTGGACTTTATTAGACACTTCCTGTATCTCAATTCTCGCCATAACTTCATCACCTCGCCATGGGCAAACCGTTCGAGATATCAAAAATCCCTCCGCAATTTAGCATCCCCAATGTCTTAAGATCACGTTAACCGTGTTTGGGGCTCCTCTGTTGAAAATCCTGGGAGGAGTATTTCAAATTCCAGAGCATGTGCTTTTTAAACAGCCCTGAATAGCCGACTTCCTGTTGGGCGCTCCCATGACATGTGACACAAAAGTTGTTCAGCTCGATAAGATCTATATGTGTACCGAGTTTCATGTGAATACGTGCAAGTGTGTGAGCTACACATCAAGTTTTGTGATGGTGTTCCAGGGGGCGCCATAGAGCCTCTGTGCCACACCCGGGTCCCAGCCTCAGCGGCGTCCTAATGGCCGCAGGTTCCATTGAGTGTGTAAATTTTCACGAGTTTTTGACCATGTTAAGCCCCCCAAAAATGCCCGGATAGTCAAAAAAAAAAAAGAATCCGAAGGAAAACAATAGAATAGCCGACTTCCTGTTGGGCGGAGCCCATGACACAAAAGTTGTTCGGCTCGATGAGATCTATATGTGTACGGAGTTTCATATGAATACGTGCAAGTATGTGTGAGCTACACATCAAGTTTTCTGATGTGTTCCAGGGGGCGCCGTAGAGCCTCTGTGCCACGCCCGGGTCCCACGCCCGGGGTATGGAATGCTTTTTTGAAAACTGTGTTTTTGTGTGTTTAAACAATAAAATGTGAAACTGTGTAAAAGGGGTAGTTTTTATTAAAGTTTTTCATACACATACATGTGAAGGTACCGTATAAAGACGTAAAATGAACGATATGTATTTTTCCAGAAAGTGTTGTTTAAAATTAGGTAAAATACCGTGTAAGAAAACAAATAAAAATGAAGACACGTTAGTTAAAACATATCTAAAGTGAAATAAAATCTATCTAGGGGGTTCTAACATTAAAAGTTAAATAATTGAATTGTCTTATCTTACTACGGTATAAAATAAATAAAAATGCGTCAGACGCGTTTGTTAAAACCTACTGATATTGTAATTCAAAAAGCAGTTAGTTCGGCAGAGTTAAAAATACGAAATCAAAGTAAATAGACTAGGAAAAGACATCAAGACGCGTTTGTTAAAACCTAGTAACGTTACAATTTTAAACTGGTTAGTTTGACAATGTTAAAAATACAAATCAAAGTAAATAGACAGGAAAAACGGGTAAAACGATTCATACATTTACCAACGATCTAAAAAGAAAGGCAATCTCAGAGACGTTTGTTAAAACGAAGGTAAAAAAGCTTCATACATTTACCGAGAATCTAAAACAAGACAATCTCACAGACGTTTGTTAAAACGGCCCGCCATCAATGATAGTCTCGGGAGGGTCGCAGTACGGAAAGTTAAACAAAGAGACTGAGTCCTTATCGCATTTGCGGTGTCCGTGGAGAGCTCTGTATGCATCGACAGTCAAAGTTAGAATGAGGCTCCGATCACAACGGGGGAGGACCACGCCTACGTCCCACCTCCCCTAGATCCGGAGGAGGAGGAGGCAACAAAACGGTGATTTAAAGGAATTAAACCATCATATGTTTAAAAATGTTAGAAGTTATTTTTAATAAGGCTTTTATGTCTTAATTAATTAACCCATTCAACATCATTCACCTAAAACATGTATAGCTTGAATCGCTATCGTAAGTCGTTTTGGATAAAAGTGTCTGCTAAATAAATAAATGCAAAGCCTTCCTTTAAAAGCTGTTCTTTTAAACAAACAACCCCTCATAGGTTCCGGGAAAAGTTTTGTTTTAAAACCCAACTTTTGAACAATGTTTTGTTCAAAACCAAAGGTATTGTAACGCTTAAGACTTCTAGTGTTATATAATGTGTTATGTAGCGTGTGTGGAGACATTGAAATGCGGAACAGTGTTAAATGGGGAAAAAAGTTATTTTTTATTAAAGTTATTTTTTTCATACACAACAATGTCACGGAAAAAACTTCAAAACAAGAAAGTCCGAGTATAGCATTTATAAAAATAGACGACGTAAACCAAATAAGGGTCAAACCGCGTAATAGAAAACAATAAAGACAAAGAAAACTAGGATTTGAATGTGGATAAGCTAACAAAAGGTTAACTTGGTTTATATTAAACAAGTTTTAATATAAAGAAAATGCGACGAATATATACGTAAAATAAGCAATGTTTTTATTTTCCAGAAAGCGTTGTTTAAAATTAGGTAAAATACAGTGTAAGAAAACAAATAAAAATGAAGACAGGTTATTTAAACAATAAGACAATATTAACATTAAACAATATAGAGTAAACTTACTGTGGTATAAAATAAATATCAAGCCATTAAAAATATACGTTTGTCAGAAGTTTGTAATATTACAATTTAAAACTAGTTAGTTTGACAATGAAAATAAAAAAAATCTTTTAAGACAGAAGTTTTCTCACAAGAAAAGCTGGGAAACAAGGAAAAATAAACGCACATGTAGCCGTTGACCAAAAAGAAGGTATCTCAAATGCGTTTGTTAAAACACAGCAGTTAAAAGATAGTCTATCATAACTTAGCTGAACTGAAAAGTTCAACAAAAGAAAAATTCCCCAAACGGCGACCGGCGAGAAGTCCGCGCGTGTCCGTTTCAAACGCAGAATGGCGAGACATCCGGTTCCAGGCAGACCACGCCTACGTCCCATCCTCTAAATCCGGACGAGGAGGGACCAAAACGTAGATTTAAAGGATTTAATTCATGACTGTTTTTAAAACATTACAGTTAATTTTAATAAGACGGATCATGTCTTAATTCAACATCATTCACCTAAATCTTTTCACTTTAAAAAATAGTAGACCTATAGTTTTACTTTTAAACAAACAAGTCCTAACCTCTGGGGGAAATTTTGTTTTATTTGTTTAACAACACATTTTCCTTTATTTACTCTTTGCTTTTTGTCAATCTTACGATACGTTATAACAGCTAAAACACAGGTATGCACATACAAATATTTAACAGGAATGAAACCAAATCAATAACTCTCTGATTTTCTTGCCATAAGACTTGTTATCATTTGAAACACGCGTGCAGCATGTCAACTTTTTTACATCACACGAGATGCAGATATTTCATCTCAAGCAGTGCAACGAAGTTTGAAGACGGTCGTGTCAATATCAGATTTCACACAGCACGAGATGCGAGTGAAGTAGTGTAGGATTTTAGTCAGACGATCAAAACAACTCAATTTATGACACAGGCCTATGAGTTTTGGAGGAAGCGCAGAGGTGTAAACGCACACACATACCCACACGAGCGCTGGAACAGTTCACCGTCCGGTCATGGGATGCATGCCCTATTGAACCTTGTTTTATGACAAACATCTGCTGAATTAAAAAAATTAGGTAAAGTTTTAGAAAATAAAGTACATTTACTAACGGGGTCATGTTTACAGAACTGGTGAATGTGACTTCAAGTTGAAATTTAAGATGAGATGAGTCAGATAAATAATGAGATGATACAAACTTAAATAAATAAAGTTGTTTATTTTAATAAAAAGCTCTGATGTAGGAAATTGATGTTAAATTTGACTTAATCGAGTATCTAGTTTTTTTATTTATTTTTCACTCATATATATTTTTACCCCTCTCGTCGCAAACATAAGATGTAAATGTAAACATTTACGCACGCAGATAAGCACAGACACACACACACACACACACACACACAGACAGACAGACAGACAGACAGACAGACAGACAGACAGACACACACACACACACACACAAAATAAACATATGATTAAACAATGATATAACTATTGTTTAACAAATATCATTCTAACAAAATGTAAAACCTAAAACCATGAATCTCTAACTTAACTAATCTTTACAGATTAGACTTTCTTTCTCACTTAATAAACTGAGTTATTAACCGTAAGGGTTAAATGCAACATGTTTTATTGCATTAAAATGAAAACAACTGATCTATATAGGTTTATTCGACTGAGGTTTGATAAAATAACTGATGTAAGAAACATGCAAATATTCGACAAGGTTTATCAAACTGATGTGTCTGCTGATTTGCGTTGTTGTACATATCTCGACGATACAGCTATGCTAAGATGTTTAACATCTGTAAAAAATAGTCTAAAAAGTCATCTTTTTAGCTTTCACATAGGAGCCATGTCCACACTCGACGGTTTTGTGTAACAGAGTCCTGAGACAAGTGAAAATAAAATGTGTGAAAGACTGATGTCAGGAAGTGCGACAGACTACAAGCTTCAGATTTATTAAAACAATCGAGCGTGTGCATTTTCTCTCTTGAATATGTATGTATACAGTAACTAGTGAGTACACGAATCTGTATAATACATAACCAGTGAGTACACGAATATGTATAATACATAACTGCATAATGCAGTGATTCTATCAAATTAATCATTCATTTTAAATACATTTTATTTAAAGTCAGATTTGATTTCTCTTCAAAACACAAAACTTTTTAAAAACGTTAAAACTTTCTTACGACTTTTTCATTCTGTTGAATGTAGCGAATGTTAAATATAGGGTTATGTTTTAGTTCGGGATGTTTGCACGTTAATCACATCTTTAACCTAAAACATTTTTCATTCAAACTATCTCTTGCACGCACAACTGCCAACGACATCCTTAACTTGGTTTTATCATTCGGCTATAGCTGAAACTCTATAACGCGTTCAATTTATGCATCAATGCAGCTATAGATACTGGAAGAGCTCATTGAGCTGTTTAACTGTAGAAAATGTAAACAATGACGTGTAAAACTAGAGCGACAGACCGAGTGTACGCTCCTAAAACAGGCCTGGAACCATTTCGAACCATTCTAACACTAAGGACGTCCGCGGTAGAAAATTTGTTATAGTACAACAGTAAAACACTGGAGGTGCGAACGACCAAATAACTACAAGTCCTACTTAAAATCTACGATGAAACTAGAAAATATACGTGTGACCTAACAGTGTTTAAAATACTGGACACGTGCGGTTAGATGAAGACACACAGAGTTGTCTAACACAACGAAATATGTCGTGAAGCATACGTATAACACGACAAGCGTTCTCCAGGACTGACTGACTGACTTGTTTTATTTATTTATTTTTTCTTAAGATTTGATTTCAAGAACAAACACACACACGCACACACAACCAAATCGTTACGCTATTTCACGAAATGACGCAACAACGGGACGGTCAATTCCGACATATACACGTCAAGTCTGTTTACCATAAGTATGTTCTTCTTATACATTTTTAACAATTATTTTAACAAATATTCTCGTTTTCACAAAGATACAAACCCTGTTGTACAACTGTTGCAGGCCTTTCAGGTCAGCGAACTACAATACCCAGCATATACATCAGACTACAAAAATGGTTGCCACGGATTCATATCCAAAACGGTCTATACGCGACAGATCTCTAAATCTTCAGACTTCTGGTTATACGTACGTTCGGATACCCTATATAGAAAGACTCGTATTACCAACGCTTTTTACGAAGTATACGCTTCTTTCGCCCTTGCGATGTTACAAACCCCATTTTTGCGAGATCTACACGTCTGTAGAAAGAATTAACAGATCTTATAAAATCATTGATTTGACTTAACAACTTTAAAACACAATCCGCACGAACGATAAATCAGACGCTCTTAAAATCGATAGTGCACAAAACGTGTGTAAAAGGGCGGATGATCGCAGGAAAACAATTTAACAAAAACAATTTAAGTGTGCTATACACAGGTGAGTGTGGCCTGCACAAGCCAGCTGTAGTAACACACGCTCCTCTACTCGCACTTTCACACACTTTCACACACTACTGTGTATACATAACCCCACCGCAAAAGACTGATTGTAATATATGACTGATATATGGATGTTTACAGGCCCGTGCACCGCAAATCACCCTACACTGTTCCCCAGCCAGCTGCTTGAATGTTTCTCCTTTTGCACATGTACAGTATTTGAGTTATCTACGCAGTTTGTCTTTTTAGTTTTATTTATAGGTAACCATTTTTATATATATATATAGCATCTGTATAGCCAAACCTGACACTAGGTTAGTTGTGTATAGGTTTATACTGTTTTACTTTGTGTTGTATATCTGTATTCATGTAGCATCGTGGTCCAGTGTGGCACGACATCTCGTCCCGCTGTATGTACGCAGATGTAGCGGGATGACAATAAAGACGGTGCGTATGTCAGTGTATGTCAAGATAGCGACATACACTTGACTTGGCGACACATTAACGTGATATTCCGGGGGTCGTGTCTTACACAAATGTGTGTTACTTAACGTTTTTATGCAGTTTTAATATAAAAGATAACAGTCTGTTACCAATTTAGATGTGTTTATTATGAAATCACACAAAGAACCACTGAAGAACGTACTGTTTGCTAACACGGAATTAATTAAACTAATACTCGGTGCTCCTTTAACCGGTATATTTACAGTATGTTGAACGTAATACAGTTAAACAGGACCATCCAAACATTAAAAACCTATTAAACAGTCGTTTCAATACAAATATAATTTATCAAATACTATTAAACTATTGAATTTTGCACACCTTAAAACACTTTATTCAATCAAAAACCTGCCCCCCAAAAGACAGACGGACAAATCTTCAACGATTACTGAGACGGACGAAGTTTATGCAAAAGACAAAATAATTATTCTTTGTCACAATAACATACCCGTTCCGATAAATTTGATAACCTTACTGTAGATTTTCTCGAAATTCTTTATCCTAGTTATTGTTTTCCTCTTATTCATAAACCCACAAGAGTTAAATAAATTCAACAGCTTACAAATTCTCTAAGTGAATGCATAAAATCTGATGTTTTATATACAGACTTGTCTGATAATTTTCGGATATATCGTTATTCTATAATTAGGGTCAACAGGATGGAACTCTCAATAGAAATACAGCAAAATAACTGTTTTTATCGATTGCTTAAATGACGGCTCCTCTACATGACACTGGTTAAGACTAAACAAATGACATTTATTTTGGGACGTCTTTCCGGTCTGCCTATGATACATGCGTTTAGAAGACAAATCGTGCGTGAAAAGCGGGTGTTTGTGTTTTTTTTTTCTGTCGCCTTTACAACTAGTAGGCCTACGCTTCAGACTTTTATAACTATTACACTTAAAGCGACCCATTTCACAACAACAACGCGTAAATAGATACGCATTTTCTTTTGCGTATATCTCTAAACAACGGTTAGGTAAACGACTCGCGGTTGTTACGTCATTTTTAGGGGAAAAGGTGGGACGGATTCATGTATTTTTATTCCGTCCACACCAATGCACTGCCACCGAATATCTTTTAGGCCTGACCCTAGAAAACAGACGTCTTAATATTTTGTTCTTCTTTTTATGAAAACAAGCGGCAGGTAGTTTTTTGTCCTCAGCTGCGGTTTACCCACACGTTTTAACACGTCGTGAATTCCAATAGTTTGTTAGCAAACGCAACTGTTTATTACTGAGATGTCACATCAGAGCCGCGTTCTAGTTTATATTTTTAAACTACTTACATGTTTATATTTTTAACTTAGTCGCATCTTTAACGGCGCTACCATTCTACGCCTCGTCACACCGTCGTGAGATACTATAAACAATAAAAAATAAGTTAACTCACGCTTTGAAAGCAGAACCGTTTTACATGTTTCCGTGACTTTGTTAGCTCTTTCTGTTTGAATTTGTGTACCGCAGTTTTTGCCATCCTTATCTTATTTTCACACCTAATTGTAATTGTTAGGCCTTGGCGTTATAGGCTTTAAAAAAACTAGGTCTCCTAGGCTTTTGGCGTATCGTTAAAGGGCCTTTTTGTTCTTATAAGTCAATAATTATGTCAATGGGTTGATTTAATAAAATATTGCTTATCATGATTTGGATCGCATGCCGCCAAAATGTCCTCATTTGTCCTCTGTAATATAGTTTAAACATGGGATCTTCTTCTTTTACAAAACACGTTTTTCCAAGTAATACAGTATAAACCTATACACAACTAACCTAGTGTCAGGTTTGGCTATACAGATGCTATATATATATATATATAAAAATGGTTACCTATAAATAAAACTAAAAAGACAAACTGCGTAGATAACTCAAATACTGTACATGTGCAAAAGGAGAAACATTCAAGCAGCTGGCTGGGGAACAGTGTAGGGTGATTTGCGGTGCACGGGCCTGTAAACATCCATATATCAGTCATATATTACAATCAGTCTTTTGCGGTGGGGTTATGTACACACAGTAGTGTGTGAAAGTGTGTGAAAGTGCGAGTAGAGGAGCGTGTGTTACTACAGCTGGCTTGTGCAGGCCACACTCACCTGTGTATAGCACACTTAAATTGTTTTTGTTAAATTGTTTTCCTGCGATCATCCGCCCTTTTACACACGTTTTGTGCACTATCGATTTTAAGAGCGTCTGATTTATCGTTCGTGCGGATTGTGTTTTAAAGTTGTTAAGTCAAATCAATGATTTTATAAGATCTGTTAATTCTTTCTACAGACGTGTAGATCTCGCAAAAATGGGGTTTGTAACATCGCAAGGGCGAAAGAAGCGTATACTTCGTAAAAAGCGTTGGTAATACGAGTCTTTCTATATAGGGTATCCGAACGTACGTATAACCAGAAGTCTGACGATTTAGAGATCTGTCGCGTATAGACCGTTTTGGATATGAATCCGTGGCAACCATGTTTGTAGTCTGATGTATATGCTGGGTATTGTAGTTCGCTGACCTGAAAGGCCTGCAACAGTTGTACGACAGCGTTTGTATCTTTGTGAAAACGAGAATATTTGTTAAAATAATTGTTAAAAATGTATAAGAAGAACATACTTATGGTAAACAGACTTGACGTGTATATGTCGGAATTGACCGTCCCGTTGTTGCGTCATTTCGTGAAATAGCGTAACGATTTGGTTGTGTGTGCATGTGTGTGTGTTCTTGAAATCAAATCTTAAGAAAAAAAAATAAAATAAAACAAGTCAGTCAGTCAGTCCTGGAGAACGCTTGTCGTGTTATACGTATGCTTCACGACATATTTCGTTGTGTTAGACAACTCTGTGTGTCTTCATCTAACCGCACGTGTCCAGTATTTTAAACACTGTTAGGTCACACGTATATTTTCTAGTTTCATCGTAGATTTTAAGTAGGACTTGTAGTTATTTGGTCGTTCGCACCTCCAGTGTTTTACTGTTGTACTATAACAAATTTTCTACCGCGGACGTCCTTAGTGTTAGAATGGTTCGAAATGGTTCCAGGCCTGTTTTAGGAGCGTACACTCGGTCTGTCGCTCTAGTTTTACACGTCATTGTTTACATTTTCTACAGTTAAACAGCTCAATGAGCTCTTCCAGTATCTATAGCTGCATTGATGCATAAATTGAACGCGTTATAGAGTTTCAGCTATAGCCGAATGATAAAACCAAGTTAAGGATGTCGTTGGCAGTTGTGCGTGCAAGAGATAGTTTGAATGAAAAATGTTTTAGGTTAAAGATGTGATTAACGTGCAAACATCCCGAACTAAAACATAACCCTATATTTAACATTCGCTACATTCAACAGAATGAAAAAGTCGTAAGAAAGTTTTAACGTTTTTAAAAAGTTTTGTGTTTTGAAGAGAAATCAAATCTGACTTTAAATAAAATGTATTTAAAATGAATGATTAATTTGATAGAATCACTGCATTATGCGGTTATGTATTATACATATTCGTGTACTCACTGGTTATGTATTATACAGATTCGTGTACTCACTAGTTACTGTATACATACATATTCAAGAGAGAAAATGCACACGCTTGATTGTTTTAATAAATCTGAAGCTTGTAGTCTGTCGCACTTCCTGACATCAGTCTTTCACACATTTTATTTTCACTTGTCTCAGGACTCTGTTACACAAAACCGTCGAGTGTGGTGTAACACAATGTCGACCTGAAAACACACACAGAGAATTCCAACCCAGCAACAGAAGTGAATTATTACCCAAAAGTCCTCCCTTCCATGCAAAAGTGGAGAGGGTCAACGGATCCCATCACTAAACGCTCTCGTGCAAAGGTACGGACGGCTCCGGGAATGGTTCTGGACACCGTCAAGCCTACATTCCAGAGCATAGTTCAAAACCCCCCTTTAAAACAAAGCAGGACTTTTTCTCCGTCGGACGGACCAAGGAAAACCAAATTCCTTGCTTTTTTTTTTTGACACGTATAACTATTGCAACTACACAAAATAAATATATGGATATTTAATGTGTACTTGTTCCCTCATAGGCATGATGTGATGATTTCGAGTGCCAATTATTTAGGACAATGTGGGAATTTTAATCATGCTTTAAACGGTATAAACTGTAATGTGTGTATTATTATGCGGTGTTTGATCTCTAAAGAAAGCTAGACTCAGATGTGATAGACTGTGTTGATGACCGTTAAATTTTAATACCCTGCATAATTATACATGTATAAAGATCCATAAAGTTTATCCCTCCCAAAAGTGATGAGACATCACAGAACTGTTGGTCCACCCAGCAAGCCTGGACATGGGCGGGGCTCCGCCCCATACGAACCATCGGATTCGACAAGCCGCCCGTGGGGAGGAGCAAGTTGGACTATTGAAAAACAACGCGCCAGTTGCAAAATGCTCTCTGAAACACGGCGTGACGCTCTTGGTTCGTGACACTCTTGGCTCTCTGGAACATCTCTCTTTAACATCGCTGGAGCTGCGCTCGTAACTTCTCTGCCTGCTCGCGCTCTTACCTGAACTTTGTCTCGACACCGACTAAACCAACCATCTATTCGAAGGCGAAGGCTAGAAGGCACAACATCAAAGAATAACGAGCTGAACGCCTACGGACGAAAGGACAGCTTTCTGTGACGTCACGCGGCAGCAGCCACATCTCTCGTGTTTCCACCCGAGAGCATCCGAAGAAGCCCGAACCACCCACGTGGCCTCCGAGGACAAAGACCAGAGCAACGCATTTGAAGGAAACGAAACACCTTCCAGCCTGCTTCTTAAACAAGCAAGTACCTCCAACTAAATCTATATTGCTGATTGAACTGGTAAAATTGTATCTGAATGCAGTAACAGAGCGTTAGGGCATCTGTCGTGATCTTTGCCGGTCAAGTCAAGCGTTTAAATAGCTAAAAGGGCTAACTTTAATTTTAGGAATTACTTACCAAAATCCCTTATGCATGTTTTGTGTGTATGTATGTTTTGTGTCTTATCAGTTAATCCATTTATGTTAGAATAGCAGTATTACGAATAAACCATTTTTCATTTCATAAAGAATTGTCTCTGGCATGTGATTTGAAGTTGTTCCTTATTTGCCATAAAGAGAAAGCTACCTAAGCTCGATTTCGACAGGATATGCTGAGATTAATGTTCGGTGGACGTTCACTTAATACAGTATAAATAAGTTAAATATTAATATTACTGTTAACCAAGCAATATTGAATATTTAATAACTAATTCCCGGAGCTGAAACAATAGCTCTATATTAAACTGGTATTTTTACTACAGTGGACATGGCTCCTATGTGAAAGCTAAAAAGATGACTTTTTAGACTATTTTTTACAGATGTTAAACATCTTAGCATAGCTGTATCGTCGAGATATGTACAACAACGCAAATCAGCAGACACATCAGTTTGATAAACCTTGTTGAATATTTGCATGTTTCTTACATCAGTTATTTTATCAAACCTCAGTCGAATAAACCTATATAGATCAGTTGTTTTTATTTTAATGCAATAAAACATGTTGCATTTAACCCTTACGGTTAATAACTCAGTTTATTAAGTGAGAAAGAAAGTCTAATCTGTAAAGATTAGTTAAGTTAGAGATTCATGGTTTTAGGTTTTACATTTTGTTAGAATGATATTTGTTAAACAATAGTTATATCATTGTTTAATCATATGTTTATTTTGTGTGTGTGTGTGTGTGTCTGTCTGTCTGTCTGTCTGTCTGTCTGTCTGTCTGTCTGTGTGTGTGTGTGTGTGTGTGTGTGTGTCTGTGCTTATCTGCGTGCGTAAATGTTTACATTTACATCTTATGTTTGCGACGAGAGGGGTAAAAATATATATGAGTGAAAAATAAATAACAAAACTAGATACTCGATTAAGTCAAATTTAACATCAATTTCCTACATCAGAGCTTTTTATTAAAATAAACAACTTTATTTATTTAAGTTTGTATCATCTCATTATTTATCTGACTCATCTCATCCTAAATTTCAACTTGAAGTCACATTCACCAGTTCTGTAAACATGACTCCGTTAGTAAATGTACTTTATTTTCTAAAACTTTACCTAATTTTTTTTAATTCAGCAGATGTTTGTCATAAAACAAGGTTCAATAGGGCATGCATCCCATGACCGGACGGTGAACTGTTCCAGCGCTCGTGTGGGTATGTGTGTGCGTTTACACCTCTGCGCTTCCTCCAAAACTCATAGGCCTGTGTCATAAATTGAGTTGTTTTGATCGTCTGACTAAAATCCTACACTACTTCACTCGCATCTCGTGCTGTGTGAAATCTGATATTGACACGACCGTCTTCAAACTTCGTTGCACTGCTTGAGATGAAATATCTGCATCTCGTGTGATGTAAAAAAGTTGACATGCTGCACGCGTGTTTCAAATGATAACAAGTCTTATGGCAAGAAAATCAGAGAGTTATTGATTTGGTTTCATTCCTGTTAAATATTTGTATGTGCATACCTGTGTATTAGCTGTTATAACGTATCGTAAGATTGACAAAAAGCAAAGAGTAAATAAAGGAAAATGTGTTGTTAAACAAATAAAACAAAATTTCCCCCAGAGGTTAGGACTTGTTTGTTTAAAAGTAAAACTATAGGTCTCCTAAACTATTTTTAAAGTGAAAAGATTTAGGTGAATGATGTTGAATTAAGACATGATCCGTCTTATTAAAAATTACTTTAATGTTTAAAAACAGTCCATGGATTAATTCCCTTAAATCTCCGTTTTGGACCCTCCTCGTCCGGATCTAGGGGATGGGACGTAGGCGTGGTCTGCCTGGAACCGGATGTCGCCATTCTGCATTTGAAACGGACACGCGCGGACTTCTCGCCGGTCGCCGTTTGGGGCCTTTTTGTTTTGTTTAATTTTCCGTTCAGCGAACCGATTGATACACTACAAGCTAGATTTCATTTCAGTAGATATGTTTTAACAAACGCCTCTGGGATTACCTTCTTTTTGGACAACGGCTAAATGTGCGTTTGTTATTTTTCCTTGTTTCCCACCTTTTCTTGTGACAACGTCTGTCTTCTTAAAAGTTAGATTTTTTTATTTTCATTGTCAAACTAACTAGTTTTAAATTGTAATATTACAAACTTCTGACAAACGTATATTTTTAACGGCTTGATATTTATTTTATACCACAGTAAGGCATCGCTATTATTTAACTTGTGATATTAGTTCAAAAGACTTGGTACAATAATCTTCTTAACGGTGTTTTTATTTATTTATTTATTTTAGATGTTGGGTAGATGTTCCTTTAACTCTGTCAAACTAACTAGTTTAAAATTGTAGTGTCACAACATTTGTACAAATGCGTCTTGTTGACTTTTTTCCTAGCCTATTTACTTTGATTTTGTATTTTTCTTTAACACTGTCGAACTAACTACTTTTTGAATTACAATATTACTAGGTTTTAACAAACGCGTCTGACGCATTTTTATTTATTTATAACGTAGTAAGATGAGACTAAACCTAGATTTTTATTTGTTTTCTTACACTGTATTTTACCTAATTTTAAACAACGCTTTCTGGAAAATAAAAACATTGTTTATTTTACGTGTATATTCGATGCATTTTCTTTATACTAGAACTTGTTTAATATAAACCAAGTTAACCTTTTGTTAGCTTATCCACATTCAAATCCTAGTTTTCTTTGTCTTTCTTGTTTTCTATTACGCGGTTTGACCCTTATTTGGTTTACGTCGTCTATTTTTGTACTCTTTTATAAATGCTACACTCGGACTTTCTTGTTTTGAAGTTTTTCCGTGACATTGTTGTGTATGAAAAAAAAATAACTTTTTTCCCCATTTAACACTGTTTCGCATTTCAATGTCTCCACACACGCTACATAACACATTATATAACCCTAGACGTCTTAAGCGTGTCAAAACATTTGGTTTTATATCAGATCGTACATTTGAAACGTTATAACGTTTCGTAAGATTGACAAAAAACAAAGAGTTAATAGAGTAAAATAAAACAACTTTTTCCACGTCTTATGACTTGTTTGTTTAAAAGAACAGCTTTTAAAGGAAGGATTTGCATTTATTTATTTAGCAGACACTTTTATCCAAAACGACTTACGATAGCGATTCAAGCTATACATGTTTTAGGTGAATGATGTTGAATGGGTTAATTAATTAAGACATAAAAGCCTTATTAAAAATAACTTCTAACATTTTACTTTACTCTAAATCACCGTTTTGTTGCCTCCTCCTCCTCCGGATCTAGGGGAGGTGGGACGTAGGCGTGGTCCTCCCCCGTTGTGATCGGAGCCTCATTCTAACTTTGACTGTCGATGCATACGGAGCTCTCCACGGACACCGCAAATGCGATAAGGACTCAGTCTCTTTGTTTAACTTTCCGTACTGCGACCATCCCGAGACTATCATTGACGGCGGGCCGTTTTAACAAACGTCTGTGAGATTGTCTTGTTTTAGATTCTCGGTAAATGTATGAAGCTTTTTTACCTTCGTTTTAACAAACGTCTCTGAGATTGCCTTTCTTTTTAGATCGTTGGTAAATGTATGAATCGTTTTACCCGTTTTTCCTGTCTATTTACTTTGATTTGTATTTTTAACATTGTCAAACTAACCAGTTTAAAATTGTAACGTTACTAGGTTTTAAAAAACGCGTCTTGATGTCTTTTCCTAGTCTATTTACTTTGATTTCGTATTTTTAACTCTGCCGAACTAACTGCTTTTTGAATTACAATATCAGTAGGTTTTAACAAACGCGTCTGACGCATTTTTATTTATTTTATACCGTAGTAAGATAAGACAATTCAATTATTGAACTTTTAATGTTAGAACCCCTAGATAGATTTCATTTCACTTTAGATATGTTTTAACTAACGTGTCTTCATTTTTATTTGTTTTCTTACACTGTATTTTACCTAATTTTAAACAACACTTTCTGGAAAAATACATATCGTTCATTTTACGTCTTTATACGGTACCTTCACATGTATGTGTATGAAAAACTTTAATAAAAACTACCCCTTTTACACAGTTTCACATTTTATTGTTTAAACACACAAAAACACAGTTTTCAAAAAAGCATTCCATACCCCACCCCCACCACCCCTCCTCCGGATCAGATAACCCACGTGGTTAGCCTTCTAAAATAACCACGTGGTATTAACCTCCTAAGATCCCCACGTGGGGAAGACGGAAAGGTGGGGGCTGTACAAACAGGTGTCCAGTTTGGGGGGATATTTTATGAGGGTAATAAATCATTTTTATGTGCCACATAGCATACTATTACTCTCTCTGTCCACTATCCAAGGTTGTCAGTCATCCAGTTTTAGGACGATCTGATGTTGCATTACAAAATAAAAGCTCTCCAAAATGTGATATTATATCTGTTCAGCCTCGGATTTTGGATATCTCAAAAAGGAAACTCCTTATTTCCACAGACCAGTATTAATTCATATTAATAGCCCACTGCCCCAGGGTATCACTCACCAAATTTCAGGACTGGGTGTGACGTTGCATTACATAATAAAAGCATACTCTAAATAGCATACAGTATGTGACAAAATTTGTTCTTGATTTTGAATAGCTCAAAAAAAATGAAACCCCCTGTTTTCACAGACCAATTTCAATTTGGATTGAGAGTCTACTACCACAGGGAATCACAGTTTCGAGATGATCTGATGTTGTATTACTTAACCCTTAAGGCGCCAGGGTTTTTTTTGGAAAAAATGCTGCATTTTGACATCAAGATTTAAAAAACTTGTGGCTTGAAAGGGCTTAAAGATAGAGATCTTCTGTAAAATAGAAAAATGTTGGGCATGACCAAATGTTTATGTGGGGTGTAAATATACTAATCTAATTTGCATATTATGACGTCATCATGGAGCGGTCCTCTTGAATTTCATAATATTCAGGAAATAACAGACATTTAATTGATGTTTGAACTTATTTGCATGTTTTTTTTTTCTTTTTATCTTCATTACAATTGATCAGGAAAAGAGGAAATAAAAGTAAAACAGGAGAAAGTAGTAAATTATTACTATATTACTGTGCCATAGTAAAATACATTTCATACATACAAAAATACCTATTTTTGATCAGTTGACCAGCTATTTGCCCAGGCAGGTATCTAGGTGACCGTTTATAGTTCTTGAGAGTATGGTACCTCTCATTGCATGGCAATGAGAAAAAAGCATGGCACAGCGCACAGACCTACTGACTGCACCTGTACTGTCTGCCGGCGGTCCTTTGAGCGTGCGCGATCAGAAGAAATCGATCTGAAATGATCACTTGTTTGTGCTTTGTGAACACTCTCGCCATGCCCGGCATCACCATTCAAATTAACAATCCACTACCCCAAGGTGTCACTCAACCAATTGAAGGACTGTCTGGTGTTGAATTACATAATAAAAGCCCCCCCCCCCCCAAAAAAAAACGCATTCTACATGTTCTGCTTGTGATTTTGAATAGCTTTAAAAAGGAAACTTCCTGTTTCCACAGACCAGTTTCAATTCAGATTAATAGTCCACTAACCCAGGGTGTCGCTCACCAGTTTCAAGGCGATCTGATGTTGCATTACATAATAAAATCCCTCCAAATACTATTTTATTTGGCAATTCTGATTAGGGGTGGGCGATATGACCAAAATCTTATATAACGATATGACACATTTTATATCACGATAACAATATATATCACGATATAGTGATTTTTTTTATTTTACAAAGGTTTTTATTATATTAAAATCTTTGATACCATAGAATTTTCATAATCCTTGTCACCAATGTCAATACCAACCTAACACAAGCCTAGAGAGAGAGAAACTCAACCTCACTGAAGATAAATAAACAGTCAGTGATGAAATAAGGATAAGAAACTAATTGCAAGCATTAGGACAAAAAACTACAATAAATAAGAAACGCTACATACATTGTGTAAATGAATTAGTCTTCACTGTGTTAATTATATCTATCTATCTATCTATGATATATATATATATAATTAACACATGCATTATGTATAGATTATATACATATTTTAAATAGATCATTTTTTTTATTTATTTATTCTCATTAAAGTTACAAAAGTGATTTAGTCAAGAGCAGTGAGGGATTTTCTAGCAGTGTGCTATGATTAACATGAACGAATGTTGGGACGCTTCCCCTTTAAGAACAAAGTCCGGATCCAATATAGTTAGTTACTGTTACATATGCGTTTTCTCATCCTGCCGTTTTCTGAAGACCTCTTTTCTAAGACTCTTAAGACCTATATCGCTGTGTTTATGAGGATACTTGCAAAGATCGGGATTCTGAAGCATAAGTGTGTTTATGTAATTGTTCGGCTAAAAAGAAAAGCGCGCTGCTCTCACACAGAAAGAGGTCTGTTGTTTCAACGGCTTAAAATCGGTTGTTTTAAAACTGCAGTGCTTAAACGCGTGACCAGATGTAGTCCCTCGTTTAGGAACAAGCTCCTGGTTGTGTCCTGGCTGGTCGTTCTCCACCTGCTTCTGTCTCCCCTTCACGCCCCATGGTGGGCGGTGTATAAAGATCGCAGTCACTGAAAATGATGAAAAGGTTTCACCGTAAACAATGTATTTTGTAACGCCACGAAATAAACGATAGAACATAATATGAAATGATAGACTTTTTTATTTCGTCAATCTGATATATATCGTCATATCGCACAGCCCTAATTCTGATTGGTATAAAAAGGAAACTCCCTGTTCCACAGACCACTTTCACACTTCAGAGTGATGGTACAAATTCTCAGAGAGTCACTCACACAGTGTCAGGACTATCTCAGGAATAGTTCCAAAATAAAAGTCCCTTAAAAGCTCACATTTAAGATGCTTTGTCTATCAATTTGTAATTGGTTTAAAAGGAAACTCACTGTTTTCCACAGACCACTTTTACTTTAGATAATCAGTACACCTCCTCAGTGTCAGGATTATCTGCTGCAATATTACAAATGTAAGTTCTTCAAAAACGCATAACATGTTTTGTATAACAGTTTAGATTGGTATAAAATGGAAACTTTCCACAAAACATTATCACTTCAGACTGATAGTTCATCACCTCAGAATATCACTCACACAATGTCTCGACTTTCTAATGATTCAGATAAGTAGAAAAGAGTATCTCCTTTTTTACACAGACTACTTTGACTTCAGATTGATAGTACCGTAAGGTAATATATATATATATATATATATAGTGCTCAGCGTAAATGAGTACACCCCCTTTGAAAAGTAAAATTTTAAACAATATCTCAATGAACACAAAAACCATTTCCAAAATGTTGACAAGACTAAGTTTAATATAACATCTGTTTAACTTATAACATGAAAGTAAGGTTAATAATATAACTTAGATTACACATTTTTCAGTTTTACTCAAATTAGGGTGATGCAAAAATGAGTACACCCCACAACAAAAACTACTAAATCTAGTACTTTGTATGGCCTCCATGATTTTTAATGACAGCACCAAGTCTTCTAGGCATGGAATGAACAAGTTGGCGACATTTTGCCAGATCTATCTTTTTACATTCTTCAAGAATGACCTCTTTTAGAGATCGGATGCTGGATGGAGAGTGATGCTCAACTTGTCTCTTCAGAATTCCCCATAGGTGTTCGATTGGGTTCAGATCAGGAGACATACTTGGCCACTGAATCACTTTCACCCTGTTCTTCTTCAGAAATCCAACAGTGGCCTTAGATGTGCGTTTAGGATCATTGTCATGTTGGAAAAGTGCACGACGACCAAGGGCACGGAGTGATGGTAGCATCTTCTCTTTCAGTATAGAGCAGTACATTTGTGAATTCATGATACCATCAATGAAATGCAGCTCCCCGACACCAGCAGCACTCATGCAGCCCCACATAAGGACACTGCCACCACCATGTTTCACTGTAGGCACCATGCATTTTTTTTTGTATTCCTCACCTTTGCGATTCCATACAGTTTTGAAGCCATCAGTTCCAAAAACATTTATCTTGGTCTCGTCACTCCAGAGTATAGAGTCCCAGTAGTCTTCATCTTTGTCAGCATGGGCCCTGGCAAACTCTGGGCAGGCTTTTTTGTGCCTGGGCTTTAGGAGAGGCTTCTTTTGTGGACGGCACCCATGCATGCCATTCCTCTGCAGTGTACGATGTATTGTGACACGGGAAATAGTCACCCCAGTTTGGCTTTCTACTTCTTTAGATAACTGCAGTGAAATTGCATGTCGATTTTCTTCAACCCTTCTCATCAGAAGACGCTCCTGACAAGGTGTTAACTTCCATGGACGACCTGGACGTCTCTGTGAGATGGTTGCAGTTCCATCTTTTTTAAATGTTTGTATAACTTTTGCTACAGTATTCTGACTGATAAGTAAAGCTTTGCTGATCTTCTTGTAGCCTTCCCCTTTCTTGTGTAAAGAAATTATTTTCTTTCTCAGGTCTTGTGACATTTCTCTTCCATGTGGTGCCATTGCTGACAGCATGGAATGGGAAGGGGTTTTCTTTAAGTAACACCCTTTTATAGTCAACTGTCACCTGTGTAATGAATAATTAGACTCACCTGTGGTTGTTAAATTAGACATTTGTAGTCTAAAATTTAGCTTTGCTCCAGAGACTTTCAGTGGGGTGTACTCATTTTTGCATCACCCTAGTTTGAGTAAAACTTAAAATTTTGTTCTCTAAGTTATATTATTAACCTTACTTTCATGTTATAAGTTAAACAGATGTTATATAAAACTTAGTCTTGTCAACATTTTGGAAAATGTTGTGTTCATCGAGATATTGTTTAAAATGTTACTTTTCAAAGGGGGTGTACTCATTTACGCTGAGCACTGTATATAAGGGAAACAGGTAAATTTAGCTCAAAGGGAATCATTTATGATTTTATAGGGAATTTGAACAGACTCACAATCTCACGGCTGATCAATTACTCTGCCAGCGTTTAACTGAACGTGCTTTATAACATCATCTCTAAATAGCACAGTAACAAGATTGGCAGTTTAAGACATTAACGTGTAAGCAAAAAACACAAGATACTTCTCTTTTCAATATAAATACGATTTTATTTATACAAATCTAAGACATGTAACCTAATCTAACACATGAACACAAGCATTCACACGTTGCAGAAGGAGAGAAGGTAATGAAAGGATGAGTTTAAGATAATAAAAATGTGATATCTGTCAGGAATCTGGTTACCCCTCACTCAAACTGCACATCACCCATGGACTACATCTCCCATCATGCACTGCACTCACACATTCCCGTCCACCATTACACCAATCACACAGCTGTCACCATTCACTCATCACCCTGATTGCCTCACCACACCTGCACCTCATTCACTCACTCACATAAAGCAGCACACAAACACTCACTCACTGCGAAGTCTTGTTTTGCCCCGGCTGACATTCTGAGCGTTATTCTTCCTGCCATCTCTGTGTTTGACCCCGGACTGCCCGACCTTGGAACTCTGAACCTGTGCCTGTGACCTCGACCCCTGCCTGGTATTGTTTACGTCTCTGCTCTGCCTCTGATATTCCTGTTTTTGCCTGCTGACTATTGCCCGTTTGTTTCTGCCTCTGCTCATTAAACATCTTGCTGCAAGTGAATCCACTCGCCTCAGACCAGTCATTACAGAAGACTTCGCCAAACGAGGATTCAGCAGCTTTTCCAAGGAACCCTGGCCAGGTATGGATCCATTCGACCAGCTGCTCGACCTGAGACAGGGGAGTTCATCGATTGTGGAGTACATCATTAAATTCTGTGAGATAGCCTACAACGTACCCTTTGATGAGGCCATGTTAAAGGACGTTTTTCGTTTTGGAGTAAACGAGCCTATTAAATCATGCTTACCTGCCGGGAAATTTAATTGTAGTTTAAAGGACTTTTTTGACTACGCATTGCTGTGTGCTGGCTCTTCCTTCACTGTGGGTGTCACAAAGTCCGCTCCAGAGCCCGCTCCGTCCCAGGAGCTCGCAGAGTCCGCTCCAGAGCCGGCTCCGTCCCAGGAGCTCGCAGAGTCCGCTCCAGAGCCGGCTCCGTCCCAGGAGCTCGCAGAGTCCGCTCCAGAGCCGGCTCCGTCCCAGGAGCTCGCAGAGTCCGCTCCAGAGCCGGCTCCGTCCCAGGAGCTCGCAGAGTCCGCTCCAGAGCCGGCTCCGTCCCAGGAGCTCGCAGAGTCCGCTCCAGAGCCGGCTCCGTCCCAGGAGCTCGCAGAGTCCGCTCCAGAGCCGGCTCCGTCCCAGGAGCTCGCAGAGTCCGCTCCAGAGCCGGCTCCGTCCCAGGAGCTCGCAGAGTCCGCTCCAGAGCCGGCTCCGTCCCAGGAGCTCGCAGAGTCCGCTCCAGAGCCGGCTCCGTCCCAGGAGCTCGCAGAGTCCGCTCCAGAGCCGGCTCCGTCCCAGGAGCTCGCAGAGTCCGCTCCAGAGCCGGCTCCGTCCCAGGAGCTCGCAGAGTCCGCTCCAGAGCCGGCTCCGTCCCAGGAGCTCGCAGAGTCCGCTCCAGAGCCGGCTCCGTCCCAGGAGCTCGCAGAGTCCGCTCCAGAGCCGGCTCCGTCCCAGGAGCTCGCAGAGTCCGCTCCAGAGCCGGCTCCGTCCCAGGAGCTCGCAGAGTCCGCTCCAGAGCCGGCTCCGTCCCAGGAGCTCGCAGAGTCCGCTCCAGAGCCGGCTCCGTCCCAGGAGCTCGCAGAGTCCGCTCCAGAGGCCGCTCCGTCCCAGGAGCTCGCAGAGTCCGCTCCAGAGGCCGCTCCGTCCCAGGAGCTCGCAGAGTCCGCTCCAGAGGCCGCTCCGATCCGGGAGCTCGCAGAGTCCGCTCCAGAGGCCGCTCCGATCCAGGAGCTCGCAGAGTCCGCTCCAGAGGCCGCTCCGATCCAGGAGCTCGCAGAGTCCGCTCCAGAGGCCGCTCCGATCCAGGAGCTCGCAGAGTCCGCTCCAGAGGCCGCTCCGATCCAGGAGCTCGCAGAGTCCGCTCCAGAGGCCGCTCCGATCCAGGAGCTCGCAGAGTCCGCTCCAGAGGCCGCTCCGATCCAGGAGCTCACAGAGTCCGCTCCAGAGGCCGCTCCGATCCAGGAGCTCACAGAGGCCGCTCCAGAGGCCGCTCCGATCCAGGAGCTCACAGAGGCCGCTCCAGAGGCCGCTCCGATCCAGGAGCTCACAGAGGCCGCTCCAGAGGCCGCTCCGATCCAGGAGCTCACAGAGTTCGCTCCAGAGGCCGCTCCGATCCAGGAGCTCACAGAGTCCGGCACTCCGGGTCCCCTCCTAGTTCCGTCCGGTTCCCCAGAGCCCCTGCTGGCCCTTTCCGGCTCTTCTTCGTCTCCGCTGGTCCCGCCCAGCTCTCCTTCGTCTCCGCTGGTCCCGCCCAGCTCTCCTACGTCTACGCTGGTCCCGCCCAGCTCTCCTTCGTCTCCGCTGGTCCCGCCCAGCTCGCCTTCGTCTCCGCTGGTCCCGCCCAGCTCTCCTTCGTCTCCGCTGGTCCCGCCCAGCTCATCGATGCCTCCGCTGGTTCCGTCCAGTTCTACCGAGCGCCCAAGAGATTCAGCGCTTCCAGAGTGCCCCCTCGAGGTGGTGGAGTTCACCAAGAACTTTCATGGAGGGAGCTCCCCTCCATTGCTCACAGAGACCCCGGACCCGCCATGGCCCATGAGGTCCCCTGAGCCATCATGGCTGCCCGAGGCCCCGGATCTACCATGGCCGCTTAAACTCCCTGCCTCGGTTCCTGAAACAAAATGTGCTCTCTCTGCCTCTTGTGTCTCCGTGTCCTCTAGGTCCCAGTCTCGGCCAGTTATCTCTGCTCCGCCCTGGTGGGCGTCTGTCTCGTCTGCTCCGCCCTGGTGGGCGTCTGTCTCGTCTGCTCCGCCCTGGTGGGCGCCTGATCTGCCAGAGTCACTCCACGTCTCCGCCGACCTGCCAGAGTCACTCCACGTCTCCGCCGACCTGCCAGAGTCACTCCACGTCTCCGCCGACCTGCCAGAGTCACTCCACGTCTCCGCCGACCTGCCAGAGTCACCTCACGTCTCCGCCGACCTGCCAGAGTCACCTCACGTCTCCGCCGACCTGCCAGAGTCACCTCACGTCTCCGCCGACCTGCCAGAGTCACCTCACGTCTCCGCTGGTGTTGGAAAACTTAACTTAACACATGAAACTCAACAGAAAGAAAATAAATTAAAGTAAGAGGATAAAAGGATGTAACAAGACTAGGTGTTTTTTCTGCTCATCATAGTAGCAGCTGGCGTGCAGTCCAAAGCATGCTGGAATGGCGCTCAAAGAGCACAAAAGGTGATGGCATAAAGCATGGCTTAAAGTTAGAAGAGAAGATAGCAGAAGAGCATTTTGAAGAGAGGGTTTGAGAGAGCTTTACAAGAGAGAGATTTGATTATGTCCTGAGGTTTTAAACTCTGCTTTTAGACACATCCCATATGGTGTCTTGACCAACGAGAAATTATCTTAGCTCATTTCTCTTCCCAATCAATATGTCATGGTCAGTCACATGTCCAAACTTTACACGCTCTTGTAAAGTATATTTTTGGATGTGATTTTTATAACAAGACTATGATACCTTTGACAAGGAATTGATTGGAAGAAACATTTAAAGCATGATTTTTCAAACATACACATACTAAACATGAATATGAACTATTTCCATTCAACAGTTACTAAAAAGACATACACAATATTCGATTATAACAATAATAGTCAAATGTGTGGGTTACATACATAACATGAAGTTATGCATAGGAATCCTTAATTGTTCATAAGCCATTTTAGGAGTTGATTTTAGATGAAACGATTGTCTCTGAAGTTCTGTGTAGGACATAAGGACATGTTCCATGAACAAAGGAATTTCTGTCTAGTCTGTGTCTTGCTAGCTGGTTGGTTGGTTGGGGGAGGTCAATCTAAGAAAGTCTGTAGCTCGTGATTTCTATCGTGGAACACATGTGATCAGTCTTGATTACTTGCTCGCAATATGATAATCTCCTTCCTGAGTTGGAATTATCAATAAGTGTTCCTTTTGTTTTAATGTTGCAAGTTGTTCACTGAAAGAGGCTTGCTTCAAACGGCTGGCTCTAGGGTAGAGTAGACAGATTTATTCCTGTTGGGCCTCTGTGGAATTTTGGCTCCTCATGTTTCAATGTTCTGATCGCATCTTAAATTTGTCTGATTCGGTCCCTGATATCCTATAGTACGCCTTTTCATAGTATAACTTTCACTACTTTAGGACTTTGTAGACAAAACAGCGTATATACAAGTTTTGGTGGGCTCTTATTTTGAAATTCAACATCAGACAATTCTGAAATTGTGTAAGTGACAAATGTGAGAGAGTGCACTGTTAATCTGAGGGGAAATTAGTCTGGAAATCAGAAGGTTTTTTTACACCAATCTGAAATCACATACAAAACTGATTTTATGTGAGTTTTTGGAAGGCTTTCATTTTGGAATTATACATCACATAGTCCTGACATTGCATAAGTGACACTATGGGATGCTGTGCTATCAATCTGAAGTGAAAATAGTCTATAGAAACAGGGACTATTCTTTTTTAGAGCTATCTGAAAATATGGGAACTATAGATTATATGCTAGTTTTATGTATTACAACATCAGATCATCCTGAAACTAGTTGAGTGACACTCTGGGGTAGTGGACTGTCAATCTGAATGGAAACTGGTCTGTGGAAACAGGGACTTTCTTTTTTTAGAGCTATCCAAAATGCATGATAAAATTGGTCATTTATGAGTTTGTGGAGGGCTTTTATTTTTTTATGCAACATTAGATCGTCTTGAAACTGATTGAGTGTCACCCTGGGCTGTTCGACTAATGAACTGAATTGAAACTGGTCTGTGGAAACAGGGAGTTTCTTTTTTAGAGCTATCCAAAATAAATGACAAAATTTGTATTATATGAGTTTTGGAGGGCTTTTTTTATTAATGCAACATCAGATCGTCCTAAAACTGGTTGAGTGAAACCCTGGGGTAGTGGACTGTAAATCTGAATGGAAACTCGTCTGTGGAAAAAGGGAGTTTCCTTTTTACGGTTATCCAAATACACAGGCTGAACAGATAGAAAATGAGATTTTGGATAGCTTTTATTTTGTAATGAAGCAACAGGTAATTTTGAAACTGGTTGAGGGACACCCTTGGGTAGTGGACTGTAAATCTGAATTGAAACTGGTATGTGGAAAAGGGGAGTTTCCTTTTTTAGAGCTATTCAAGATCAACAACACAACTGGTCATTTACTGTTTGAGGTTTGCTTTTATTTTGTAATGCAACATCAGATTGTCCTGAAACTGGTTGAGTGACACCATGGGGTAGTGGACTGTCAATCTAAATTTGGCAACAGGGGGTATCTTTTTCAGAGCTATACAAAATTAATGGCAAAACTGGTCATATATGAGTTTTTGGAGTGTGTAGAGCAAGATGATTGAGGAACAGCACATCTTTGGGGAGTTTTTGGTTACTTTCATGTTCCAAGTCTTAAATGCTCAAACAACTACAGGAACGTAGCTCTCTTTGTCTGGAGAGAACAAAGAAAACCTACCTAGTTGATTTTAAAAGAGGAAACTCGTGGCTATTGGAACCGTGTACTCAAAGAAACAATATATATAAATATATATATTAATGTTGTAATCTGTCTTTCATATGCTTTGTCAGGGGATGGTGCTGAAGGACTGAGAAGCAGAGTGCGGAAGAAGGAGAAAACTTTATTCTTTGCCTCAAAACAAAAAATAACGTAAACAATATTTAAATTGCTGCCTAGGACGTCAAGATTCCAGAGCCGGCCGGCAGTCTCGGCGGGCCACACGAGCTGCTGGATCACCGAGCGTTCAGGTCTGCCGCAGAAGGGGACAGATAGACAGGTGAGTGACAATACGTGCAAAGACAAGACAATCTACTCACAACGAGTAGTAGACACAGAGACATATATGGGAGATGGGGAATGAGCGACAGGTGGGGGAGAGTCAGCTCGTGATCCGTGCACACCTGCTGCACGATCGGCACAGATTGCCCAATCCACGAGCTGTCAACATAACAAGATAACAGGGGGAGCCGAGAAGGCACCCTGAACCGTGACAGTACCCCCCACCTCAGGGACGCCTCCTGGCGTCCCCGGAGGACTCACCATGGCGCTGATGGAACTGGTCAATGAGAGCGTGGTCCAGAATGTCGCGAGCTGGAATCCAGCATCTCTCCTCCGGACCATACCCCTCCCAGTCTACCAGGTATTGATAACCTCTGCCCCTACGCCTAACGTCAATGAGCCGCCGCACAGAATAGGCTGGCGACCCCTCAATGAGTCTGGGAGGCGGAGGGGCAGAGATTAGGGGCTGAAGGGGGGAGCGAAAAACGGGCTTTATCTTGGATACATGAAAAACCGGGTGGATCTTATTAAATTGGGGGGTTAATTTGAGTCGCACCGTCACCGGACTGAGCACCTTGGCCACAATAAACGGTCCAATAAATTTGGGTCCCAGTTTACGTGCGGGAAGTCTGAAGTTAATGTCTTTGGCAGACAACCAGACCTTCTGACCACACACGTAAAGTGGGGGCTTGGTACGGTGACGGTCCGCCGATGCCTTGTTCCTCTCGCCAGTCCGGGTGAGGGCTTCTCTGGCGATCCTCCAAGTACGGAGGCATCTCTGAATAAACGCATGCGCGGATGGAACAACGGCATCGGATTCTTGGGAGGGGAATAAGGGTGGCTGGTAGCATAAACAGCACTGGAAGGGAGATAAACCCGTAGACGAGACCGGGAGGGAGTTATGCGCGTACTCGACCATGGTTAACCTGGAACTCCAAGATGACGGTTCGGCAGACGCCACACAGCGAAGAACCCTCTCCAAATCTTGGTTAGCCCGCTCCGCCTGACCATTAGTCTGTGGGTGATATCCAGAGGACAGGCTCGCGGTCGCTCCCAGCTGTCGACAGAACTCTGTCCAAAACTTTGACACAAACTGGGGACCCCTGTCAGAGACCACGTCCACCGGGAGGCCATGAATGCGGAAAACGTGGTCCAAGACAATAGTCGCTGTCTCCCTCGCTGAAGGTAATTTGGGGAGGGGAATAAAGTGGGTTGCCTTCGAGAACCTGTCCACCACAGTGAGGACTACCGTCTTGCCATCGGAAAGAGGCAAGCCAGTTACAAAATCCATCGCTATGTGTGACCAGGGTCGCGAAGGCACCGACAGCGGCTGGAGTAGCCCTGCTGGGGGACGATTGGAGCCCTTACCCGCAGCAAAATTGGGACAGGCCGACACGAACCGTCGAGCGTCCCTCACCATGGACGGCCACCAAAACCGCTGCTTGATTAGCCTATGAGTACGAGTAGCTCCAGCGCGGCAAGCTAGGCTAGAAGAGTGGCCCCACTGTAGGACGTTAGTTCGGACTGACTCAGGCACGAACAGCAGACTTTCTGGGCACCCCGCGGGAACAGTGATGTCGCGTAGCGCATCACGGACCTTGGACTCCACTCCCCAGGTCACCACCGCCACAACCCGTTCGGGTTGAAGGATTGCCACAGGGGGAGTGGGACTAGCCGTAGCCTCAAAGATCCGCGACAGCACATCAGGTTTACCATTCTTAGAGCCAGGGCGATAGGAAATGGTAAACCTGAAACGTCCGAAAAATAATGCCCAGCGAGCCTGCCTGGAATTTATTCTCTTGGCGGTGCGGATGTACTCTAGGTTTTTATGGTCAGTCCAAACCATAAAAGGGAAAGCCGCGCCTTCTAACCAGTGACGCCACTCCTCCAGCGCCAGCTTGACTGCTAGTAACTCCCTATTCCCAATGTCGTAGTTCCGTTCCGTGAGGGTTAAACGATGAGAAAAAAAGGCGCAGGGATGTATTCTCTCGTCCGAAGATGATCTCTGAGACAAAATGGCCCCAACCCCCACCTCGGACACATCCACCTCCACAATGAACTGCCGAGACGGGTCAGGAGTATTTAAAATGGGAGCCGGAGTGAAACGACTCTTCAGACTCTCAAACGCAGTCTGGGCCTGTGATGACCAACAGAATCGTTTCTTAGTGGAGGTGAGATCCGTCAGAGGAAGGGCGACCTGACTAAAATTCCGAATGAACCGCCTGTAAAAATTGGCAAACCCCAGAAAACGCTGGACCGCTCTACGACTGTCTGGGGTGGGCCAATCCGCAACAGCTTTTAATTTGGTGGGATCCATTCGGATACCGTCGGGCGAGAGAATAAAACCCAGGAACGGAACCGACCGTGCGTGAAACTGACACTTCTCCACCTTGGCGAATAAACGATTCTCCAGCAGTCGCTGGAGCACTCGTCTGACGTGCTGGACATGGTCGCGCTCGTTCTGGGAGAAGATCAGGATATCGTCTAGGTAAACAAACACAAACCGATCGACCATGTCTCTGAGCACATCGTTGACGAGTGCCTGGAAGACCGCCGGGGAGTTTGAAAGGCCAAACGGCATGACCAAGTATTCAAAATGCCCGGTATGGGTGTTAAAGGCGGTCTTCCATTCGTCCCCCTCCCTAATCCGAACCAAGTGATAAGCACTGCGGGGGTCCAACTTAGTAAAGATGGTTGCCCCCTGCAAGAGTTCGAAGGCCGAGGACATCAACGGCAAAGGATAACGATTCTTTACCGTGATGTCGTTCAACCCCCGATAGTCTATACAGGGACGCAGCGAACCATCCTTCTTCTCCACGAAGAAGAACCCCGCCCCAGCTGGAGAGGAAGAGGGACGGATGGTGCCTGCTACCAGAGAATCGTGGATATACCTCTCCATGGCCTCCCTCTCTGGTCTGGATAGGGAGTAAAGGCGCCCCTTAGGTGGAGAAGTGCCTGGCAGCAAGTCAATCGCACAGTCGTACGGGCGGTGCGGAGGCAGAGACGAAGCTCGGGACTTACTGAACACCGCTCTCAAGTCATGGTAAGCCTCCGGTACATCCGCCAGGCTCACCGGCTCCTCCTGCAACACAGAACAAGACACAACCGGGGAAAAAGCAGCACCCAAACATTGGGCTAAACAGAAAGGGCTCCAAGCCAAGATGGACTTGTGAGCCCAATCAATATGGGGGTTATGTTTAACCAGCCAGGTGTGACCCAACACGACTGGAGCGGAGGGGGAGTGAATAAGGAAGAATTGGATCTCCTCAGCATGATTACCAGACAAAATCAATGTGACACATTGGGTGACACGGGTAATCTTTGTGAGTAAGGTGCCACAAAGTGTCTTAGCTGAGATGGGTTCGGTCAGGGCAACGGACGAAATCCCCAAGCGTGTGGCTAATTCAAAATCCATAAAATCGCCCTCTGCTCCAGAGTCGATTAATGCCGAGATCCGGAAAGCAGCTCCCCCAACCCTTACTGAAGCTAGAAACTCGGCCCGGCCACCAGATGGCAGTCGAGTCGAGGTAATGCTCACCATGTGCTCCCCCTTGAGTGGTGAGCGTGATGAGCGCCCCACCACAGGGCACGCAGCTGCCACATGCCCCGCCCCACCGCAGTACAGACACAGCTGGTTGGCTAGGCGACGCCGTCGCTCCCCCGCCGTCAGTCGTGCTCCTCCAATCTGCATGGGCTCCTCCTCCGGGAAGACGAGGCGTTGGAACCGTGTGTCACTAGTGGCCGCTGACTCCGCCCCCATGGTGCGCTCTCGGGGAAATCCCCCTCTTCGGTGCCGTGAACGGAGAGCAATCCGGTCGTCGACCCTGATGGCGAGGTCAACCAGCTTATCCAAGCCCACTGGAAGCTCCAGGGAATAGATCTCGTCCTTCACGTTCTCAGCCAGTCCGTGGAGGAAGTGATCCCAGAGCGCCTTCTCGTTCCAGCCACAGGACACGGCGAGCGTGCGGAACTCAATCGAGTAAGCGGACACGGACTGTTCGCCCTGTTGAAGCACCGACAAGGCTCGTGCCGCCTCAATTCCCCGGGCCGAGCGATCGAAGACCTTGCGCAGCTCCACCGAGAATGCCTCAAAAGACTCGCAGCAGGCCTGCTCGCCATCCCACATGGCTGTGCCCCACTCCCCCGCTTGCCCCACCAAGAGCGTGATGACGTACGCTACCCTGGATAGCTCCGTGGGGAAGCAGGAAGGCTGGAGAGCAAAAATTAGCGAGCATTGAGACAGAAATGATCGACAGGAATTGGGTTCACCCGAGTATGGAGCTGGCGGATTAAGCCGCGGTTCCGCGTGGCGAGGAACCGCGGCTTCGGGACCCGTGGCTGATGTGGAAGCCCGATCTACGGACGGGCTGGCCTGCAGCTGGTCCAGCCGTTCCACCAGCTGGTTGAGTTGGAGAGAAACCTCCGCATAAGCGTGACGAGAAGCCGCTAGTTCTTCCTGCTGCCGACCCAGTAAAACGCCTTGCTGCGAGAGGGCTCGGCGCAACTCCGTCTCCTCTGCTGAATCCATAATTTGGTGAGTAGATTTTGTCAGGGGATGGTGCTGAAGGACTCAGAAGCAGAGTGCGGAAGAAGGAGAAAACTTTATTCTTTGCCTCAAAACACAAAATAACGTAAACGATATTTAAATTGCTGCCTAGGACGTCAAGATTCCAGAGCCGGCCGGCAGTCTCGGCGGGCCACACGAGCTGCTGGATCACCGAGCGTTCAGGTCTGCCGCAGAAGGGGACAGATAGACAGGTGAGTGACAATACGTGCAAAGACAAGACAATCTACTCACAACGAGTAGTAGACACAGAGACATATATGGGAGATGGGGAATGAGCGACAGGTGGGGGAGAGTCAACATAACAAGATAACAGGGGGAGCCGAGAAGGCACCCTGAACCGTGACATGCTTGGTGTGAATGTGAATTATGTAGGAAATGTGAAATGTTTTAATCTGTGCCTTAAACTGTGTAGTATATGTACTTTGTGTGCCAAATGTGGTGCTTAGACTCATAGAGATGTTCATGATTATTTTTAATCAATGGTACAACAGATTTGGTGATAATTATAAATGGGTAAACATGTAATAACACTTTACATAAGTATTAAAACTCTTATTGTTCGTCACATGGAATTTTCATTACGGTACGCCCCAAAGACATGGGCTGGGCTCTGCCCCATAAGAACATTCTGAATGGGACAGCCGCCGGGGGCGTATCCAAACTAGGGCCGCTTAAAACGACCCACACAGCTTTGAATCGCTCTCTTCTTTTTCATCCTCGCTCTTCAACTTACTTGCTCATTTGCGGACGACCTGGAAGCTCCGCTGGACACTCGCCTTTGACATCGGGCTGAGAAAACGAGCTAAGCGAAACCAAGACTTTGTAAAGCCGTAACACCGCAGAACCAGCAGCTTAACAACGCTTTCCATCTCAACACAGAACCAGGCAACCGCCGATCGAAAAGAGGGCTTCCCCAGTGACGTCACGCAACAGCAACGTGAACAAAGCTGGAGATTCCCTCAGCAACACGAGGGAAACACGTGGCATCCGAAACAGAGCATCTGAGAATTCCATGGAAACACGAGGATACCATGTGGAACGAGACAAAAGATTCGCCTGCGGAAACTTAAGTGAACGCAAGTATTCAAGCAACGTTTTTATCCTAACTGAATTGGTGAATAGATCTGAATGCAGAAGAGGACAGTGTTCTTTTCTGTGATCTTCTTGTGTTTTTAGTTATGAAATAGCAAAGAGGGCTAATTTTAACCTTCCTCTGAGGGTACTATGTTTGTGTTTTAGTACGTTAGTTCATGTTAGTATAATAGCAGTTAGTAAATAAACCTTGTTTTATTTATAAAGAATTATCTCTTGGATGTGTGATTTTCTAGTTCAAACTCATGCCAAAAAGACTGCGTTACCTCGCTCAAATGGTATAAAACCCTTTATTTTGTTTATCGTTGGCCACGAAAGCAAAATAAACTAAATTGTTAAAGATATACTGATGTTAATGATCGCTGGACAAATCGTTAATACAGTACAAATCATAAGTCAAAGATTAATATTACTTTAATCAAGCATTATTTTATCTGTAAGCTAATGATTCCTCAGAGCTGAAATAATAGCTTCATAGATTTGTTAAATATGGTGGAGAATAGAAAGCTGGCATAAAGATTAACTTTAAAATCAATAAAAAATCCATCAGAGACAATAAGGTTATTTCTCAATTTTTATCTGGAAAAATTGGAGTAAATACAGAGAAACAAGCGTTTGTTTGTGATATTGTTTTCTTGTTTGTAAAACACAGTGCATGTTGAATGAAAGATAGTGCAAAGCGAGTTATTGAGAATAAATGAACTGCAGTCAATAATTAATATTTGTCTATTAAGACAAGAGTAAGTCGCTAAAAAGCGCACAAGAGGCAAATGAGCGTTTTTCCTCATGCCCCTCTCTTAAGGCCTTCGTGGTAATAAGTATTTAGTGCGTGTTCCACTGCAAACTCAACTATGTTATTATTCTCCCAGCTGTAGAACATTTAAAGTAGCTAATTAATTAATTCTCAGCGACTATTTCACTCACACGAGTGAAATCCAGATCTGCGGCTCTCAGACAAAGGAGTGACCCACGCGGTCTTCAATTTGTGATTAATTGAATCGTTTCATATGTATGCTGGTTGTCTAAACAGGCAAATATCAGTATCAGGTTCAGAAATGTATAATAATTAATCCGTAGATTCATTTATCTCGCCCTAAACAAGTGAGATTGTATGTGTTATAAAAGATAATAATCTGAAGAGTGCTTGTTGATTTTGAAGTGTGGAGCACACTTGCAGCTCTGGGTATGTACTGAAACCTAAAGTACCCCCTGGTGTGCGTCACCATAGTGACGAGCCCAAACCAGGAAGTCTTCGGAAACCCTCTTCCGGAGCATTTGCTAGGGCATAGACTTAGTCACAGCACCACCTTGAGTTATTGTAAATGAATAGCATTAGCACTAAGCTAACTGAAACAAAGGAGCTTGCATTGAAGCAAATGCAAGGCTGTTAGCATTTACGGCTAGCGATTAGCACGTCGCATTTAGAGAGTTTGAATGTGAGTTGAATGCAGTGTGTGTGAAGTGTAAGTGACTGAACTGTGACTCACAATTTATTTCTGTTTCCCCCGTTATTCTCTCTCTCTCTCTCTCTCTCTCTCTCTCTCTCTCTCTCTCTATCTGTCTCCCTTCCAATTTAAAAGACTAACAAATGCAATATTAATAAACTGGCTGTATGAATAATGTTATAACTAATCATCAGTGTCTAACAATCTCACAGGTGGTTTTAATAAACATTTGTTTAAAGTCTTTTTATCTTTAGAGGGTATCAGTTTAATAGCTGGTGGTTTTATTAGAAGATAATTCGGTATTACCTTGATAATACGGAGATTCATTCAATTATAACTGCTTTCCTGATTTTAAACACATCAGTGGATAAGTTGTTATTGTTAGGCATTTTTTATTGATAATTGAATGTCATAATTAATTATCTAAATTAATTTCATTTCATAAAATAATTTCAGTTCCTGCTTCCACAAAGCGCTCTTATAATTTGACAACAACAGTAAAACCTTAATTATTATTCAGAGGGCCAGAAATGTTTAATTTCATTCACAAGTAATTAGGGTGGTACAGATTAATGTGGTTTGATGTTAATGACACAATGAGGAATGAGTAACTTGGGAAATTATTTAATTAATTATTATTATAGGAATCCGAAACTAGTGATTTGGAAGCTGTAATTTAATTTCATAATTAATTATGAATTTGAAAATTCTAATTACATTTAATTACTTACACTTTCATGTTTACATATTGCAACAATATTGGTTTATCAACTCAATTATAGATTCCTCTTGTAATTCTAATCCTAATCAATCCTATCAATTTTAATGATAACATCATTACATTTTAATTAGAAACCACAAGTTCTAATTTTAATTGTATTTTCAGCCATTCCTTACAGTCTGGCTCTACCTGTTAGGCCTTACTTCATCTCCTCAGGTGATCTGATTAACTCAGCTAAAATGTAATAAGGTCCCCTTTTACTTAGGCCTGAGAGTAGATAGCACTCCCCCTAGTGTTGGGTTGGTGAAGTGACAGTGGCACCACGGAAGCAAGGTCACTTCTCACCAAACTTAGGGTATAAAGACTTTAACCTTCTAATTAGAAAACCCCAAAAGGAAATTAAGGGACCCTCAAAACCACGCTGCCACCCTTAGTATTAGTCCTAACCTTGAGCAAACCCTCACTTCCCCTCTTCTCTTTTATCCCTGCTACTGTCTTCTAATTCAGTGGTTCTCAAACTGGGGGTCGCGACCCCTTTGTGGGTCGCGGAATAATTTCAAGGGGTCGCGAGAGGGTTAAACAAATTAAGTGTCATTTTTTTGTGATTATAATAAATATTTTTCAACATTACAAGTAAATGCTACAATAAATATTTTTTTATTTTAAAAGATATTACTGATTATAGTGTTTTGAAAAATATTATGTAAAAAAAAAATTCCCGACTCGAAGATGACATCACTGTGCAGCGACTGGCTCGCTATCGCTACAGCGCGCATCTGCACGTGAAAACCGCAACTGCAGAGATGGATAAATTTGTAATTCGCAAATCTAAAAATGTTGAGAAGATTGTGGACAGTTTGCTTGAGTCATCAGAACCGTGTACTTCGACTAAGCATAAGAGCAAGACCCCGTCAGACCAAAGTAGGAAACGTCGGAAATATCAGGAAGAATTCATAAAGTATGGATTCACTTGCTCTATTGTCAACAACGTAGATTTTCCTCAATGTGTAATCTGTTCAGAAGTGCTTGCCCATGAAAGTATGAAGCCCGGCAAAATGCAAAGGCATTTGGAGACGAAACATCCTTCTTTTATTGAAAAGCCTATAGACTTTTTTCGCCGAAAAGAGAAGGAATTACAGGGTCAAAAACACATGATCGCACAACAAGCCAAAATTACATCTAATGCTCTGGAGGCATCTTATGAGGTGGCGTACTTGATCGCGCAAACCAAAAAGCCACACACAATCAGGGAAACCCTGATAAAGCCCGCTGCTGTGGCTATGTGTCGGGTCATACATGGTGAGAAAATAGCAAATGAGCTTATGACTGTTCCGTTGTCGAATGATACAGTCGCTCGCCGTGTACATGATATCGCAAAAGACATTAAGAGTCAATTGATTGATAGGATAAATGGAAAAAAATATGCACTGCAAGTCGACGAATCTACTGATGCGTCTAATTCTGCTCAGTTGCTGGCGTTCATCAAATACACATTTGACGGAAAACTGCATGAGGATATGCTCTTCTGCTCAGCACTCGAGGGGACTTGTACAGGCAGTGACATTTTCACCAAACTGGACACCAAAATAAAAGAGATGGAACTTTCATGGGATAATTGTGTTGGTGTATGTACTGATGGTGCTGGTGCAATGGTAGGTAAAAACAAGGGACTCAAGGCAAAGGTTTTAGAAATGGCTCCTCACGTAAAGTTTACACACTGCATCATACACCGCGAGTCTCTTGCTAGCAAAACACTTGATTCTGAACTCAACAGTGTTTTGAAATGTGCAATCAAAAATGTTAATCACATAAAATCTCATCCAGTAAACAGCAGACTACTAGCCACACTTTGCAACGAGATGGGCTCACAGCATGAAGCATTGCTGTTTCACACCGAAGTCCGGTGGTTATCACGAGGGAAGGCACTCGGACGTCTTTATGAACTGCGCGAAGAAGTGCACTCATTGTTGAAAGACTCTAAATTGGAATTCACCCACTGCCTGACAAATCCAGCTTGGTTGTCAAAACTTGCTTATTTGGCATGTATATTCGAAAGGCTTAACATGCTTAATCTGTCATTACAAGGGCCAAACACAAATATCCTGACAATGAATGGCAAAGTTGATGCGTTTATGAAAAAGCTGGAAAGATGGGCTGAGCGAGTTGAACAAGGAAATGTGGAGATGTTTCCTGAGCTTGAGGAGCATCTGGAGGAGAATGGACTGAGTCTCAGCAGCCTGAAAGAACACATCACTGGTCATCTCCGCTGCCTTTTGGAACAATTCAAGAAGTATTTCCCAAAAGAGACGCAACCAGAACTGTATGACTGGATACGGCAACCATTTTCTAAATCTAGGACGCATCTCCCCACAAATCTGGAAGATGCTTTGCTGGAGCTGTCCAGTGATCGAACATTAAAATCTTTATTTTCTAATTCCACACTCCCTGAATTTTGGATCGCAGTTGCAGACGAATACACAGTTATCCCGTGCGGCAATGGATGTACTGCTTCCATTTTGATCTACATATTTGTGCGAGCAGTCTTTTTCCGCTGTTACATACATAAAGAATAAATACCGATCACGTCTTGAAGTTGAAGATGATTTGCGAGTAGCTGTATCCACCATCAGGCCACGAATGAAGCTTTTGTGCAGCCAAAAACAAGTACACCCATCCCATTGAAAGGTAAGCCAAAATTATTTTGATGTATAGTAAATATAGTTAAAATATGTTTAACAGCTAAAATAAGTTACGTTTATTTTTTTGTGTACGCTTTAGTGGGGGTCACGAGTTCTTGTCGATCTTACATTAGGGGTCGCTGGCTTAAAAGTTTGAGAACCACTGTTCTAATTTGACTACTGTTTGCTTATACTGTGCCTGTGGAAGATCATGAATAAGAGAAATGTCACAATTGAACAGGTATTTGTGAAACTCGAGAACTACAGTCAAAACTGTTTGCTATTTACCTTTCTCTATTATGAAATCCTACCCCTCCAAGTTAAAGCAGGTGCATTGAGAAGATAGGCATCGGAATTTTTTTTTTTAAACACGCACGAGAGACACGCTAACCAGCGTTGCGGTGTAAATTTAGCCATTAAGGAACAGCACTGTCATTGCTATGGCTTTCCTCCGTCCAGGAGAAAATTTCAAATAGCAATCACAGTCCTATCACAAAAGAGAAAATTTGCCTACAATCCTCTGACTAGAAGCTTCCTTCTAAATCAGACTTAACAAAAAAGTGAAAAGGAGGAAAATCTGCTTTTAAAAGAGAGCTTTTGTTATTGTTATTCTCCTTCACCTTCGTTTTAGACTGACCTCCTTCCTAAAAAACAAGGATACTTTCTCTTACAAGAAAAGGTGAAGCATCCAATTATTACCCCTGTGTACTCATTCTGTTGGTGTACTTTTCTTTCTCTGTTTCCCAGCTGTGCTACCTTTATGTGTGCTCAATAATTTCTACGCAGAAACTACAAATTACAAGCACCCCACCAGAGGATCACAGATGCAGAGAATCACACTCAACACTAGCATACACTACACTTTGCACATTTACACCCCTGTTTGTTTTGCTTTGTTTTGTTTTGTTTTGCTTTGTTTCCCATTCAAGGTCTGTGTCAGTTCGGTTCGAGATCTCCCTCACCCCGCCAGAACATGTCTCACAAAACAGAACATGCCAGTCACTGGGAGGATCTGGAAACATGGCTAAGTGTTGCGACAGTCGGCCTCCTCCTTAAAGCTGCTGAAACACTCAAACATCAGACACAGGACCAGCTGGATGACAACATAACAAGCCTTATGGGACAAGACCCAAGTCAAAGCTACAGCCACAAAGAATTAGCCAAGATCACTGGCTCCTTAAGTCACACACTCATCGCCACCCTCAAATTGAGCGAGAAGCACACTGCACAACGCCAGCAGGAGCTGACAAGCGCACAACGACGCATAGAGCAGCTGGAATGACAGGAAGGGACCGATGAGGTGGAACAAGGCGCTGAGGAGGAGTTCAAAAGGCTAAAAGAGACTCTAGCAGCTACCAGCCATGAAATGGAGCAAATCAAAGAGGACTTCGCTGATCGGGTTGACAAACTACAGTATGCAGAGCAGCTACTGGAGAAGGCAAATGCTGACTTCAGGGACAAAAACAGCAGAATCAAAGCCCTTGAAACTCACCTGGATGAGTCAAGAAAAGAGATCAGCCGCCTAACACAACAGCTCGCCTACTTCAAAGAGGAGTATGAAAGTTTCCAAGAGGAACTCAAGCGCGCTTATGAATTACGCCATGAGCCGTCAAGGACAGGACGTGCACTGACCGCACCCCTGCCAATCAGGACCGGGTCACCTGTTCCAGGACTGACACGTGAACAAAAGACAGAGGGGGTGTTGTTAAAACATTCCCCAGCGCCTTCTGAAGAACTTTAAATCACGACAAAGCCAAAAGAATCTGATGCAGCCAGACGCAGATCATCGCACGGCTTGGACCTAAAAGACCTTGACACACTTGCCAGAAACATTGGCAAAATCAACCCCAGCGTGCCAAACAGCCAAAACGTCCAGGCTTATCTACAAGATATTGATTTCCATCTGGAAATGCGACCTAACGTTACGGACAAAGATAAACTCTATTTACTCCGAACGACATCTAGTCCTGAAGTGCACAGTTTCCTTGACCGGCAGCCTGCTAAAACAAAGACTGATTATCAACGGCTTCAAAAAGCCCTCATTAAAGAGTTCGCCAACCCTGAGTCCGATCAAGGCTTAGTGGCTGCCCTGGAGACAAGACAAGGACGTCACGAACCTCCTCAAGCTTACTACAGTCGACTCAGACAAGCATACTTTGGAACTCGCAATGAATCTGACATGGAAGATGAACTGAACTTCAAAACTCTCTTCCTGAGGAACCTTCATCCTGGCATAAGCCACCATCTTGGCGTTCTCGCATGCCCACGAACAATGAATACTCAGCAGTTGCGAGACTTGGTGCAAAAAGCCTACGGCAAACAAAAGATGGCCTCAGAAAAGACTGCCAGAACCCCAGCAATACTTGACTTCAACACTCAAAGTCACGAACTGGCCCTAGAGGGCACCCAACGCCAAGACAGTGCTAAGCCGCCACACAGAGAGTGGAATGCACCCCCGTCCAACAGAGAACGAGACTCACACGCTGGCATTCGACCTAAACATATGTATGACCGCTGGGATGGACCGCATTGGACGTCAACGCTCACCTGGACGACACTGGGATAAGTCATGGGACCAAGCAAGGCCTCATGAGAGTCAATGGGAGAGATCGTGGAACCAACCAATCTCGTTTGGAAACTCTAGAGAGAAAAGCTCATGGGAATTCAATGGAAACTCCAAGGGAAAGCGACAAACTCACCCTGCAGCAAAAAGCCCAAGGAATCGACGAAAGAAGACACCAAGATTCCAAACTGACCAAGCTCAAACTGAATCCACACAAGAACAAAAGACACCACGTATTTCGACTCACAAAAGCTGATGGAAATGATGATGAAAGATTTCTTCCAACGAAAATAGGAGGATCGGAAGTGGGAAAAGAAAGAGAAACCAGATTCAGCCTGACTAGCTGTCGGACGAGAATGCAGCGACAAGCTGAACAAATCAGCCACAGAAAACAGCACTCCTTCACCGCACTCTCAGAGAACCGTAAACACCATAACTTCAGATGGACACGAAACCCCACCTGAAAACCCAGCAACAGAGTTAAACACTAACTCAACACCCACAGCTCCAGATCACAGCAGCGTCCAACAAACACCTAGTGATGAAACCCCTCAAGTTCCTTAAAGTCCTGTCTTGGTCGTCTGCCACTCCTCCAAAGAAAACCAGATCAGTCCTGACATCCTAAACATTTCCTCCCAAACTCCAGTTCCTCAACTCCTAGGCGATATCATTGAGAAAGGTATAGCAAGAAAGTTTTGCCTCTCCGTCTTCATCGAACAACATCTCAGAATCGAAGCCCTTCTCGATACGGGAGCCGACATTACCTTAATGTCTACAAAATTTCTCAAGGAAGTCCAAGAAGGAACGAAGAGGACTGACGGAACTCTCAAGCTCCTGTTGTGGCAATTTCTTTTTAAACAAACATCATCACTGAGTAAGAGACAATTCTGAGTCCAAATTAGAGTAATAAGATATTTATTCTCCTGCAAGAGAGATCTTCGTCACTAATACACATGAGCGAGTCAGTGAGGAAAAGATAAGGGAAAGCAGTGCCAGGCTGTTTTTATAGTTGTCCTTCAAGGCCTCCTTTCTCCCCTCCCTACAGGGAGGGATACCAGTTTGTTTACCTATTAATGGTTATACAAAAAAGGCAGGCAAATGCCCCCCTGACCCCCAGGCTATAAGTTGCAAATGCCCCCATGATCCCCCTTTAACCATCTGCTTTTCCTTACCTCTCCCATAGTAAATCACACAAAGAATGCTTTTCTAACTACGAGTGAGAAAACATATAATGCATACATCTTGAATCTATGTTTCACTGAAGATTTAATACTCCAAAGGAAAAATTCCTTCACAATTCCTCCCTTTTTATCATTCTCTGATAACTGATTAATCAAACATTGTAATAATAAATAGTAAAAATAATAATAAATACAAGTTCAAGCCATTACATCACACTTATACTCTTCATCTCTGATTTTCACATAAATGATCACTCTTCTTGAAACTGTGAAGTAAGCTTTTGAAAATTTGAAAAATGCTTAGGCTGTTTTTTTTGTTGGGTCAGACCCTAATATTTGCAAGCATAGTAAAGACTTTATTCTATAGCCGGGCTGAATGGACAGGCCCTGCTGTTGCCCCCTCGGCCTAAACCGAACCCTCAGTCACCATAGTATAAACAAGAAAAAGTATTTATCACTGTTGAGTTACTTCTGTAATATAAAATGTAAATATTAAAAGTATGTAAAAAATCCCTCAGGTTCACCCCTCTCCTTGTACGTCATCTCGTAACACGGATAACTGCTGCTTTTAACCTTCTTTACATATCAATCATCCTCAGGAAGAAAAATAAAAACATCATAACTCAATTAACACCTGTCACTGTAACTTCCGCTACTTGTGTCATCATATTGTTGGTCTGATCTCCTGTTGGTAACACCTTCAGGCCTGTTGTGAAGTGTAGTATTACCAAACAAATTGTTACTGACAACAAAGTCATTATGCATGTGGTCTTAAACAGGCCACACATTCCTGGCATTCTGAATGGGTGCCACGGTCTTGTACGCTCCATTCTCTCAGTTACTCTGAATTAAAGGTGCTGTTATGACCAGAGAATGTGAGAAAGTACTGTCTTCGAAGCACTAAAAGTCTTATCTGTTCTGTTGATTACGGTGTCCACCCGGATTCCGTTTGCGCAATCAAAGTTGCCTCCTCCCCTCCAGTCTCCTCCTTGCTGCTGATATCTGGTTCCGCTTAAACACCCAGCTGCAATGCAAGGGTTTTTTTCACACTGGATCTTAGTGTTTATTGACACTCGCGTTGAACCTCCTCCAGCGATTGCTCCGCCTCCGCAATGGGCGGCACCCTCCTGCAATGGTTTACGTGAACCCACGTAGCCCTCTCTGCGACCTTCACCGCCGTGTGCGTCACCAGAAGCACCTGGAAAGGCCCAAGCCACCTTTTCGATTTCCAGCTCTTTCTCCTGTGATCACGAATCACCACGAAATCACCAGGTCTGACCTCGTGCAGGAATGTCTCAGCAACCTTCCCCTGGGCAGCTTTTACCTGCACAGAAATATTTGATAACAGACAAGACATTTACGAATCACCACGAAATCACCAGGTCTGACCTCGTGCAGGAATGTCTCAGCAACCTTCCCCTGGGCAGCTTTTACCTGCACAGAAATATTTGATAACAGACAAGACATTTCCTTGCAGTAATTCAACATGTCATTCTCACACACATCCGTTGATGGCAGCCTTTGTTTACCCCCTTCTATGCCCATGAATGGTGGCCTGCCAAACAAAATTTCAAATGGGCTCAGATTTGTTTTCACTCTTTTTCTCATTCTCATGTACATCAGCACAATTGGGAGGGCTTTAAGCCAAGTCAGACCCGTCTCTTTACAGCATTTTGCTAATTTGTTCTTAATTGTCTGGTTCTGTCTCTCTACTGCCCCTCCTGATGAGGGCGCGTAGCTGCAGTGTGTTCTCATGTCAATTCCCAAGAACTGTCCCACCTGCTTTATTGCATCATTGACAAAGTGTCTGCCATTGTCAGAACTGATTTTTCTTGGAATCCCCCATCTCGGAACAATCTCGGTTAACAGGGCCTTTGCCACTGCTGCCGAATCTTGTTTCGAGGTTGGGAAGGCCTCAACCCATTTTGACCACATGTCAACCATCACCAGACAGTGTTTCTGTTTCCCACAAGGGGTTAATTAAATGAAATCCATCATTAGATATTCAAATGGACCTGCTGGTGCTGGTTGAGATGCTAAGGGTGTTTTTATCCCTCTAGCCACATTGTGTCTTTTGCAAAAGATTTTTAGCAAAAAAGATGAAATCTTTTGCAAAAATGTTCAGCAACCACCGTAAATCCCTTTGTAAACCATAATTCTTTCATCTGCATTATCATACTTCCTTTTGACACATGATCCAACCCATGTGTCAATTTAGCATAATGCTGAAAGAAGTGTTTGGGCAAACAAGGAATGTCATCAACACTCATCCATACACCCCCCTGGAGGCTGCAGCAAGACGACCTCCATTGTTGTTTTTCTGCTCCTGTGGAAAAAGTCAAGTCAAGTCAAGTCACCTTTATTTATATAGCGCCTTTAACAATACAAATTGTAACAAAGCACTGCACAATATCAAAATAGGCAAATTTGTCAATAATGTAAAATGACAGGATTTAACACTCAATTATCTGCTGAATGCATTTCATTATTGAATTTAGTAGTGGCATTGTCCAGCTTAGTTCACTTTAAATAATATCTGTGCAATCAAGTCGATGATTGTGCTGGAAATGAAGTGTCCCCAACTGAGCAAGCCAGAGGCGACAGCGGCAAGGAACGAAAACTCCATCGGTGACAGAATGGAGAAAAAACCTTGGGAGAAACCAGGCTCAGTCGGGGGGCCAGTTCCCCTCCGGCCAGACAAATCAGTAGTTTGTTCCAACTGCAGCAAAGTCAGAGTGTAAGTGGTCCACTGGTTCCAGGGGTCTTTCCCCGATGGATGTCTAGGTGACGAGGTCCTCACTGGAGCTCTGTCTCTGGGGGCTCATCTCGGAGGTCCTCGGAGGGGTTGTCATCGTCTCTTCTCAGGTGTTCGGTCATCTCTATCGTTTAAGGGTAGGATCCAGACTGAGGCTTGTGTAATTCCTAACTACCACGGGATGTTAATCCCGTGGCAGTAACATAGAAACAGTAAGACAATTAGCGTAGCAGCGGCTCCATCCAGGAATAACCCTGGATGAAATTATCAGTATAACCCAAGCTAAAGCATAATAATGTGCATGTGTTCAGATGGACTGGCAGTACAAGATTGTGAGATGCATTATATGAATGCTTGGCTAAAGAGATGCGTCTTTAATCTAGATTTAAACAGAGAGAGTGTGTCTGAACCCCGAACGTTTTCAGGAAGGCTATTCCAGAGTTTAGGAGCCATATATGAAAAAGTTCTACCTCCTTTAGTGGACTTTGCTATCCTAGGTACTACCAAGAGTCCAGAGTTTTGCGACCTTAGGGAGCGGGTTGGATTGTAGCGTGATAAAAGATTAGTTAGGTACGCAGGAGCTAAATCATTTAGGGCCTTATAGGCAAGTAATAATATTTTGTAACTGATACGAAACTTAATAGGTAGCCAGTGCAGAGACTGTAAAATTGGAGTAATATGGTCATATTTTCTTGACCTGGTAAGGACTCTAGCCGCAGCATTTTGTACTATCTGTAGCTTGTTTATTGAAGATGCAGGACAACCACCTAGCAGTGCATTACAATAGTCCAGTCTAGAGGTCATGAATGCATGAACTAACTTTTCTGCATCAGAAACACTTAACATGTTCCGTAGCTTGGAAATGTTTCTAAGATGGAAGAATGCTGTTTTTGTAACATTGGAAATATGATTTTCAAAAGATAGGTTGCTGTCTAATATAACACCCAGATTTTTAACTGTAGAGGAAGTAACAGTACATCCGTCTAGTTGCAAATTGTAATCCAAGAGATTCTGTGTACTGTTTTTAGGTCCAACAAGTAATATCTCGGTCTTATCTGAATTTAATAGAAGAAAATTACTGGTCATCCAATCTTTTATATTTTTAACACACTCTGTTAGCTTAGATAGTTTCGAAGTTTCATCTGGTTTTGTTGAGATATATAGTTGAGTGTCATCAGCATAACAATGGAAACTAATCCCGTATTTTCTAATAATATTACCAAGGGGCAGCATATATAATGAAAATAATAGAGGACCTAGGACAGATCCTTGTGGTACTCCATACTTTACTGGTGATAATTGAGATGACTCCCCGTTTAAATAAACAAAGTGGTAGCGATCAGACAGGTAGGATCTAAACCATCTTAGAGCCTGCCCTTGAATACCTGTACAGTTTTGTAATCGATCTATCAGTATGTCATGATCTATAGTGTCGAACGCAGCACTAAGATCAAGTAAAACTAGCAACGAGATACAGCCTTTGTCTGACGCAAGAAGCAAGTCATTTGTAATTTTAACAAGTGCAGTTTCTGTGCTATGGCGGGGCCTGAAACCTGACTGAAATTCTTCATAGATATCATTTTTTTGCAAAAAGGAACACAATTGAGCAGACACTACTTTTTCTAATATTTTCGACATAAACGGAAGATTTGAAATGGGTCTGTAATTTGCCAGTTCACAAGGATCTAATTTTGGTTTCTTAATAAGAGGCTTAATAACTGCCAGCTTAAATGGTTTTGGGACGTGACCTAAAGATAGCGAGGAGTTAATAATATTGAGAAGCGGTTGTTCTGCAACAGGTAACAACTCTTTCAATAGTTTAGTTGGTACAGGATCTAATAAACATGTTGTTGGTTTAGATGCAGTGATAAGTTTATTTAGCTCATCCTGTCTTATAGTTCTAAAGCACTGCAGTTTTTCTTTGGGTGCGATGAATGATGCTGAAGTACTAGACGCTGTAGAATCTACGTTTGTTATTGTATTTCTGATATTATCTATTTTATCAGTAAAGAAATTCATAAAGTCATTACTATTAAACTGTGAGGGAATATTTAGATCGGGTGACATCTGTTTATTTGTTAATCTAGCCACTGTGCTAAATAAAAACCTTGGATTGTTTTGGTGATTATCTATGAGTTTGCGGATATACTCGGTTCTTGCAGTTTTTAGAGCCTGTCTATAGCTGGACATACTGTTTTTCCACGCAATTCTAAAGACTTCCAAGTTACTTTTTCTCCATTTGCGCTCAAGAATACGAGTATCTTTCTTGAGAGAATGGGTATAACTGTTGTACCATGGCGCGGCACGTTTTTCTCTAACCTTTTTTAATTTGATGGGTGCAACAGTTTCTAACGTATTAGAGAAGATAGTTCCCATGTTGCTAGTAATTGTGTCTAGTTCATCTGTATTTATGGGTACACAGAGCAGTTGAGATAAATCAGGCAGGTTATTTGTGAATCTGTCTTTAGTGGCTGGAATAATAATTCTGCCTGGACGATAACGCGGAGCCATATAGTTAATATCAGTAATATGCAGCATGCACGATACAAGGAAATGGTCAGTAACATCATCACTTTGAGGTATGATATCTATATCAGTTAGATCAATTCCATGCGATATTATTAAATCTAGCGTATGATTAAAACGATGCGTGGGCCCGGTGACATTTTGCTTGACACCAAAAGAGTTTATTAGGTCAGTAAACGCAAGTCCTAAAGCATCATTTGTATTATCAACGTGAATGTTAAAATCTCCAACAATTAGTGCTTTTTTTTTTAAAAGTCTGCATACTTTGTAAACAAGGGGAAATATCAGGGTTAGTCACAGATACCAAAGCACAAGTCGTTTCTTTTGTCTCCCGTGCTGCCGCGGCCTTCACCGCCGCGTCTGCTCTGGCGTTTCCTGTGGAGATAAAACTTTTATCGTTAGTATGCGCTGCGCATTTACAGATTGCGACCTCGTCTGGTAAAAGAATGGCCTCCAAAAGCTCAGACTCAAGAGATGCGTTTAATATCGGATGTCCATCCGACTTCAAAAAATTCCTGTGCTTCCAAAGTGCGCCAAAATCGTGAGTGACCCCGAAAGCATAACGCGAGTCTGTGTAAATTGTCACACATTTGTCTGCCATAAGTTTACACGCTTCTGTCAGAGCAACCAATTCAGCTCCCTGAGCCGAATAATTTGATGGCAATTTGCCAGACTTTATGACTTCAAATTCAGTGGTCACCGCGAAACCAACCTTATTCAGGCTTGTTTGTGGATCTTTGGACGCCGACCCATCCACAAAGAGGACATTGTCACAGTTCTCTAAAGGTGTGTCCAACAGGTCTGGACGTGGTGTACAGACCTGTTCCAACACTGATAGACAGCAATGATGTTCCTCTCCATCCTCCTCCGTAGGGAGAAGTGTGGCAGGATTCAAAGTTGTACATCTTTTCACTGTTACATTTGGCATGTCAAGCAAAATCGTGTGATACCTCAGCCATTGGGCTGTTGATAAATGTGACGTTCTCTGTTCTTGCAAAATCATGGAGACTGCGTGTGGGACCATCAAAGTCAAATCAGAATACCCCACAAATTCCCTTGAAGCCAGTACAGCCAGCTCCGCAGCTGCCACAGCCCTCAGGCAGTGTGGTAACCCTGCTGCAACCGCATCAAGCTTTGTTGAAAAATATGCGACTGGTCGTAATCTGTCCCCATGGGTCTGCAAGAGCACTGAACTCATAAATCCATGTTTTTCGTCTACCATCTGTGTAAAAGGCCTTTCAAGCACAGGTAGGCCCAACGTTGGAGCCTGAGCCAGTTGCAGTTTCATGTTTGCAAACGCCTCCTGTGCTTCTGTGGGCCAATTAATCTTGTCACATGACCTCAGCCCTTTCCCTGTTGTCAGGGCTCTCAAGGGCTTTTCAAGATTAATTTGGAATAAACGTTCGACAATATGCACACATTCCCAAAAATGATAACAATTGTTTCTTTGTTAAAGGTCTTGGTACATCTTTGATAGCTTTTACTCGTTTCTCAGAGATAGCTTTACTGTTTGGTGTTATAGTGTGACCCAAAAAAGTTATTTCCTGCTTCACAAACTGCAGCTTTGTCAGGCTGACCTTGTGACCCTCTCGCGCCAGGTGGTGCAAGAGAGTTACAGTGTCAGCCACGCACGTAACCTCATCTCGTGCACAAATCAATAAATCATCTACATATTGCAATAGCGCCGTTCCGCTCGACAGAATTAACGGTTCAAGGCTCCGTCTGAGCGCTTCATTGTAAATCGTCGGAGACTCGCAATAACCCTGACACAACCTGGTAAACGTGTACCCTTTGTTGTCAAAATCAAACGCAAACCAAAACTGACTTTTTTCTTCCACTGGGACGCTAAAGAAAGCTTGGCCAAATCAACCACAGTGAAATACATTGCATTTTGCGGAATTTGTGACAAAATTGTGTACAGATTAGGCACGCGAGCAGCTCTCGCAATAACGGCTGAGTTTACAGCCTGCAGATCCTGCACGAATCGCCACGTGACCAGTTCGCTCGTGTTAGATGTTATATTCTTCACGGGGAAAATAGGAGTTCGCACTGGAGAATCATGACACGGAATGATTACTTTCTCTTGTAAGAGAGACTCAAAAACCGGCTGTATCCCTCGCAATGCCTCCCTTTTTAGGGGATATTGCGATTGACATGGCCTGTAATCAGACTTTGGAGTGATTACCACTGGTTCACAACCTTTAATCAACCCAACATCATATTTGTGTTTTGCCCACAATTTTGAAGGTATTTCTGCCAGGACGGGATGAATGTCTATGGCAGAAATAGATCCGTGCTCATGTTTCTCCATTGCCGTCTTGCCAACAGCAATCACAATTCTCTGTACGGCAACCTCAAACTCACATTTTTCCATAAAAGCCCCCACTTTTTCACTGTGTTTCTCCCCGTTTGGCTTTTCAGCCCAATCTGTGGCTTTCATGCATTTTCTCACAAACAGGCCTAAAGCGGCCCATGTCTGCTCGGTGGCCTTGGTTAGTGATAAGTGTGGCGCAGACTTCCCCGTTATCAAAAACAGCTGCATTTGTTTTTCTGACAGGCAAGCTGAAAGCGCACACTCATTTTCATTCCAGAAAATCTTATCAATCCTTATTTTCTCATTTTCTGCCCCGTTAAACCACTCTTCCTCATATTGTGGTTCACGCTCTATTACAACATGTGACGTGCAATGCAATCTGTCAGGCAACATACTTTCTGTGTTAGCTGATACTGTTCGATCTTTTGCCAATTTCAAAATCATTTGTGCCCAATCAGAATCCTTTATCTGCCACTCGTATGCCCACTGTGGCCCAAATTTTGCACAACTCATCTGCTGTTCTTCTTCAATAACTATCCCAAACGGACCAGCAGTGAGTTTCAGATTTAATTTACACATTAGATCCCTGGCCATTAACGGAACCGGACAGGTTTCAGAGCACAAAAACGCATGTTTCAATGCCCTGCCCCCCTCCGTCTCACATTTCAACGGCACAGTATAGTTTTCTGAAATTATATGCCCTGACGCTGACGTGCTTTCAAACACTTAATCCGTCATTCTTGGTTCACATGGCAAGTCACATGGCCTTATGGTGGATCGCGCCGCTCCAGAATCCACCATAAAGTCTATCATTGTCCCGTCAACTAACATGGGATATCTCGGTAGCCTTAAAAACCCTAAACTTTTGTACATTCTCAGACATTCATCAGTAACAACATTATTCAAAACTTCAGCAGTCACACATAAAGGGTTGCAAGCATGTTCTTCATTGCAGACAGCATTATTTGAATCAGTGTATGTGAGCGTGTTGTGTGTGTGTGTCAATAAATTTTTACTTCCCTTTTTCGTAGCTGGCTGAATGCCTGTCACCCGCCCTCTCCTCTCCTGTTCTCCGTTCCTCTCGTTTCAATCCGCCTTATGCGCCTCTGGACAATCCTGTGCCCAGTGTCCGTGGTTCTTGCACAACCTGCACTTCGTGCAGGTAAAAAAGTCATGTTCATTACTCGCACACAGCCCACATTTCTTGCGCTGCCTCTCGTGCCACTTGTTCAGCGTCTTGCGCTGCTCGTGCTTGTTCATTCAGCGTCTCGCGCTGCTCGTGCTTGTGCGTCCTGCTGCGGTTGTCTTGGCGGAGAATAGTCGAGGTCGGGGTCGAATTTCAATGCATTCAGCTGAGCCATTGGGTGTTTTATAATCTGGCGGTGCCGACCTCACCGTATTTTCATGTGGGAAACACAAACATACTGTGGGTTAGTCGGTTCTGGTGGTGCAGACACATACAGATAGACTTTCACACTTTTCATTTTTCCTTCCTGCTAACTCTTTCTGCATTTGTTTTCTTTCTCTTTTATCTGCTTCCTTGAGCCAACAATCTACTGTTTGTTCACATTTTTTACATACATGTTTAACACATTTGCAACAACAACCTGGTTGTTTGTCGCTACTTTGTTCAACTGAGTCCCTCACCACTTTCAGTCTTGTGAGGCTCAATGTTCCCTCTTCGGGAAAATCATGATGCTTGATTAATTTTTCAATATCTTGCATACATTTCTGACCATAATGTTTTTTCATTTGGTAGTACACCGGTGTATCATATTTCACAAGCTTGCTCTGAGACTTCCCCATACTGGCTGTTTTCTGCTTTCTGTGGATTTACTCATGCGCGTCTCTTAATCTGCTAGACGTCTCCAGCAGATCCGATTTTCTCTTATCCCGCAATCGGTCGGGTTGCACTATCAGTGCCCTCTTAATTGTGATTTACCAAAATCTTTCGATTTTTAGTTAACCCCAATCAACCTCGGCACCTGTTTGAAACCCTCTTGATCCGTACAGATCTCAAATTAATCTCAGGTTACCTATCTGAACGTTCGTGCCCAGATTACTCTACCACAGAAACAGTTTTCAGCCAATATGGTTCAATTTCACTCTTTCCCCCCTAATTAAATTGAATTTAATTGACTCTTACCAAGAGTGGCCTGCCTCCGTCCGCTGTCAGGTCCAGAAGTCACGTCCAAGGAATCCCACTGTCTGACACCAAATTTTTGTGGCAATTTCTTTTTAAACAAACATCATCACTGAGTAAGAGACAATTCTGAGTCCAAATTAGAGTAATAAGATATTTATTCTCCTGCAAGAGAGATCTTCGTCACTAATACACATGAGCGAGTCAGTGAGGAAAAGATAAGGGAAAGCAGTGCCAGTCTGTTTTTATAGTTGTCCTTCAAGGCCTCCTTTCTCCCCTCCCTACAGGGAGGGATACCAGTTTGTTTACCTATTAATGGTTATACAAAAAAGGCAGGCAAATGCCCCCCTGACCCCCAGGCTATAAGTTGCAAATGCCCCCATGATCCCCCTTTAACCATCTGCTTTTCCTTACCTCTCCCATAGTAAATCACACAAAGAATGCTTTTCTAACTACGAGTGAGAAAACATATAATGCATACATCTTGAATCTATGTTTCACTGAAGATTTAATACTCCAAAGGAAAAATTCCTTCACACTCCAAAGGTGCGAACTAAATCTCCATGCATACTCTCACACGGGCCTACAACTAAAACATGTGGCACCAATTCATCTAACAGTGGGACCCATGGACCTCGTCCATCCAGTATACATTTCAACACTCAACACGTATCCACTCTTCATTGGGAAAGATCTGCTTAATCGCTTCGAACCTCTAATAGACTTCAAGCACCTAAAGATTTGGACACAAGTCCGTGAGCCTCTGCCCTGCCAGTCATTAGACTCCAATGAGTCGCAGTGTCAAGTCACAGACACCGCCCCTAAGTTACTGATCGATGATTCAGTAGAAAAGCCAGGATCTGGACCGAGCACAAACAGCAAGGACAAGGACCCTCTCCTCTGCTCACTGCAGGAGCCTGAAACAAACGCAGGCCCTCTTCGAATCATGACTGCAATAGATGTCCAAGGCACATCAGTGTCCGACATGGCACTAACCCTGTGGGCAGAGTATTCATGATATGACATCATATGTGCTCCCCTGTCACACCAACTGACAACGTCAGTCAACCTCAAGAGCCTCCAATCTGGTCAAACCTTGCCAGATGCATGCGCCATGATCACGGAGCAAGAAGCCACAATACCTGCCTACAGCAAGACTCCCCAGACAGCATGTGGAACGAGACAAAAGATTCGCCTGTGGAAACTTAAGTGAACGCAAGTATTCAAGCAACGTTTTTATCCTAACTGAATTGGTCAATAGATCTGAATGCAGAAGAGAGGAAAGTGTTCTTTTTTTGTGATCTTCTTGTGTTTTCAGTTATGAAATAGCAAAGAGGGCTAATTTTAACCTTCCTCTGAGGGTGCTAAAAAAACTCCTGTATGTATGTGTGTGTATGTTTGTGTTTTAGTACGTTAGTTCATGTTAGTAGAATAGCAGTTAGTAAATAAACCTTGTTTCATTTATAAAGAATTATCTCTTGGATGTGTGATTTTCTAGTTCAAACTCATGCCAAAAAGATTGCGTTACCTCGCTCAAATGGTATAAAACCCTTTATTTTGTTTATCGTTGGCCACGAAAGCAAAATAAACTAAATTGTTAAAGATATACTGATGTTAATGATCGCTGGACAAATCGTTAATACAGTACACATCATAAGTCAAAGATTAATATTACTTTAATAAAGCAATATTTTATCTGTAAGCTAATGATTCCTCGGAGCTGAAATAATAGCTTCATAGATTTGTTACATATGGTGGAGAATAGAAAGCTGGCATAAAGATTTACTTTAAAATCAATAATCAATAACATCCATCAGAGACAATAAGGGTATTTCTTAATTTTTATCCGGAAAAATTGGAGTAAATACAGAGAAACAAGCGTTTGTTTGTGATATTGTTTTCTTGTTTGTAAAACACAGTGCATTTTGAATGAAAGATAGTGCAAAGCGAGTTATTGAGAAGAAATGAACTGCAGTAAATAATTAATATTTGTCTTTTAAGACAAGAGTAAGTCGCCAAAAAGCGCACAAGAGGCAAATGAGCGTTTTTCCTCATGCCCCTCTCTTAAGGCCTTCGTGGTAATAAGTATTTTGTGCGTGTTCCACTGCAAACTCAACCATGTTATTATTCTCCCAGCTGTAGAACATTTAAAGTAGCTAATTAATTAATTCTCAGCGACTATTTCACTCACACGAGTGAAATCCAGATCTGCGGCGCTCAGACAAAGGAGTGACCCACGCGGTCTTCAATTTGTGATTAATTGAATCGTTTCATATGTATGCTGGTTGTCTAAAAGTGCAAATATCAGTATCAGGTTCAGAAATTTATAATAATTAATCCGTAGATTAATATATCTCGCCCTAAACGAGTGAGATTGTATGTGCTATAAAAGATAATAATCTGAAGAGTGCTTGTTGATTTTGAAGTGTGGAGCACACTTGCAGCTCTGGGTATGTACTGAAACCTAAAGTACCCCCTGGTGTGCATCACCATAGTGACGAGCCCAAACCAGGAAGTCTTCGGAAACCCTCTTCCGGAGCATTTGCTAGGGCATAGACTTAGTCACAGCACCACCTTGAGTTATTGTAAACGAATAGCATTAGCGCTAAGCTAACTGAAACAAAGGAGCTTGCATTGAAGCAAATGCAAGGCTGTTAGCATTTACGGCTAGCGATTAGCACGTCGCATTTAGAGAGTTTGAATGTGAGTTGAATGCAGTGTGTGTGAAGTGTAAGTGACTGAACTGTGACTCACAATTTATTTGTGTTTCACCCGTTATTCTCTCTCTCTCTCTCTCTATCTGTCTCCCTTCCAATTTAAAAGACTAACAAATGCAATATTAATAAACTGGCTGTATGAATAATGTTATAATTAATCATCAGTGTCTAACAATCTCACAGGTGGTTTTAATAAACATTTGTTTAAAGTCTTTTATCTTTAGTGGGTATCAGTTTAATAGCTGGTGGTTTTAATAGAAGATAATTCGGTATTACCTTGATAATACGGTGATTCATTCAATTATAACTGCTTTCCTGATTTTAAACACATCAGTGGATAAGTTGTTATTGTGAGGCATTTTTATTGATAATTGAATATCATAATTAATTATCGAAATTAATTTAATTTCATAAAATAATTTCAGTTCCTGCTTCCACGTAGCAACATTAGCCACTGATTAATCATAAGCGCTCTTATAATTTGACAACAACAGTAAAACCTTAATTATTATCAAGAGGGCCAGAAATGTTTAATTTCATTCACAAGTAATTAGGGTGGTACAGATTAATTTGGTTTGATGTTAATGACACAATGAGTAATGAGTAACTTGGGAAATTATTTAATTAATTATTATTATAAGAATCTGAAACTAGTGATTTGGAAGCTGTAATTTAATTTCATAATTAATTATGAATTTGAAAATTCTAATTACATTTAATTACTTACACTTTCCCGTTTACATATTGCAACAATATTGGTTTATCAACTCAATTATAGATTTCTCTTGTAATTCTAATCCTAATCAATCCTATCAATTTTAATGATAACATCATTACATTTTAATTAGAAACCACAAGTTCTAATTTTAATTGTATTTTCAGTCATTCCTTACAGTCTGGCTCTACCTGTTAGGCCTTACTTCATCTCATCAGGTGATCTGATTAACTCAGCTAAAATGTAATAAGGTCCCCTTTTACTTAGGCCTGAGAGTAGATAGCACTCCCCCTAGTGTTGGGTTGGTGAAGTGACAGTGGCACCACGGAAGCAAGGTCACTTCTCACCAAACTTAGGGTATAAAGACTTTAACCTTCTAATTAGAAAACCCCAAAAGGAAATTAAGGGCCCCTCAAAACCATGCTGCCACCCTTAGTATTAGTCCTAACCTTGAGCAAACCCTCACTCCCCCCCCCCCCCCCTCCTCTTTTATCCTTGCTACTGTCTTCTAATTTGACTACTGTTTGCTTAGACTGTGCCTGTGGAAGATCATGAATAAGATAAATGTCACAATTGAACAGGTATTTGTGAAATTTGAGAACTACAGTCAAAACTGTTTGCTATTTACCTTCCTCTATTGTGAAATCCTACTCCTTCAAGTTAAAGCAGGTGCATTGAGAAGATAGGCATCGGAATTTTTTTTTTAAACACGCACGAGAGACACGCTAACCAGCGTTGCGGTGTAAATTTAGCCATTAAGGAACAGCACTGTCATTGCTATGGCTTTCCTCCGTCCAGGACAAAATTTCAAATAGCAATCACAGTCCTATCACAAAAGAGAAAATTTGCCTAAAATCATCTGACTAGAAGCGTCCTTCTAAATCAGACTTAACAAAAAAGTGAAAAGGAGGAAAATCTGCTTTTAAAAGAGAGCTTTTGTTATTGTTATTCTCCTTCACCTTCGTATTAGACTGACCTCCTTCCTAAAAAACAAGGAGACTTTCTCTTACAAGAAAAGGTGAAGCATCCAATTATTACCCCTGTGTACTCATTCTGTTGGTGTACATTTTTTCTCTGTTTCCCAGCTGTGCTACCTTTATGTGTGCTCAATAATTTCTACGCAGAAACTACAAATTACAAGCACCCCACCAGAGGATCACAGGCGCAGAGAATCACACTCAACACTAGCATACACTACACTTTGCACATTTACACCCCTGTTTGTTTTGCTTTGTTTTGTTTGTTTTGCTTTGTTTCCCATTCAAGGTCTGTGTCAGTTCGGTTCGAGATCTCCCTCACCCTGCCAGAACATGTCTCACAAAACAGAAAATGCCGGTCACTGGGAGGATATGGAAACATGGCTAATTGTTGCGTCAGTCAGCCTCCTCCTTAAAGCTGCTCAAACACTCAAACATCAGACACAGGACCAGCTGGATGACAACATAACAAGCCTTATGGGACAAGACCCAAGTCAAAGCTACAGCCACAAAGAATTAGCCAAGATCACCGGCTCCTTAAGTCACACATTCATCGCCACCCTCAAATTGAGCGAGAAGCACGCTGCACAACGCCAGCAGGAGCTGACAAGCGCATAACGACGCATAGAGCAGCTGGAACGTGAAGCTCAGGAATGACAGGAAGGGACCGATGAGGTGGAACAAGGCGCTGCGGAGGAGTTCAAAAGGCTAAAAGAGACTCTAGCAGCTACCAGCCACGAAATGGAGCAAATCAAAGAGGACTTCGCTGATCGGGCTGACAAACTACAGTATGCAGAGCAGCTACTGGAGAAGGCAAAGGCTGACTTCAGGGACAAAAACAGCAGAATCAAAGCCCTTGAAACTCACCTGGATGAGTCAAGAAAAGAGATCAGCAGCCTAACACAACAGCTCGCCTACTTCAAAGAGGAGTATGAAAGTTTCCAAAAGGAACTCAAGCACGCTTATGAATTACGCCATGAGCCGTCAAGGACAGGACGTGCACCGACCGCACCCCTGCCAAGCAGGACTGGGTCACCTGTTCCTGGACTGACACGTGAACAAAAGACAGAGGGGGTGTTGTTAAAACATTCACCAGCGCCTATTGAAGAACTTTAAATCACGACAAAGCCAAAAGAATCTGGTGCAGCCAGCCGCAGATCATCGCACGGCTTGGACCTAAAAGAACTTGACACGCTTGCCAAACAAAATATGGCCTCAGAAAATAGCGCCAGAACCCCAGCAATAATTGACTTCAACACTCAAAGTCACGAACTGGCCCTAGAGGGCACCCAATGCCAAGACAGTGCTAAGCCGCCACACAGAGAGTGGAATGCACCCCCGTCCAACAGAGAACGAGACTCACACGCTGGCTTTCGACCTAAACATAGGTATGACCAATGAAATGGACCGCATTGGACGTCAACGCTCACCTGGACGACACTGGGATAAGTCATGGGACCAAGCAAGGCCTCATGAGAGTCAATGGGAGAGATCGTGGAACTAGCCAAGCTCGTTTGGAAACTCTAGAGAGAAAAGCTCATGGGACTTCAATGGAAACTCCAAGGGAAAGCGACAAACTCACCCTGGAGCAAAAAGCCCAAGGAATCGACGAAAGAAGTCACCAAGATTCCAAACTGACCAAGCTCAAACTGAATCCACACAAGAACAAAAGACACCACGTATTTCGACTCACAAAAGCTGATGGAAATGATGATGAAAGATTTCTTCCAATGAAAAGAGGAGGATCGGATGTGGGAAAAGAAAGAGAAACCAGATTCAGCCTGACTAGCTGTTGGATGAGAATGCAGCGATAAGCTGAAAAAATCAGCAACAAAAAACAGCACTCCTTCACCTCACTCTCAGAGAACCGTAAACACCCTAACTTCAGATGGACACGAAACCCCACCTGAAAACCCAGCAAAAGAGTTAAACACTAACTCAACACCCACAGCTCCAGATCACAGCAGCGTCCAACAGACACCTGCTGATGAAACCCCTCAAGTTCCTGAAAGTGCTGTCTTGGTCGTCTGCCAGTCTTCCAAAGAACACCAGATCAGTCCTGACATCCTAATCATTTCCTCCCAAACTCCAGTTCCTCAACTCCTAGGCGATATCATTGAGAAAGGTGTAGCAAGAAAGTTTTGCCTCTCCGTCATCATCGAACAACATCTCAGAATCGAAGCCCTTCTTGATACGGGAGCCGACATTACCTTAATGCTTACAAAACTTCTCAAGGAATTCAAAGAAGGAACGAAGAGGACTGTCGGAACTCTCAAGCTCCAAAGGTGCGAACTAAATCTCCATGCATACTCCCACACGGGCCTACAACTAAAACATGTGGCCCCGATTCATCTAACAGTGGGACCCATGGACCTCGTCCATCCAGTATACATTTCAACACTCAACACGTATCCACTCTTCATTGGGAAATATCTACTTAATCGCTTCGAACCTCTAATAGACTTCAAGCACCTAAAGATTTGGACACAAGTCCGTGAGCCTCTGCCCTGCCAGTCATTAGACTCCAACGAGTCACAGTGTCAAGTCACAGACACCGCCCCTAAGTTACTGATCGATGATTCAGTAGAAAAGCCAGGATCTGGACCGAGCACAAACAGCAAGGACCAGGACCCTCTCCTCTGCTCACTGCAGGAGCCTGAAACAAACGCAGGCCCTCTTCGAATCATGACTGCAATAGATGTCCAAGGCACATCAGTGTCCGACATGGCACTAGCCCTGTGGGCAGAGTATACTCAGCCATCAGTCTGAAGCTATTCAGAACATTGAAGCAAAGACATTAGAGTCTACCACATGTCGCTAAGCACAGCCGCTTCCCTGTCAGTCCCTGGTCGACAAACATGACAACCTCCAAGATCATCTGCGCTCTGGACATACGATGGAACAACAGACATCTGAGTGACTACTTCCTCGTCGTCCCAGACCTGCCTCATGACATCTACATTGGAGTGGATATCATGGTCCGGCTCAGTATTGCATTGACACCGTAAATGACATCATATGGGCTCCCCTGTCACACCAACTGACAACGTCAGTCAACCTCAAGAGCCTCCAATCCGGTCAAACCTTGCCAGATGCATGCGCTATGATCACGGAGCAAGAAGCCACAATACCTGCCTACAGCAAGAGTGTCAGCGTCCGCCTCAACATGCGACCTGGCCAAACTCTCAACAGAAAGCTAAGCTTCTTCCAACCTTCCAGGACCTGCCTAAAACTCGGACTGACCATGGAAGCAGGAACATCAGACGAATGCAATGACACCATAACATTCACAAAACCTCATGAAATCATTGCCATCACCTTAATTCTGCTGGTGTCCAGAGAAGTAACAGATGACAATCACCTCACTGTCTACGCTGTCTCAACACAGCCTGTGACAGAATCACCTACACAGGTGACCATCGAGGTCCCAAAGCCCCTCAGATTGACTTTACTGCAGAAGAAACCTACGCCGGGTTCAACACAATTTAAACAGATTCTGAATGAGGCGGATGCCCTCCACAATGAAGTGGATCGCCAAGGACTCAAAGAGGTTCTGCACAAGTACAAGGATTCCTTCGCAAAGGATTCCCTGGATTGTGGACTGACCAACATCCACACGATGTGCATCCCAACAAACCCAAATGTGCCACCCACATTTGTGCGACAGTACAAGATTCCAATAGCGTCATATGAGCCAGTGCAAGAAATTGTTGACTCCATGCTCGAAAAGGGGGTCATCCGGCCCTGTAACAGCACAAACCCTGCCCCGATATGGCCAGTCCTAAAACCTTATGGCAAATGGCGGCCCATCATCGACTATCGCAAGTTGAATCAGCAAGTACCATTGTCACGATGGCCTATGACCCAGTTGGACCAAGAAATTCCAAAAATCAAAGGCTCGACAATCCTGTCCACATTGGACGTCGCCTTCGGGTTCTAGACAGTCCCTGTCCATCCCGATGACCAACATAAACTGGCATTCACCTTCGGCAACCAACAGTACACCTTCAGACGGTGCCCCTTCAGCTATGTCAACTCCCCAGCAGAATTCAACAGTTTCCTTAACAAGCATGCCCTGACGCCAGAGTCCGAGGCAACCTCGTCTACGTAGACGATGTCTTAATGAAAAGCTCAAGTGTGGAAGACCACCTCAAGGAAATCGATCATGAACTAATCCAGCTGAGTAATAAAGTGTGTAATAAAACTATGAAGCTATTATTTCAGCTTTGAGGAATCATTTATTAAAGATTCAATATTGCTTCGATTAAAGTGATATTAATCTTTAACTTATGATTTATCCTTTATTAACGACTCGTCCAGCGACTATTTACATCAGTATAGCTTTAACAATTCCGTTTATCTTGCTTCATGGCCAAAGATAAGACAAAATAAAGGGCTTTATCCAATTTGAGCTAGGTAACAATCTTTGCAAATAGTTTGAACTGAAATCACATCCACAAGACATCATTTATTATCAATGAAACAAGGTTTATTTGCTAACTGTTATTCTACAATACATAGACTAAATTAATAAAACACAAACATACACACACACACACACATACAGCGTTTTGAGGTTAGAAGAAAGTTTAAGCTCGCACTCGTGCTATCTTGTAACTTTACGCGAGGAAGACCACGGCAGAGACTTTGCGGTCATTTGCATATGGATCAATTCATCAGTTCAGTATTTTGTATTTTGTTCGGTCTACTTGCTTTCAGCTGAGTTGCTTGTCGCAGATCTTTCCGTTCCACGTGTTTCCTTCGGATGGCTGAGGGAATACCGGCGGCTGATTTCATCGTTGCGTGACGTCACTGGGGAAACCCTCTTGCGATTGGCGGTCTGCCTGGTTTCTTTGTTGGAATGCAGAAGCTGCTTGCTTAAAGTTGTTATGGATTTGACGAAGTTGTAAATTCTCTCAGATGGTCAGCTTCAGCCTGATGGTAAGGCGGTGGTCCAGCGCGACCAATGAAGATGAAGCCGAAGCTTCCGGGTCGTCAGCGAGCGAGCAAGTAAAAGCAGACTGAAGCTAAAAAGCTTTTGTTGTTCATTTTAAGCGGCTCGATTTGGATCCACCCACGGGCGGCTGTCCCAATCAGATTGTTCTTGTGGGGCGGAGCCCCGCCCATGTCTTTTTGGGACATACCTCATCTATACTTCCATGTGGCGAATAATACGAATGTAATACTTATTTAAAGTGTTATCACATGTTTCCCATTTATAATATCACCAAATCTGTTGCACCACTGATCCATAATTTTCACGACCGTCTATATGACTCTAAACACGTTATAACATTACAGGGAACAGTAATACGTCACAGATTAAGAAAATACCATCGGTTCCATTACAGAGCAAGCGTATACAAGTCATATAATACAACATTAATATATATTGTTTCTTGAGTATATTGTTTTAATAGCAATGAGTTTCCTTTTAGAAATCCTCTATGTAGACTTGAGTTTCTTTGTCTGTTCCAGAACTAAAGAGCGCGCGCTCCCTGGAGCTCCCTGGAGCTGCTCGAAGAGGGGAAGGAGGGGTTCTGAGGTCATGCGAAAGTCACGTCTTTCGGGATCTGGGAAACGTCCGTCAACGTGTATTCCTTATTGGTTGATTAAATCGTAAATTTAGGCATTAACCAATCAGGGGATCCCGGGAGTGTCTGTAGACGCTGTCCTATTCTCAAGATAAGAAGTTGTAGCGTGGCCACACAATTTAAAGTGTTCGTTCGGGCGCCAGACAGTCTAAATAGCTGTCACAAAATATATGTATATGTATAATGACCCCACTCAGCGCTTACCAAAAAGAAAGGACTCTCCAAAAACAATTTCAAAATGTTGGTTATTATTTAAATTCGTTCATGCATACAATTAACAAAACAATTATTTCGGGGTAGTGATAGACAACAATCCCCGTGCAAAAAAATACTTTGGATCACAGTTTCATAACGACGAAAAATAAAAGTATTAATAATCAAACAAATTATATATATAGGCTATAGCTGGTTTCTTTTGTCTACGGGTAGGACTTACAATTGTTATGAAGGGATGCGGGGTCGACAACAGCTTTAAAAGCATAGAAATAGTACCTTTTGATCTCTTTCTTATTGTGAGATTCCAAGAAGGATTGAATGCGCGCAAGAATAACTTGGCCAGCAGTCGAGTTAAAAGGGAGTAGAAGTAAAACCCCAAACCCGTTTGGCGTGCAGATCAACTCCGGTGTTTTCCGTTTCTATTTGCTGTGACTCGACTTCCTCCCTCTCTTCCCTAACTGTTCTATTTTTATCTCCATTTCCAGACCACGCCTTTTTCCCCATCATCTTTTATGATTTTTGTTTAGATAAATAAATAAGGATAATTATCATAATAAATTGGTTTGATAATGTGTTGTCTACTTTATTTATTTGTTCATTGAAGTTGAAAGAGTAAATAACATCGGACAGCTTCAAAGTGTTGCAAAGTCACTTCTGTGTTTATTTATGGTAAGCCAGATAGAAACCACGCTGAAATTCTGTATCTAAGTGGATCTGGGAGCAAAGGTCAGTTATTAGCTTAGCTCAAGGATGTGGCGTTATAAATCTCTCTCTTCCTATGTTTACTTTCAGAGATTAACAAAAAGTGAGTCCTTATCAGGTTCGTTTGATGTGTAAGATTCCATGGTAAAATGTGCCTGTTCTCACAACTGCTACACATCCCTCTTTGGCTCAGTGATGTTCCCGATGGCGGGCACTGGAACAAGAGGCAGAAAGAACAGGCACACACAAGACACAAACAACATCTCTATCACTGACTGAATCCTGGTGTAGGCTAATTTGGGAAGGAACAGGTTAGAAACTTGAGAAGATGTAGGGATGTATTGTTTAGGATTATTGGCAATTGGGTCATTCCGATAGGTTTAATTGTTAGGTGTTCGACGAGGTGGTATAGGCATGATCTCAATCAGGTTGGTTGAGTTCTCGGGTTCGGCTTCTTGGTCAGGTTTATCACGTCGGAAAAATTGCGGTACGTCTGATGTGCATTTGTTGAAAGACTCTTGAACGGCGTTCACTCGCTTGTGTAGGAGGAAGGCCAGTGTCAAAGTCACAACATATCCTACAATAGTAGAGATGCAAAGCATTGTGTCAGCGGCAGACCAAGACCAAATAATTGGCGCACCAGCGGGCGGAAGGCGAGCGATAGCTTCTAAAGCTGTGTCAACAGGTGTCAAATCAATAAGTTGAATTCCTTCCTCCTTGATCCTTTCTTCCAATTCTGGATCGAGGACAAAGGAATGCTGTTTGAACAAGGGTGAGATTTTGATTTCAGCCTGATACTCGTCGTCGGTAAGGTGATACAATGCTAACTCGTCAATATGGAGGATTAAGCTCTTAGGGACAGTGATCCATAAAGTTTGGTTGGGAAGAATAATGTGTGTGGCGGTGTCGTGTTGATTGTATTTGAGGGTAGGTAGCTGTTCATGCTGGGGTGTTGACCAGCCATCGGTTTCCGATGATTTCGGCTTATGTTACCACAACTTGAGAACGTGGTGTTGCTTCGGCAGGATAGCTAGTGTCGGGTCCAATGGATTCTTGGCCGCAGATACCCTCGGTATTATCACGTGCGAAGGGTTTACTCGGGCAGAGGAAGTGAATGTCCTTAGTGAGCGTACACATCTTTAGGTTTGGGGCCAGATACAACTGGTCGTTGTTATCGTGATACCCAACAACTTCAGGAGTGTGGATTTTGACATAGGTGTTCCCTTGCCAAAATCCCACATTCACAATGTCTTTAAGCCGGTAAATATTATTAGCGTCGATAATGGGCAAACTGAGAAAAAAAAACGCCAAGTCGCCTGCTTCCAGGTCTGCATATGTGGGAATAGCACTACCAGGGAAGGGTTTGGATGGTACTAGCAGGGCCCGCAGTGGCTGAAGTTAGGACGTTTTGTATAAGGCTAAGAGGTTTCAAGTAGTGTGGAATCCTACTCATGGCTAAGTTGTCGATCAAGGAACTTACTTCTCGTAGCCTGTTGGTCATGATTTGGCGGGTTGCCTTGATCGGGTGACAACGGTTCTAACAACGAGTTACGACGACTTTATTGAAGGGAGTCAATCTCAATTTCAGGACCTGGATTTAAGGATTGGTTAAGGAAGTTCCCGGATGAGGGAACTAGAGGCAAAGGAGACTATAGTGAGAGAGGAAAAATGAAAAACACAAAGTGAGACACGAGAGAAAGAAAACAAAACACAAAAAAAATATATAATAAAAATTAACAAAACAAAAACAAACAGAGACACAAGGACACCGAATGAGATGAGGCCACAAACGAGTGTCACATGTGTGGAGTAACTCCTCTCTACTAGAGATTGGTCCTAGCAGTGCAGCGGAGGAGAGGGTAGATGGTGTTGTGTCTAAGCATGGTTGCTACATGTTTTCCTAAAACGATAGTACTTATGTTTGTGTGGTGCAGAGCATATGGTTGTCAGTCTGTGTCAGTGGGTTTGATTTCCCGCCTTTTCCTGTCGGCTGGAGCCCTGGTACCTCTTTATCTGGTTTCGATAGACCCATCGAAGGACTGGCTCACTGCGCCCTTGTCTGATTTTGATTCGATAGGCAACAGGTGAGAGCTTGTCTACAATCTCATGGGGTCCTGTCCAGTGAGGTAGGACATTCTTTGACAGGCGATGGGGAGCGTTCTGCCTTGGTCGGGCGAAGATGTAGTACCACACTTTGACATTGCTCAACGACATTGAGCTCATGGTGAGAGGCCTTTCGGTCGTAGTAGGCTTTCCGACCTTCCGCGCTTCGTAGTAGTAGATGTTGTGCGAAGGCGAAAGTCGTTCTCAGGTGCTGATGCAACTCTTCCAGGTACTGGTGAGTGTTATAGGCGGTGACAAGGTTCAGGTCACCAGGTTGGTACAGCAGGTGTAGTGGTAGCGTCATGTTTCTCCCTGTCATCAATGTGAATGGAGTACTCCGGTAGACTGGTGAGGGGCGGCTCGAGCTGCCATCAGTACCAGAGGAAGTTTAATAGCCCAATCCCTTTGATTGGTGGCTACATACTTCTTCAACATGCTGACCAATGTCCTGTAAGCTCAATCAACTTGACCTGAGGAAATTGGGTGATGGCTTATATGGAGCTTGGACTGTATTTCCACACTTCCTGCATGATTTCGGCAGTGAAGTGGGTTCCGCGGTCAAAGTTGACCCTTAAAGGCAGTCCAAATCTTGAGAAGATGTGGTTCTTTAACAGGCAGGCTGTCGTTTCTGCTGTATCATTGGGATCTGGGAGGCACTCTATCCACTTTGTGAATTCGCAAACCACGGTGAGGAAGTATTTGTTAGCCAGTCTATTTGGAGGTCCGACCATGGGAAGGTCATTCCTTTCCTTTGCAGTGGTGCTCGGTGGATTTGCTGGTTGGAACTGGCAACACACCAGGCATCCTTTACATATTCTGCTACTTCTTGCTGCATGCCAGGCCAGTATGCTACTTGCTTGAGTGTTTCATAGGTGGCCTTGACACCGTGGTGTCCTGCGCATGGTGCATCATGTGCGTGTGTCAGCATCGTCCCCCTTTGGCCATGAGGTACTACGAGCTTTGGCGCAGTGAGTGGCTCAGGGATATATGTGAGAACACCGTCTCTTAGATGCAGCATGTTCTTGATAGAGTGGAATGTGCGGAGCTCGGAGGATGTGTTTAGGTCCTAGGTGGAAATGGAATGTGTTAATGGGTCGGAAATGTGAGCTGCCATAGTTCGTAGTGACGAATCCGCAGTTTGGAGGGTGAGGAGGTCGTCAGCAGCGAAATGAGGTAATAGCGCAATGTGGGAGGAGGTAGGGGTGTGCATGTCCGTGGTGTGCTGGCGGCGGGTTACTGCTGCCACTGAAGGGTTGGGTGGGAGGGCATGATATGTCCAGAACTCTCCATGTAATGCACCTACTTTGGCTAGGGCATCGGTTTGATCATTTAAGTCTTTGTCTTGTCCTGGTTGACGTGAATGACCTCTGACTTTTTTCCAATAAACGATCATGTCATGTCCAGTGACGATGGCATCGCTTGCTTGGAAGAGTTCCTGGTGCTTGACAGGCTTGTTGTTAGCTGTCTTGAATCCATTCCGTTTCCATCCAGTTAAATGGCATGTGAAGCTTGGACAGGCATATTTCGAATCGGTAAAGATGAGTTATTTGATGTTGTGGGATGCAGCCAGTTGTAGGGTGATGAGGATGGCTCTGCATCTTGTGCATATTGTAATGATTGAGGGCCTAATTTGAGTTGTTGCAGTGGGCACGGGTCGTTGTTGAGCCAGACCACACCCGCTCCAGCTTGTAAATTGCCCTTAAGATTGTAGGAGCAGCCATCGACATATGCTGTGGGAATTCCTTCACACACATTCTCCTCGAAGTAACTGTGATTTGTCAGTTGCGGTTGTGGTGGTTCTTTTGGTTCTGCTGAGGTGTACAGTGTGTCCGTTGAACAGTTTTGGCAGGCCGCAAGCCCGTTTCCAAGTGAGGATTTGTAGTTTTGGGCATATCTTGCCTCGACGTCCCGTCCTTGGAGTGTCATTAGCCAGGTATCTATGCGTGCGTTGGTCACCACACCATCTCTGATTCGTTGACTGTTGAGGAAGGTGAGTGGCTGGTGACAAGTCTCGATGATGACTTTCTGTGCACCGATGTAATTAGAGAAATGCTGGATGGCCCACACAGGGCAAAGCAAAGCTTTTTCGCAGTTTGAATACTTGCATTCTGGGGGAAGCAGCGTTTTGCTGGCATAAGCGACCACTCGCTTGTCTTTGTCATGGAGCTGGTATAGGCCTGCGCTGAGGCACTGATTAGAGAATCCAGCGTCCAGATATAATTATTTTCCTGGGTCTGTGTAGGCAAGGCACGGAGCAGAGCACAGGCACTGTTTGAGCGGGCTCTTAGTTGTGTCCTGGGCTTTCGTCCAAACGAAGGGTTCATACTTTTTCAGGAGGGAAGTTAGTGGTCATGCGATGTCAGCGTAGTTTTCAATGAACTGTCGTGAGTAATTGCACACTCCCAGAAAGCTTCGCAGTTCAGAGACATTAGTTGGTGTCTTTATGCTTTGGATTGCTTGGGCACGGTTAGATTGTGGCTCGAAGCCGTTTCTTCCGACAAACAGTCCGACATAGTTCACCTTGGTTTTGAACCATTGTCCTTTGTGAAGGGCGATTTTAGCTCCTGCTGTCGTCAGCTGGATTAGGTTATGATCGATTTCCTTGAGGTGGTCTTCCACACTTGAGCTTTTCATTAAGACATCGTCTACTCTGGCGTCAGGGCATGCTTTGTTAAGGAAAATTTTAAATTCTGCTGGGGAGTTGGCATAGCTGAAGGGGCACCGTGTGAAGGTGTACTGTTGGTTGCCGAAGGTGAATGCCAGCTTATGTTGCTCATCGGATGGACAGGGATTGTCTAGAACCCAAAGGCGACGTCCAATGTGGACAGGATTGTCGAGCCTTTGATTTTTGGAATTTCTTGGTCCAACTGGGTCATAGGCCATCGTGACAATGGTACTTGCTGATTCAACTTGCGATAGTCGATGATGGGCCGCCATTTGCCATTAGGTTTTAGGACTGGCCATATCGGGGCAGGGTATGTGCTGTTACAGGGCCGGATGACCCCCTTTTCGAGCATGGAGTCAACAATTTCTTGCACTGGCTCATATGATGCTACTGGAATCTTGTACTGTCGCACAAATGTGGGTGGCGCATTTGGGTTTGTTGGGATGCGCATCGTGTGGATGTTGGTTAGTCCACAATCCAGGGAATCCTTTGCAAAGGAATCCTTGTACTTGTGCAGAACCTCTTTGAGTCCTTGGCAATCCACTTCATTGTGGAGGGCATCCACCTCACTCAGTGTTGAACCCGGCGTAGGTTTCTTCTGCAGTAAAGTCAATCTGAGGGGCTTTGGGACCTCGATGGTCACCTGTGTAGGTGATTCTGTCACAGGCTGTGTTGAGACAGCGTAGAGAGTGAAGTGAGTGTCATCTGTTACTTCTGAACGGCAGACGCTTTCTCTGGACACCAGCAGAATTAAGGTGATGGCAATGATTTCATGAGGTTTTGTGAATGTTATGGTGTCATTGCATTCGTCTGACATTCCAGCTTCCATGGTCAGTCCGAGTTTTAGGCAGGTCCTGGAAGGTTGGAAGAAGCTTAGCTTTCTGTTGAGAGTTTGGCCAGGTCGCATGTTGAGGCGGACACTGACACTCTTGCTGTAGGCAGGTATTGTGGCTTCTTGCTCTGTGATCATAGCGCATGCATCTGGCAAGGTTTGACCGGATTGGAGGCTCTTGAGGTTGACTGACGTAGTCAGTTGGTGTGACAGGGGAGCCCATATGATGTAATTTACGGTGTCAATGCAAGTACTGAGCCGGACCATGATATCCACTCCAATGTAGATGTCATGAGGCAGGTCTGGGACGACAAAGAAGTAGTGACTCAGATGTCTGTTGTTCCATCGTATGTCCAGAGCACAGATGATCTTGGATGTTGTCATGTTTGTCGACCAGGGACTGACAGGGAAGCGGCTGTGCTTAGCGACATGTGGTAGACACTCTAATGTCTTTGCTTCAATGTTCTGAATAGCTTCAGGCTGATGGCTGAGTATACTCTGCCCACAGGGCTAGTGCCGTGTCGGACACTGATGTGCCTTGGACATCTATTGCAGTCATGATTCGAAGAGGGCCTGCGTTTGTTTCAGGCTCCTGCAGTGAGCAGAGGAGAGGGTCCTGGTCCTTGCTGTTTGTGCTCGGTCCAGATCCTGGCTTTTCTACTGAATCATCCATCGATCAGTAACTTAGGGGCGGTGTCTGTGACTTGACACTGCGACTCGTTGGAGTTTAATGACTGGCAGGGCAGAGGCTCATGGACTTGTGTCCAAATCTTTAGGTGCTTGAAGTCTATTAGAGGTTCGAAGCAATTAAGCAGATATTTCCCAATGAAGAGTGGATACGTGTTGAAATGTATACTGGCTGGATGAGGTCCATGGGTCCCACTGTTAGATGAATTGGGGCCACATGTTTTAGTTGTAGGCCCGTGTGGGAGTATGCATGGAGATTTAGTTCGCACCTTTGGAGCTTGAGAGTTCCGTCAGTCCTCTTCGTTCCTTCTTCGACTTCCTTGAGAAGTTTTGTAGACATTAAGGTAATGTCGGCTCCCGTATCGAGAAAGGCTTCGATTCTGAGATGTTGTTCGATGATGACGGAGAGGCAAAACTTTCTTGCTATACCTTTCTCAATGATATCGCCTAGGAGTTGAGGAACTGGAGTTTGGGAGGAAATGTTTAGGATGTCAGGACTGATCTGGTGTTCTTTGGAGGAGTGGCAGATGACCAAGACAGCACTTTCAGGAACTTGAGGGGTTTCATCAGCAGGTGTTTGTTGGACGCTGCTGTGATCTGGAGCTGTGGGTGTTGAGTTAGTGTTTAACTCTGTTGCTGGGTTTTCAGGTGGGGTTTCGTGTCCATCTGAAGTTAGGGTGTTTACGGTTCTCTGAGAGTGAGGTGAAGGAGTGCTGTTTTCTGTGGCTGATTTGTTCAGCTTGTCGCTGTCTTCTCGTCCGTCTGCTAGTCAAGCTGAATCTGTTTTTTCTTTCTTTTCCCACTTCCGATCCTCCTCTTTTCGTTGGAAGAACTCTTTCATCATCATTTCCATCAGCTTTTGTGAGTCGAAGTACGGTGGTGTCTTTTGTTCTCATGTGGATTCGGTTTAAGCTCGGTCAGCATGGAATCTTTGTGAATTCTTTCGTAGATTCCTTGGGCTGATTGCTCCAAATGAGCTTGGCTGGTTCCACGATCTCTCCCATTGACTTTCATGAGGCCTTGCTTGGTCCCATGACTTATCCCAGTGTCGTCCAGGTGAGCGTTGACATCCACGCGGTCCATCCCAGCGGTCATATACCTCTATTTAGGTCGGGTACCAGCGTGTGAGTCTCGTTCTTTGTTGGACGGGGATGCACTCCACTCTCTGTGTGGTGGCTTAGCGCTGTCTTGGCATTGGGTGCCCTCTAGAGCCAGTCCGTTACTTTGAGTGTTGAAGTTAAGAACTGCTGGGGTTTTGGCACTCTATTCTGAGGCCATCTTTTGTTTGCCATAGGCTTTTTGCACCAAGTCTCGCAACTGCTGAGTGTTCATTGTCCGTGGACATGCGAGAACACCAAGATGGTGGCTTATGCCGGGATGAAGGTTCCTTAGGAAGAGAGTTTTGAAGTTCAGTTCATCCTCCATGTCAGTTTCGTTGCGAGTTCCAAACTATGCTCATCTGAGTCGACTGTAGTAGGCTTGAGCAGGTTCGTGATGTCCTTGTCTTGTCTCCAGGGCAGCCACTAAGCCTTGACCGGACTCAGGATTGGTGAACTCTTTAATGAGGGCTTTTTGAAGCAGTTGAAAATCAGTCTTTTTATTATCAGGCTGCCGGTCAAGGAAGCTACGAACTTCAGGACTGTATGTTGTTCGGAGTAAATAGAGTTTATCTTTGTCCGTAACGTGAGGTCACATTTCCAGATAGAAATCGATATCTTGAAGATAAGCTTGGACATTTTGGCTATTTGGCACACTGGAGTCGAATTTGCCAATGTTCCTGGCGAGCTTGTTGAGGTCTTTTAGGTCTAAGCCGTGCGACGATCTGTGGCTGGCTGCAGCAGATTCTTTTGGCTTTGTCGTGAGGTAAAGTTCTTCAGAGGGCGCTGGTGAATGTTTCAACACCACCCCCTCCATCTTTTGCTCACGTGTCAGTCCAGGAACAGGTGACCCGGTCCTGCTTGGCAGGGGTGAGGTCGGTGCACGTCCTGTCCTTGATGGCTCATTGCGTATTTAATAAGCGTGCTTGAGTTCCTCTTGGAAACTTTCATATTCCCCTTTGAAGTAGTCGAGCTGTTGTGTTAGGTGGCTGATCTCGTTTCTTGACTCATTCAAGTGAGCTTCAAGGGTTTTGATTCTGCTGTTTTTGTCCCTGAAGTCAGCCTTTGCCTTCTCCAGTAGCTGGTCTGCATACTGTAGCTTGTCAGAACGATCAGCGTAGTCTTCTTTGATTTGCTTCATTTCGTGGCTAGTAGCTGCTAGAGTCTTTTTTAGCCTGTTGATCTCCTCAGCATCTTGTTCCACCTCATCAGTCCCTTCCTGTCGTTCCTGCGCTTCCAGTTCTAGCTGCATGGTGCATTGTTGTGCGTGTGCCAGCTCCTGCTGGAGCTGAGCAGCGTGCTTGTCGCTCAACTTGAGGCATTAACCGATCAGGGGATCCCAGGAGTGTCTGTAGACGCTGTCCTGTTCTCAAGATAAGAAGTCACTTCTGTGTTTATTTATGGTAAGCCAGACCGAAGCCATGCTGACATTCTCTCTCTAAGTGGATCTGGGAGCAAAGGTCAGTTATTAGCTTAGCTCAAGGATGTGGCGCTATAAATCTCTCTCTTCCTTTGTTTATTTGCAGAGATTAGCAAAAAGGGAGTCCTTATCAGGTTCCTTTGATGTGTAAAGTTCCATGGTAAAATGGGCCTGTTCACACAACTGCTACAAGTGTAACCTACAATAAAGTACAATCATAAGCTTTAATTATAATCACATTGAATTTTAATAAAGTTAAAGATGTAATCTGACGATTATCCTGCAGGTGACCTCATAATTCTTCTTACGATACACATATAGGGATTTACGATTACTTAAAAGCCCTCATTGCTCTACAAAGATTTGCAAGTACTACTTAAGTTACAATGGTTTTGGGATACGGTCTGCAAGTCAAAGATGATTTGTGCGATAATTTTTACGATCAACTTAAGCTTGCGATGCTTTTGGGAAATGCAGCCCTGGTGTCAGAGTCTCAATCAAATCCAAGCTCTTATTAGCCCCATCCATTCACACCAAATGTGATTATCAATGGCAAATATCAAGTGCTTCCATTTCAGAGTGCCTGTTATAAGATCTATTGAAGATGTTACTGTTCATGTTTGCTAGCCCAAGACATCTCAGAAACCCAGACCGGTCTATGTTTTATGGACATGTCCAAAATAAAGAGAATATGTATCCATATCACCCCATATACTTACAGTTAGGGTGATATTAAATGACTTAATCTGTGACAGTGGCGTAACATAGTAATTACAAGCCCCAGTGCAAGCTATTACGACTGCCCCCCTGGGTTGCACATTTATGAAGCACATACAAACACACAACACTCTTGTCTAGAAAGGAACCCATAAGTCAATTTGTGTCTAATCTACTTAATTTAGACCACACTAAAATCAATATCTTATCAATTAATTAAGTAGGCCTAATTAAAAGTCACAAGTGAAAAAAACTGAAAGTGATATGCCATACAGCCAAGTATGGTGACCCATACTCAGTTCGCGCTCTGCGTTTAATTAACCCATCCAAAGTGCACACACACAGCAGTGAACACACACACACACACACACCGTGAACACACACCTACAGCAGTGGGCAGCCATTTATGCTGTGGTGCCCGATGAGCAGTTGGGGGTCTGGTGCCTTGCTCAAGCAGGACACTAGACTAACTTTTTGCACTGGTGCAACTTTTTTTCTTAGGTGCACCAGCAGACAAGTTAGGTGCACCCAAATTTTCATATAGGAAATATTGACTAGTAAACGATTAACTAACAATCTGGTCAACATTAAAGTTCTTTATTTTAAGCACAATTCTACAAGAAAGGTAACTTACTGAAAAAGTGTTGGTGATTAAAGTGCTTCACTGAGCTGAGATTTAAACTTAAAACATCTCAAGATAAATTCAATAAAAATAAAATCTAAATTAAGTGTTTTAAGGGCATCAAACTGAACATCTCAAGGGTCAATGTCTTATGGACTATCCTCCATTGAAGTGTAATGAAACTATGAATCTATTCTTTCAGTTTTGGGGAATCATTAATTACAGATACACTATTGCTTTTATTAAAGTGATATTAATCTTTAATTTATGATTTATACTTTATTAACGACTCGTTCAGCAACCATTAACATCAGTATATCTTTAACAATTTAGTTTATCTTGCATTTGTGGCCAACGATAATACTAAATAAATAGCATTATTTAATTTGAGCTAGGTAACGTGATCTTGGCAAATAGTTTGAACTAGAAAATCACAAATCCCAAGACATTTTCTTTATCAATGAAACCAGGTTTATTTGCTAACTGTTATTCTACAATACATGGACTAACTTAATAAAACACATAAACAACACATAACATACACACACACACATTCTAAGTTTTGCGGGTAATGTTATAAGAAAGTTTAAAGTAGCACTCTTTTCTATCTCATAACTGTAACTAAAAGAAGATCACGAACAGAGACTCTGCTATGTTCCTGAGTACAGATCAATTCATCAGTTTTCAGTAAGACTAGAGATTTTGTTTGATTATTTGCGTTCACGTTAAGCTGGCCGAAGATCTTTCTGTTCCACGTGTTTCCTGGAAATCTCAGATGGCTTACGTCAATGCTGCGTGACGTCACTGGGGAAGCCCTCTTGCGATTGGCGGGATTGGTTTATTTGTTGGAACGCGGAAGCTGTTGAGCTGTTTGTTTCGAGTTGTTAGTACTTTGACGAAGTGTTGAATGCTTTTAGATGGTGTCTTCAGCCTGATGGTAAGGCGGTGGTCCAGCGCGACCAGCTTCCGGTTCGTTGTCCATTTTAACAGACTGATTTCAGTATGCCCACTATAGGCTTCTTCCAATCAGATTGTTCTTGTGGGGCAGAGCCCCGCCCATGTCTTTTTCGGGCATACCACGTTGAATCTTCCATGTGACGAAAAATAACACTTCACATAAGTATTAAACTCTTATCACATGTATACCCATTTATAATATCACCAAATCTGTCGCATCACTGATTCATAATTTTCACGACCGTCTATATGAATCTAAACACGTTATAACCTTACCAGGAACCGTAATCCGTTATAGGTTAAGACAAATGGCATCGGTTCCACTAGACAGGTTAAGGCACAGATTAAAACATCCTACATTCTAAATAATCACACCAAGCATATGAAAGACAGAGTACAACATTAATATACTGTATATATATATATTGTTTCTTGAGTACACTGTTCTAATAGCCACGATTTCCTCCCTAATTAGAAGTCATCTATGCAGGTTTGAGTCTCTTTGTCTTCAACGAAAAAGCGCGCGCTGGACCTGCTCGAGGGGGGGCTTTGAGGTCATGCAAAAGTCAGTCCCTTGGGGTCTGGAAAATTTCAGTCCTTGCAGAGATAAGAAAAAGGGGGTACTCCAGACGGAGTAGTTAGTTGGTTGGCATTTATGATAAGCCAGTCCGGAACAATCATTGAAGTTCTGTTTCCAAATGGATCTGGGTGCAAAGGTCAGTTCTTAGCTGGCAAGGAGGTGGCTCTATAAATCTTTTTATTCCTTGCCTGAGATAAGCAAAGAGGTGGTCCTTATCAGGTTCTTTTAATGTGAGAGATTCCATGGTAACATGGGCCTGTTCACATAAGTATTACAGCAGTCACATGCCCCTTGGATGGCCAACTCCTGTAGTTTGGCCTTCTAGATCTTTGGCCTTGGCTAAACCAACTGGCCACACCCTCTCTAGTATCAACATCTTCCAGACTTGGTCCCTCTACACTGAATATTATCAGATCTTCCACTGTGTCTGAATGAAGGGATGCTCTGGTGCAGTGGTTCTCAACCCCCCCCCCCCCCCCCCCCATAAACCTACAAAACAATCCGGCAACCCTATCCCACCTCAGACTACCAAATAATTTCACTAAGCATTATATAAAAAAAAAATTGTTTACAGAACAAAAAACTGTTCTGTTCAGACCTAATTGTCTCTCTGTGCTCATACTGTATTTTAATGCAGCCAAATTCTCAATAAAACTGTTTTACTTTATAAATGTTACTGTTTCTTTTTTCAGTCAATGGGATAAATTTGAAATTGTGACTGAAACACAGCCCTTTAAGAATACATAACCAGTTCTCAAGCTAGTCTGCACAAAAGTCCTAATTTATAATTTTATTGAGCCGTTGTCTGATGAAATCAAATAATACACACAAGACAAGACAATTCCCGTGCTGTGATATTGGCTATATGTGCATGTAAACTTAGAGAAGCAATAATATCTCTTTAACTGAACATGCTGCTCCTCTCAGTTGCTCACTGAACAGAAAAAATAAAAAATACATAAGGAAAAAATATTACAAATAATTATTGTTATTTGTTTAAACTTTTCTTAGTACATTTATTTATACATTTATTTATATTTGATTTTTTATATCTTTGGACGTTTATTTGTTTATATTTATGGCAGGATTGACATTCTATAGCCGCCTGTCAATGTCAAGTTCATTGTTGTTTTTATTCATGCTTCAGACTATGGAAGCGTATGTGTAGCAAAATTAAATTTGCAATGAAAAATGGCAATGCAATATGTACAATGGCAATGCATATATGTATTTAAATTGACATTTTCCCATACATATGTGCAAAATTTAGTCCAAAATGAAAATTCAATTATAAAATTTAAGTTTGCCATTTTCTACAATGTGCATATTAACAACATATTTAAAAGTTTATACGTTGCAAAATTAGAATAAAAAATTATTACCCAAATTGCTCTGATGTGTTTAACATGTCCAAGCAAAAACTCTAGCAAAATTATAATTTAAATACTTTTCTTTTTTTACTAAATGCATTTAGACTTAGAGGTAGAACACTTGGGATTGCATTTTCATTGTGAGACTGCGTGATATTGTAGCAAAATTCAATGAGAGTTTCAAAATGCTTTCTGAGCCAAAGGTACAGCAAAAGGGTTGCAAAATGGTGATTTAAATGTATTTTATTTTTCTTAAATGCAATGACACTTACATATATGACGTTTCAATTGCATTAAGTGATGTTTTATTAACAAATTTAGGGAGGAGCATGCGTAGATAATTAACACGGCCAATTCATCATCAGTAATCGCATCACTTATCCAATAAACTCTAGAGAGAACCCCTATAAATAATCAAGCAGCCTTACCTCCATTATCTCTCGTCTTCCAGCGTTGGTACACACAATTGCCGCACAATGTCAGAGATCAAGCTTTTTCCCGACGAAAACTCCTTCGACACCTCGGATCCTCCCGCCGCTGTCCAAAGCACCAGCGCTCCGCAGGATACCTCAATCGAGCCCGCGGTTGCAACACGGGGCCGCCGGCCTTCCCGTACCGCCGCAGCTAACACCTCCAAGCGCCGTAGCTCGCCATCACCCTCGCCTTCAAGGCATCAGCCACCTTCTCCAGCCTCCTCCTACGCGTCAGTCCTTTCATATGCCCCATCAGCAGAAAATTGGACCGTGGCAGGACTCCAACAAGTTCTCACCAGTGCCGGCGTCATTATTCCACGCCGATCAAGCAAGTCGGATCTCCTCGCCCTCTACACTTCTCTTCAGTCCGGGGAACCTCCAAATTCCTCCCCTCCACCTAAAACAGCGACTACAGCGAGCAAGGGCCGCAAATCACCCTACTCACGGCCCGGACCAATCTTCACTCCCTCGAGGACCGGCCTCCGGCTATTGAACCGCAGCAGTAGGCCCTCGGCTAGCCTGGGCCACGCCCCGGATGCCGCAGCCCCCAGCCCCCACCTTCCTCGAGCCACCACCGAGCGCCAGCTCGCAACCCATCCCAGCGAAGAGCCAGCCTTTGCCTCCACAAGCCGCCACGCCAGAACAAGCAGGCCTCCCCTACCCATGGCCCGTAGCTCCGCCATACATGGCTAGCCCTCCTCTGACAGCGCAAGCCCCGGCGCCCGCCATTTCCCCCCCTTTTCCCCCTCTTTTCTCCATTCACCAAGCCTGTTCAAGCTCGAACATACCTCCATTAATGCCCCAAACACCCGCCATTCCCCCTCTCTTCCCCTCCCTTAGCTCCGCTCCCAGAGCCCCATTCTCTCTTTCTTCCGCCACGTCCCTCCAAACGCACTCGCATTGGAACCACCCCCCGTAGCCAACTCCATCAGGTCACAGATACTATCAGGTACAGATATAGACCTATTTTCCTTATTGTCACCAATTTCACCTCCGTCCGCAGATCGCCAAATCGACTGCGGCGAATTTTCCGTCACTTTAAAAAACACAGCCAACAACTCGTCACACATTCTGGCATTTACAGAATTCACTATCGCCTTCAATCGCTACACTGAAGTCATATGCACTACATTCCCTCACAGGAGACGCGAGCTAGTCGCCGAACTTGCACTATCCTACGGCGGCTCCCACTTTTACACATACCACAAATTATTTTCAGCTAAATGCGCAATCGGGGTGGCCCAATGGAATCAATGTCCTTACTGGGGAGCACTAGACACCGAACTTCACAACAGGGTATTTTTAGGCTGCCGCAACATCACTTGCGCAGTCTGCCGGTCCATTTCCCACTCCACCATCATCTGCCCTTTCATTAACCCATCCATCCCCCCCTGCCCCGAACCATCCCAGCCCAAATCCACCAGCTACGTACCACGCACTCCAAACATCCTGTCCAACCCCCCACCCCCCCCCCCCCTCCCTTGCTTCGCCACCGCCTATTTTCCTCCGAAAGCCAGGTCTGCACCAGCTTCAACGCCGGCAGATGCTCACGTCAACGATGCCGATTTATGCACGTCTGCAATTTTTGCGGCGGCGCTCACGCCCGCATGATCTGTCCGGTATACAAAGCCGCCAATAAAAATTCTAAAAGATACTTATCGACTCCTGTAAATACTTTTTGCTTATCTTCAGAACTAGTTCATCACCCTGACCCACATTTTACTAAATATATACTGTCAGGTCTCTCACATGGCTTTCACCCCGGCGTGGGAAAACTCCCCTCCGAAAGCCTCATCTGCCCCAATCTCCAGTCCGCTCTCACCGAACCCGAAACAGTCGATATCCTAATTAAAAAAGAAATAGAAGCAAACTTCATGATCGGCCCCTTCTCTGTCCCCCCCTTCAACATTTTATGCATCAGCCCCATCGGTGTAGCTACCAGGAAATTTTCAGGTAAAAAACGCCTCATAATCGATCTTTCATCACCGCATAATTCCCCATTTCCAAGCATTAACAGCCTCATTCCGCTCGAAGAGTTTTCTCTCCACTACCATGACATCGACCAAGCCATTACCCTGATCAAAGACGCAGGTCGCGGAGCTTGGCTAGCCAAAGTCGATATCACGTCCGCCTTTAAAGTAATGCCCATTCACCCAGACTTTTGGCACTTATTCGGCATCCGCTGGCACGAAAATTTTTTTTTTTCCGTCCGTCTCACTTTCGGCTGTAGAAGCAGCCCCAAAATGGATCCTCTCCAACAATTACGACATACCCTATCTGGTCCATCTTTTAGACGATTTTTTGATCATCTCGCCACCCGACTCCATCCCAGCCGTGCACCTCTCGACAACCCAAAAAGTTTTTTCAGAGCTCGGAATTCCCCTCGCCCAAGATAAAACCGCGGGTCCCAGCACTTCTATCGAGTTTTTGGGTATCAACTTGGATTCACAAACATTTTAAGCTTCTTTACCCAAATAAAAAAATCGACAGGACGATTTTGGTAGCATCCACTCTCGCAGCAAACCCAACCTGGTCCAAACGCAAACTGCTATCCATTCTCGGCCACTTAAATTTTGCGATGCGCATCATCCCACAAGGCCGCCCCTTCATCTCACATCTCCTCACTCTCGCATCCTCCGCCCACGCACTAGAGGATCAAATAGCCCTAACCGACTCATGCCGCAACGAACTCAGCTTATGGATATCTTTTCTCAAACAGTGGAACGGATTATCCTTCTTTTACAACAACCTGATTTCTTCCCCAGTCGATATCCAATTATTTACAGACGCCGCCCCCTCCATTGGTTATGGGGGATTTTACCAAGGACGCTGGTTCGCATCTACATAGCCCCGCCAGCTATCCAATCTACCACAGCCATTAACGTCCTCAGCACTATTCGAGCTCTATCCCATAGTCATCGCAGCCTTTCTGTGGGGTAAAGGATGGTCCGCTACCAGCATCATTATCCACTGCGACAACGAAGCCACCGTACACTGCGTCAACCAATCTCGTTCCCATTCACCCATGCTAACGCCCTTGTTAAGACGTTTGATTTAGATTTCAGCTTGCGACCAATTCATCATAACAGCAAGACACATTCCCGGGTCCAAAAATCAAATAGCTGACTCTCTCTCTCGTTTTTTCTTTTCAGAAATTCAGAACGTTGGCACCAGAGGCGGATCTACTCCCCACCCCAGTACCTACCTATTCAGAACTGACATTCTCGCAAATCATCCCTTGAAACCTCTCCTCGAAGCTTCCCTCAATTCAATTCTCCAAGCGGTCTCCCCTAGGACCCTCCAGTCATACCTAACAGCATGGAAATGCTTTAAAACATTTAATTCCGCTTACAACCTGCCATTCCCCGTCTTTTCCCTACTGGCCATCACCTCTTTCATCTCCCACCTCAACATTAACAAAAACCTCCAAATCAGTTCCATGAAAGGTTACCTAAGCGGATTACAATTTTTTCACAAACTTTTATACGGTTCCCCTTCTTCTCATATAGCCAATTCACAGACCTCCCTACTCATCAAAGGTATCCAAAAAAAAACATCCCTCTCGCCCAGACACCAGGCAACCCATAACCCTAAAAATGTTATCCGAATGCATTTCCACCCTCCGCAGAGGTTATCATTCCATCCACACCACCCACACACTCGACACCATGTTTATCCTGGCCTTCCTCGGCTTTCTCAGATGCTCTGAGATCGCCATCTCATCCAGCTTCGAACCAGCCATCCATCCCACCATTTCAGATCTAGCATTACTGGATAATGAAACAATCTCCTTTTTCATAAAGTAAAGTAAGACAGACCAAACAAAGAAAGGCCACTTAATCTACATCTTCAACCTCCAAACGCCCATTCTACCCTACCAAGCCCTCCGAGCCTTCCTCCAGCTTAGAAAGCACAGTCCAAACTCCCATCCGACCCCCTTTTTACAGACGATTCCAACCGCCCTGTCACTCGTTTCTGGTTCCAAAAACATCTTAAGTCCGTTCTGCTCCTATCCGGTACCCCAGCAAAACATTTTTCCAGCCATTCATTCCGAATAGGCGCAGCCACCACAGCGGCCCAAAACGGCCTCTCCCAGCAGCAGATACAAGCTCTCGGCCGCTGGTCATCAGAAGCTTCTCTATATTTCCCCACTGCCGCAGCAGTGCCCGCTCCAGCAGGAGCCTTTGCTATATTTCCCCACTGCCGCAGCAGTGTCCGCTCCCACAGGACCCCTTTCTATATTTCCCCACTGCCGCAGCAGTATCTACCCCCACCTTCTCCATCCCCCCACGCTGCCACAGCAGTACACGCTTCAGCAGAAGCCTCTCCTCCCTTCTAGACGCAGCAGCATTAGTACAAGCGGTGTCCAGCATCCCATCAGCCCTAAGCCATGCAATTTTTGGGGGGTCTTTTATCCACGATTTGGCTGCTGTCCCACGATAAGCATTTTGGGGAGCTTTCTGGGTCCGGCTAAATGCCGAGCTCGGACCCTTCTCCCCGGGCTCGGGAACGATTACCGAGCTCTGAGCCCTCTCCTCGGACAGCACGCCAAATATGCATACCATTTATTCAGTTTATTATATGTAAGTGTGAACTCGTGAAGTGATGTTTTATTAACAAATTTCGGGAGGAGCACACCAAGGCATTTTTCTCTTAAATATTGTTCTCAAATCTGTGTAAATCTGTGTTAGTGAGAACTTCTGCTTTGCCTAGATAATCCGTCCACCTCACAGGTGTGGCATATCAAGATGCTAATTAAACAGCATGATTATTGCACAGGTGTGCCTTAGGATGGCCACAATAAAAGGCCACTCTAAAATGTGTATTTTTATCACACAGCACAATGCCACAGATGTCGCAAGTTTTGAGGGAGCGTGCAATTGGCATGCTGACTGCAGGAATGTCCAACAGAGCTGTTGCCTGTGAATTGAATGTTCATTTCTCTACCATAAGCCGTCTCCAAAGGCGTTTCAGAGAATTTGGCAGTACATCCAACCGGCCTCACAACCGCAGACCACGTGTTACAACATTAGCCCAGGACCTCCACATCCAGCATCTTCACCAAGATCGTCTAAGACCAGACCCCCGGACAGCTGCTGCAACAATCGGTTTGTATAACCAAATAATTTGTGCACAAACTGTCAGAAACTGTCTCAGGGAAGCTCATCTGCATGCTCATCGTCCTCATCGGGGTATCAACCTGACAGCCATTTGTCGTCGTAACCGACTTGAGTGGGCAAATGCCAGAGGTGGAATAAGTACGAAAATATTCTAGTCAAGTAAAAGTACCATTACATTAATGAAATTTTACTTAAATACAAGTAAAAGAAGCAGTCTAAAAATCTACTCAAGTAAAAGCAAAAAGTAGTTCATTTAAAATTTACTAAAATTACTTAATTACATTTTTACAGTGGGAGGGAGGCAAAAATGGGATAGGCCAAGGGTATCAAACTCAGTTCCTGGGGGGCCACAGCCCTGCACTGTTTATAACCCTAATTAAACACATCTGATCCAGCTAATATAATCATTTAGGCTTATTTGAAAACTACATGGTATGTGTATTGGAGCAGAAGTGGAACTAAACTCTGCAGGGCTGCGGCCCTCCAGGAACACCCCTGGGATAGTCCTATAAATCTCAAACTCGTTTTTAATTCAAGGAATCGTTTAATTAGAAAAATAACACATTTGGGCTTTTACCAGGCAAATTAAATCAGTATCAACTAAATTAATGTTTGCAATGCAGAGGAAACACAGAAGCTTCATCTGAAGTGGAGTAGATCTATTTACACACTTTTTCCTGCAGGACATGAATGCATTTAACCTGCAGTGTCACATTCAGAGATAATGTTTTGATATATAAGACATAATATGTTGAATACTCATTTGAAATGGTAAATTATAATAAAAAAAATGAAAAGATACTTTACATGTGAAATTAAAACCGCCAGTAGGTGTCACCAAGTCACTGTTAATAAGTGAGTTATTGTGATTGAACTGAATCATTTAAACGGTTGATTCATTCAGGAACAAAACACCAACATGCGCTCAGAGACGCAAAACTGTGCTAGGGTGACTGTGTTTGGAATTATTTTTGTAGTCGAAATAGACCAAAAACAGGCATTTTGGTGTCTATAATGCATGTCTCTTAATTTATTTATTGTATATTGAACTGTTGTAAAAATATATATATATATATTATATGTAATCATGCTGATTTATGGATACATTTACTATTGATTTACTATATGAAATGATATAAATATATCCTCCTGAAAACCCCCAAAAACGTCATGTCATTACATTGTTTAGACGATAAGAAAAATCTAGTTTTTTTAGCTTTTCTTAAAATAAAATGACATGAATGGACATCAAAAAGGCAAAATAAATGGAATTAGTTTTTTTAAATCACCAATAAATTTTTAGGTTTCATTTTAGGTTTGATTTTCAAATATGTTATAAAATATATAACAAAATTATTTGATATACCATTTTGGTTTATGCAATATGTGTGTAAAAAATTCATTTCCAAAAAAACTGGTTTTCCCATTAAACACAGTATATATATATATATATATATATATATATATATATATATATATATATATATATATATACACTGTATCTAATTTGCATATTAATGTGTTGCTGTTGGGACAGCATGTTGACAAAAGAATTGTCATAATGGTAGTAATAAATGGCTAGATTTTCATAATAATATCTAAAATTTCAAAAGACAATTGATAAATTATTAATTATCCTATTCAATTGTTATGTCTCCCACAATGTGTAGTAAACATGCTTTTAGTTCTGGTGTCATCTACAGTGGAGATGTATAAAATTATGTCCCATTTCACAACAGGAAGTCATATTTGAATTTGAAAACCCCTCAAATTTTCCTGAGATGTTGCTTTATGGCAAACAATCTGAAAATTATTCAGATTTAAATGACAATTACAAAACATAATCATGTTTCCATAAGGATTGTTTACTAAAGTACATTTAGCCATCTTTAAAGAGCTAGGAGAGAGTGTAGTCAAGATGAAACTACCAAACATTTAGTATCTATATGAAGCCCCGAATGTACTCTGTACAGGACTTACAACTGTGACATGTGAGGTCTCAGAGAAATTCACTAAAATATAATGTCCACTACAGAGGCAAAAGCTCTATAGCTGGGTCTCAGGAGGATATTCATGTTCTGCCCCTATATCTTGAATTTTGGGTTCTCTTAATTTCCTTCGAGTTCAACTTCAGCAGAATACAACGGGGTTTGGTTTTCAGCTGGGTCTGCACCATAACGCCTGTCTTATCCGTCTGCATCTTTCTTGTGATTTTAGCACCAGTTTGTTCTCCTGCTCATTATTTACTGCAGTAGTTTCCAGGGAGTGATTTTTTTTTTTACTTTTTAAATGTTATAAAATGTAGTGAAGTAAAATACTTCAAACTAAATATACTTAAGTAGAAGTAATATTACAGATTTTAAAAGTTACTTTAAAAAGTAGAAGTACACAAAAAAGCTACTCAATTACAGTAATGCGAGTAATGTAATTCATTACTTTCCACCTCTGGTGATAGCATATACACACAAATTCAGGACCTGATTAAATATAACTCTATTATACAGAGATTTGTGAAAGAAATTTTCATGACTTTTACAAAACTTTTCCAGGCCTGGAAATTGCTGTTTTAAAATTTAATAGCTTTTCCAGGTTTATCATGACCGTATGATCCCTATAAAAGCAACTGATGTTCGATTTCAATCACTAAAGATTGGTCCTCTCCCTCCTCTAATCACATGCCGGATCCGTAACCCCGCTTTATTCCGGGACCTCTCAACTTACAAATTAAGCACTGGGCTACATTATTAACAGTATTACTCTTTACAGACCTGTGTGCTTTGTATCACTAGTGCAATGTCCGTTCTCGGAGCATATAAGCCCTGCCTGCTTGAGGCGCGCTGCTTCCAATTCATGCTGTTCTGTTGTTTAGTAAAAGTTTATTAATTCTGAACGTGTCACGTATCCATATTGTACCAAAATGTGACACTGCACTACATTGGGTCCGCAGCAACACACCCGCCACACGTGAAGACAATTGGATGCACGGTTCTCGACATAATAAAAATGCAGACAGACAGACGCACAGATTCCTGATTTTATTAGAGAGAAGAATATGTTCAGCCCCCTCCCTCCGAAGCTTCGAATAATCTGTGTTGATTATTATCGAAGCTTCGAAGCTCAAAAAATGGTAATCGGACCAGCCCTATTTATGAAGTGTGTGCGATTGACTACAGATGAGCGTGTGATTAGTGAAATGGCATGTGGGAAATGTAGTCCAAGGTAACATGAAACAGTCTGTGTAGAGTGAGAGTCAATATATTGGAAGGGTGACCTCTGGTGTCAATTGGACGGAAAGCCACGAACACGGGACTGTTACATGCTGTTCAGTCATTTGGCACTAATATTTGTTTTAATTGAATACTTGAATAAAATTTTGCTAACTAAAATAAATTAACTAAAACTAAATAAGTAACTTTTGCCAAGCAAGCTAACATCACTTGTCAGCCAGTAAGTAAAGTTCTAGAGCAGCTTTTTCTTCTGTCCTGTCATAACATTCAGTGAGCAATTTCTGATAGTATACAATTTAATACATACTTAACCATTTTACGCTGAGCAGCAAAACATCTTCTTTCATTTTATTCCAGTTGGAACCATGAACGAATTAAAGGTTTTATTTCACCCAAAAATTTAAATTCTGTAATTAATTACTCACCCTTATGTCATTTCACACCTGTAATGCCGGTTTCACACTGCACGCGCAAGCAGGGCGTAAGCAGCGCATATTTTTTTGGCGCCCGTGTTAACAGATTAGAGCACTCACACCGCATGCAAAGGTGGTGCGGCAGCGCGTAGCAGGAGCACAGCAGAAGCGGCAATGCCGCGATCATACTTTTGCTGCGCCGCTTACGCTGAATTAAAGTCACAGTGCATTTTTCCTGATCAAAATTTACTCGATTAACATTAAAAATAAAACATTTTACCATAAAATCATGTATGTGATGTGTTTCGTGTTTCACAATCACCGTATGCAAAAATGAATTGCATGAAAACACATCACTTCCACAAGTTTTTGCCCAAACTTCAAAGATATGTTAAATTAATAAAACTAGAGGCATTTGTTAGCTTTAATATTACGTTTTTAATTAAATTATTCAATCCAAGTACACTTTATTGTTGGAATTCTTTCCAACATTTGTCTTGGATCTCACAGCGTGCATCTCACATCTATTCACATCGATAATTACTAAACAAGCAATACAATAGATGCACCTTAATACAAAAAACAAGAGTACATGCATAAATACACGGCTACAGTGCATTAGAATAGTGAGTCCTTTCTAATTTCCAGAGGCCTATTTGAACCACCAATTCTGATTTATTAATTATACGGAATAATACACAAAATATCTACATAACATAGCCAATTCAATCTAGCATGCAACTTCTGTTAGATGGCAAAAACGAATATTCCTCATACTAAATGTGAGACGGGTTAGACATACTTTTTCCTGACAGGGTTGGCAATATTTTTGAAAACACAACTTGAAAATTTGGCTCAAGTTTATCGTGTAAACCTATGTTATTTACATGTGTGGGACAGAGGGAAGGGGGACACGGTCACATCACAGAGTTTGCTGGCCATATCATACATAAAAGCACATGGCGCACAATATTCAGTGGAGAACGCTCAAAAACGACAAACGCTGCCAGTATGAAAGTACAATGGGTGCACACTGCTCCTGCTTCTGCGTCACTCACGCATGCGGTGTGAAACGGGCATTCTTTCATCTTTCTGATGAAATCCGAGAGCTTGCCTTCCATAGTACCTAATCACCGACGGAAAAAGAATGTGGCACAGTTGCTTTATCATAACGTTGCTTCATTCTAACCTGAGTTCTAGAGAGTTCATTTTTAGCATGAGCGCAAACTCTCTGCACACGATCACGGAAACGAGTGACATAATCAAGAACATTCCCAGTAGGACTCAAGTTATATCCTTGGTCGAGCATTTGTTCTTTGAATACTTTCAACGGCCCTCGTACTGAATGTCCGAACACAAGTTCAGCTGGACTGAAACCTAGAGACTCCTGAGTGGTCTCACGAACAGCAAAAAGAACAAACGGTACACCCTTGTCCCATTCATTACCCGACTTCCAGCAATACTTCTTCAGAATTGATTTCAGTGTTTGATGAAAACGCTCTAATGCACCTTGACTTTCAGGGTGGTATGGACTGGCAGTGCGATGACCTATTCCTAATGTTCGTAATGTTTGCCTAAACACTTTAGACATGAAATTAATGTCTTGATCTGACTGCACTATCTTAGGTAATCCACAAATTGAGAAGAACTTAACCAATGCCTTCATTACTGCCTTGGAGGTAATTTTACTTAAAGGAAAGGCTTCTGGATAACGGGTTGCCATGCACATCACAGTAAGTAGAAACTGATTCCCAGTCTTAGTTTTAGGCAGCGGCATAACGTAATCCACAACTACATGTTCAAAGGGCTCACCAAGTGCAGGAATTGGAACTAATGGCGCAGGTGGAATAACCTGATTCGGTTTACCTACTACCTGACAGGTGGGGCATGAGCGACAGTAGGTCGCAACATCAGTCTTCAACCTGGGCCAAAAAAAATGCTGCAACACACGGTTGTAAGTTTTAGTCACACCTAAATGCCCTGCAATTACATGTTCATGAGCACGCGATAGTACATGTGAACGATATTCAGCAGGCACGACTATCTGGCAAATGGTGAAGCATTCGTCATCGGCTACTCGAGGTTTCCATTTTACTAGCAATTACTAGAGAGTTATCATGATCCTCACTTTATAATAATGATCCAAATAATTAGTAATTCCTTCAGAATAATTTGATAATACTTGAGTCATTACTAGTGGGTTACCGTGACCTTCACTTTAGAATGAATTGTACATCATGTATTATTTGTATTAATTATAAACCTGTATACAGTAGTTCTTGCATGTCTCCACAACCCCTTGCATGTATTTTTTGTCCGCAACAGTGCAACTGGAATACCACACAGTACAGCAGTATGTTACAACACTTTCTATTGTGTAGCGGTAGAAGCTGATCAACAGCTTCCGGGGAAGCTTGTTGCGTCTCAGGGTCCTCAGGAAGAACAGTGTCTGCTGGGCTCTCTTAATGATGCAGGTGGTGTTCAAGCTCCAGGTCAGGTCCTCAGTAATATACACTCCCAGAAACTTAAAACTTGAGACTCTCTCTACCTCCTCTACATTAATACACAGACCATTATGGAATGTTTTTTTGCTGCTCCTGAAATCTGTTATGATTTCTTTAGTTGTTTTTTTGTATTAAGAATGAGGTAATTTTCCTTGCACAAAATAGGTAGTATCTGGACCTGCTCTCTGTATGCAGTTTCATTATTGCCGGTTATGAGTCCCACTATGGTTGTATTGTCTGCTAATTTAATGAGGGCATTTGAATTCTGGGAAGAGGTGCTGTTGTATGTGAACAGAGAGTAGAGTGCTGGACTAAGAACACAGCCCTTGGGGACCCCAGTGCTGACAATGATGTTTTTAGAGCAGTGGTGGTCAAACCTGAAGTGCTGGGGTCTATTACTGAGAAAGCTTTCAATCCAGTGGCAGAGAAGGATTCCCAGACCCAGTGTTTGCAGTTTTTTGACCAGTTTTATTGGATTGATGGTGTTGAACGCAGAACTGTAATCCACAAACAGCATCCTGTCGTAGCTGTTGGGATTTTCCTAGTGTGTAAGAGCTGCATGCAGCGAAATTGAAATAGCATCAGCTGTGGATCTGTTGATCCTATATGCAAACTGGTGTTTGTCGAGGTCAGGAGGGATATGTGCTTTGATGTGAGACAAAACCAGTCTCTCAAAGCATTTCATAATCACTGGGGTGAGAGCAATTGGCCGGTAATCATTTGTGCTAGTAATAGCAGAGGTTTTGTGTATAGGGATTATAGTAGTAGTTTTCAGACAGGTGGGGACAGTGACTTGCCGTAATGACAGGTTGAAGATTGTGTGAATACTACAGTGAGCTGATCAGCACATGCCTTCAATACTTGTCCTGAAACGCCATCTGGTCATTGTTGCTTTATTGCAGTTGATGTTGGATAGTTCTCTCTTTACCTGATGATTCTGGAGAGTGAATGGCTGATCGCTCTCTAGAAAGCTGGTGTCTGCATCTGGGTCTGACCTCCTGCAGGAGCTAAAGAGTTTTCAGATTTGTTTTTGCTCTGTTGATTCGTGGATTTAATAAAGTTTAGCTCCATAATATTGATCTCTTTTGTTGCAAATGTGTCACATGTTCATTGTGTTTTGAATTCTGTCTTCATTGCTTTTGTCCCTGTGACCTGAGTTGCACTGATTAGTTCATTCTGTTCACCTGTGTCTTGTTTAGTAAAGTCATTAGCCCTGCTCTTGCTTTGGTATATTTTTCCCCCATTTCTGTTCAGTCCTTTGTCTGTGATTATTTTTAAGTTGGATATGCTTTGCTGTGTTCAGCCTACTACTTTATTCATTGTTTCGCTGTGGATTTAAGATTCTACATCTTAAAATTCCAAGTGTCAGAACGTTAACATTATTAAACCCCACATTTTAATGTTTACCACGTTACTGCAGACTATTTGGGAAAGTGATATTGCCTTTAATCTTTGAAACAACAGGAAAAAACGTAACAATGATTTTTATTTAAATAGGCAACACAAATTCGTACAAACTCTAAATAACTTATTTATATAGGCCTTTAAAGTTATATTTTAAAACTTACAATGAACAGAGACATGGTCTGCTGCCTGCGAAATTGTGCTTCTCTTGTTTGAGTTGTGAAATGTCCACTGAGTGGCGCTAAAACACACGTTCAATACGTGAACCCTGGCACATTTTTATTATGTCGATGTAGGCACGTATTACTGTTTTTTTATTACTTTTCTTCAGGAACGTGTTGCGGCTGTTCAGAATTCAAATATCCAGGGACCGTTGCTAAAAAATAATGTTCTATTGTGTTGTAAATATGCCCTACGCCAAACCCAACCCTAAACCTACCAGATAGTGTTGACAAATGCAAAACTGATATAAAAACATATTTGTTGAAGCAGCTATTCTATTTGAACTTCCTTATATTCATATTTGAACTGTTTTGTCAAACCATAGCTACACAGGATTCGAACCGGAGCTCCTCAGCTCTCAAGAATATCTCCGTACTCCATGAGCTACCAAACAAACCTACTGTCTATGGAAACTCATAGATATGAAGCTGGATATATGCGATGCTAACGTTCAAAACCATCAGTTTTCAATACTCCCATTATATTAATATTGTTTTGAAGTCATAACATGATATTCTTCAAGTAATTGTGCGAATATTAAACTTTTTTTAATCAAAACTGTACATTTGTGTGAAAAGGAATAAAAGGCGTCTGGGTTTTACTGCCTGTAGTGTTAATTTATTTTGGCAGTGATATGTTATTGGTATAAATTCTGTCTCTCTTTGAAAAATGCACCCAGGTACATAAATGCCATGAGACCAGGTGGATATTTTGAGGGAGGCCGGTGCCACCCCGTGCCCACCCTAGACACGCCCAAATGCAAATGCAAGGCTTTATTCACAAACGTGGTCAAAACAGGCAGAGTCGAGCACCAGCAAACCATATAATCCAAGCCCAAGGATTAAAAAACACAGGTAAAATAGGGAACATGGAAAGGGTAACCATGGAAACTAGGAATAAGGAAATGGCTATTCAATAATCAGCCCTCTTGGGTGAGTGAGAGCATATTTTATACTAGGTCAGGGATACTCAAATCTGGCTCGCGAGATCCACTTTCCTGTAGAGTTTAGCTCTGACCCTAATCAAACACACCTGAACATGCTAATCAATGTCTTCAGGATCATTAGAAAATCACAAGTAGGTGAGTTTGATCAGAGTTGGGGCTAGACTCTAAAGCCAGACTTGAGTATCATTGTACTAGGTGAACACATGACAAAACAAACCAATGAGAACAAGGCACATGCAACCAAGGAACCAATCAGAACATAACACACATACAAGAGTAGCACAAGACAAGATCACATGACAGGCAAGGAACAAATGGGAAATGGAGTCCAGAAAACAATGTGAGGAGTCCGCGGGGTGGAGTACCCTCTAACGGAGTTCATGGGGACTCCAGATGGCAAGCATGCAACCAGAATCACTACTAATTTTTATTTGGGAATTTTTAGTGAGGGCACAGTGATTTTCATGTATCCTATTGGACAGTGCAAGGTCTCATTACTCCGACACCATGTTTCAAGAAATATAACAATGTCTATGCATTTTATATTCCTAAGTATGTCTTGGTCTGCAGTCTTGTTCCCAGAAGATGAAGAATGCAAACGCTGTATATTCTAACATCTAATTCTAAACAATTTCATGGATAAGATACAGTAAAGTGTGTCTTTATGTTGCTCCTGTACTTTATTTCACAAGTTTGGAACAGATGATGTTGAGTAGGTGTCTTATTTGATTGAGTTCGGTGGCTGCAGGGTTTTGTGGCTGTTGAACTGCTGCGACGTAGCTCTGTGATGGTGCTCCAGTCTCTCTCTCTCTCTCTTACCTAACTTTTCTAGGTTCAAGGTTTCTTTATTTGTCACATAATAAATTATACAGGGTATAATCAAAAGTGAAATGTAAATCAAATCAGGTCCGCTCAGTGGACAGTGCAAAAGAATAAAAAATAAAAATTATATAAAAGTAACACAACAGAAGAGCATATATATGGTACAAAAGATAAATAAGAGTAAAATGTGCAATGGAATAAAAAGTGCAAAACAATAAGATGTGCAAAAAACAGTGTACTGGGACTTAATAAATAGTAATATGAATAAGAGGGATGTGCAAACGGGTTGTACTGGGTATGTACACAAAGCAGCAATACGGGTGATGAGAATATGGATGTTTTACAGTTAACAATCTTGTAGTGTTTATGAGACTGGGTTTGTGTTAAGGAGCCTGATGGCCTGAGGGAAGAAGCTCCTCCTCAGTCTCTCAGTTTTTGCCATAATGCTCCTGAAGCGCTTGCCAGATGGCAGTAAACAGAAAAGATGGTTACCGGGGTGAGTTGAATCTTTGAGGATTTTAGCAGCTCTGCTTTTGCAGCGTTTGAGGTAGATGCCCTGCAGAGAGGGGAGAGTAGACCCTGAGATGCACTCAGCTAAGCGCACGACTCTCTGTAGAGCTTTGCAGTCCTGGTTTGAGGAATTACCATACCACACTGAGATGCACTGAGTCAATACACTTTCTATGGCCCCTGAATAGAAATTTTTCAGGATAGCTGGTGAGACCCTGAATTTCCTCAGCTGTCGCAGATGGTACAGTCTTTGCCTGTTTTTCTATTGTCTTTAATCTTTCTTTTGAGTGAAATTGATATTCAAATATAATATCTATTGTAGAAACGAAGTTTAGCATAAGTTTTATATACTCATTGAGAAGTAGGTTTTCACATGGCGAGAACAGGGATGGCGTCACACCTGGATGTGTGAACTCCGTCTCTGTCACTCCGTCACGGAATTGGGGAAATAGTACATGTTGTATGCGAGGCATAGGGGAAATGCACTGTTTTGAGTGCAGCTCAGTAGGACCGATACGATTGTTATGTAGGGATGGGTACCGAAACCCGGTATTTAATCGGTCTCGGGGCTAAATTATAAAAGACCGGAGTATCGATAAGCTCTGACGGTAATGGTTCTGTTATCAGTAATGGAGAAATTAAGAAAACACACATACATTTATTATTGCTATATATATACACATTATCTTGCAAAATCTATCCCGCCAGAGTCACCAGCTGTTTTTATATGCAATAATATTCAAACTCTTGTCTATGATGCATTTTTGCTATTCCCAAATCAGAAGCGAGATCGCTCACGTGGATGAGTTCAGCACGCGCAACATGAAAGCCCTGTTTATGATAGAAGATAACTAACCATTAAACATGCTTACACTTTAGGCCTGTGGCTGTTATATTAAACTGAGTTTATTTAATGTTTTTTATTAGCTTCTAAAGATTATAGCCGTGTTTCTTCTAGCACAACTTCCTTCCCTTCACAGCGGCGAGCATTCGTTCCTCCCTGACCAAAACTTAACGTCAGAATCAGATCAATCGTCTGTCGATTGTTGTAAAATGCCGTCTTTACAGTTACTAAATTGCTGGACATGTTTGATAATAAAACGTTGAAAGTACAATCCACACGAGAGACGCTGTTCCCCAGGCTGAAGTGTGTGTGCGTGTGTGTGTGTGTGCGTGTGTGTGCGCACGTGCGCGGCACGCTCCAAAACAGACAAGCAAAGTACACTTTGAGCTTCGGGTGCGTCCAAACGATCAAATACACACACAATATGTAAAAACGGACGGCTTGGAGAGTATTCACTTAAAACACAGTTTATATCTTAAAGTGAACAAGAACGGTTGGGAGAAAATTGTGTGTCAATATATTGTTTTAGTGACAGATTGGAGCTTCTTCAATGTTGAAGAATGAAACAAAATACAAAGACAAAATCACTCACAGCTCTTAATCTGAATAAAGTAATAGCTTTAATAAGCATTAATCTATCAATATATACAGTGAAAACTATGCAGTGTTCATTTGTATTTGATCACTTTTAGATTTATTTTGTAGCTATTATTTACTTGAACATTAATGTTAGTAGACCATCATAGATAAATGAAAGCACTGTTTTTTTTTTGTTTTTTTTACATTTGTACATTTGTTTTATGGTATGACAAATGGTATATTTGTCAGTTTATTTAACTTTGTTTCTTTGTTCATGTTCTTACTCTATCTTATATCGTATATAAAACACTAAAAATGCCTGCACACTGGTGCATTTACAAATTGATGTTTTATATTTATTTAATGAAACATTTATTTAACATTTCAGAATATAAAGCCATGTTAATTAAGCTGCTAATCTATCATAGAAATATATATTTCATACATATATGTGTATGTATGTATGCATATATGTATGCATATATATATATAATAAAAAGTACCGATAAGAATACCGTTAAAGTACCGGATCGATAAGCAGTATCGATAAGAGTACTAATACCGTTAAAACCTTAACGATACCCATCCCTATTGTTATGTCCACATAGAGAAGAGGTGAGAAATGAGGCAGGTCAAAGTAATGATGAGAATAGTAGGGTGACGAAACAGTAGGATAAACAGTGGAAACTAGACCATGACCAGAAAGTACGAAAATAGTTTTGAGACAGTTCCAACTTCTGGTCAAAAGATATAATGAAATTTCAAATAAATGCTATTAGCTTTCTGTTAAATTTTGCCCATTGTAATGAGACTGGTATTAATAGATTCATTGGGTCGTGCTGAGAACAGTGATACCAATGTTGTCATAGTCAGCCAAACTTCCTGTCTGCTAGTTTGATTTATGTTGAAAACTACTTTCTCGAACTCCTCCTCAACCATTTGTCCGATTTTCACCAAAATTAAGTCTTACAATGCTATGGCATATTGACACCAAACTTTGTGTGTGCCATTGTCACCTCACATAGATCACACCACATCGATTTGATAATGGTGCTACCTGTTCGTCAAAAGTGATAAGTCATTCAATCATATTGCTAGTAGTTTTATATGATCTTTCAGCCATTTGGACTACAATCATCTTAAAATCCATTTTGCATGACATCTTAGAAACCGTTACTCCGATCGACACAAAGCCACCTAGGATATTCGCTAACATAGCGTCCTGTTGAAATGCTAATGCCCAATTGCCAAAATGTTGATATCAAGTGGCACAAAAATGCAAACAAAGTCAGCAGTCAGTCATTGTCCATCTACTCATTTACAAATATGTCCATATCTCCAAAACAAAATGATATATTTTCACCAAATTTGACACACATATGTATGGGCACACTCTAAGGACACATAAAACATTTGGTGGGATTGTGCCTCTTTGTGGCGCTATAATTGAACAAAACATGAAATTGCCTTTGACTTCAATAGAGCATTATGATATAAAATGCTATATTTTTCAAATGCATTGGTGTACTACTACGAATATTTGTATGTACCATCGAGACCATGACCTGAAAGTACTCAAAACATTTGGAGACAGTGCCACTTGTGGTCAAATGTTACAATGAATTTTCAAACACATGCTAATGTCACGAATCGGGTTGCCCTTCCAACATATTGACGCTTGCACCACACTACTACTGCACATCACCCACGGACTACATTTCCCATAACCCATTGCACTGAAGTCACACAGCTGATCGCACTAATCACACAGCTGATTGCACTGATCACTCATTGCACTGATCACACACTCTATAATAGCCTTGGACTTCCTCTCTCTCATTGCCGAGTATTGTTTTGCCACTATCAAAATCTCTGAGCGTTTTCTCTGTGTGTTTATCCTGTTGACTACCTGGACTGTTTATTCTCATCCGACCGTTTGCTGCCTGCCTCTTTGACCCTGCCTGCCTTTTGGATTTTCTCTCTGTCTGCCGCCTGCCCTGACCTTTGCATTGTCCCTTCCTTTGTACCAGCCTTGCCTACGTTACTCTAGTTACTGTTGACTGAACTTTGCCTGTCTGACCTCCTCGTTTAATAAAGCTGCACCTGGATCTCAACGTCCCTGACCCCTCTCATTACAGCTAATAGCTTTCTGTGAATTTAGCTTATTGTAATGAGACTGATATTAATAGATTCCCTGGTTCATGCTGAGAACAGTGATACCAATGGTGCCGTAGTCAGCAAAACTTCCTGTCTGCCATTTTTATTTATGTTGCAAACCTACTTTTTCGAAACTCCTCATAGGCAGTTAGTCTGATTTCCACGAAATTTGACTCGATTCATCTTCAGACCATGCTGGCAAAAAAAAAATGAATTTCATGTCGATATATGAAATGGTTTTCGTTTAACACATCAAAAAATTTAGTGGACAATGACACTTGAGGCTCTATCTCTGCAATGATTTGGCATATTGACACCAAACTTTGTGTGTGCCTTTGTCAACTCACACAGAACACACCACATCGATTTGATAACGGTGCCATCTGTTGGTCAAAAGTTAAAAGTCATTATTTCATAATATTAGTCGTTTTAAAAGATTTTTCAGCCATTTGGACTACCATAATCGGAAAATCAAAGAGAAGCTGAAAGTGGTGGTTACAAATGCTTTCCCCATCAAATATATTTAAACATTTTCAAATGACTCCCCATATTGCATAGCTATTCATTCAGTGTTTTCAGGTGAGCTGTAGGAAACATAATTATGGAAGTTCATGTGCTTACATTTGGAAAATACACAGTGTGATTTATGTCACAGTTGTGATTGAATTTCACAGTGATGTTGATGTCCTTCTAGTCACTGGGAAGAATAGGCTTATGTCTCTGGCCTGTCACCACTGAATAACTTTACCAGTGTCAGACTTGTGTCTTGTCTTGTGTTTTGTTTTGCTCCCCATATGCCATCATTGCCCTGGTTTCTCCCTCTATGTCCTTATTTGAGGTTTCCTGTTCCTGTCCTCGTCTAATGTGATTATTAGTCCATTAGTCCACCGCTGTGTTTTATGTATTATCTTGTTTACTCATTGCATTAAAGCCCTGTGTTTCCCTGAGTCTAGCGTCCCCTGTTATATGTCTTCTTGTCTCCGTGTTGTGTTCCTCCCTGCCCTGTATTCCCTTAGATTTGTTTATTAAAATAATGTTTAAGTTAAAGCTCCTACCTCTCCTCGTTCCCTTGCTCCATGGCTATCGTGACAGAACAGCGGACCGAAACAGAAAGTGAACGGCGCCTTTTCTCTGTTTTATTTTCTGTTTTTTTAAAGTGTTTTATTTTGTTTTCTCCCAGTGGAATGGATGTCGCAGTACGCATCATTGCCCTGGCCCGCCAAAATCTCCCACTTGTGGACTTTGCGCTGGAATTCTGCAGGCTCGCCGTGGCGATGGCATTTGATGACACATCATCAACTCGCTGTTCTGGCAAGAGGCCAACTACCATCGCCTCTAGATACCTCCCAGACACCACAGGACTATGCTTGAGGGAAAGGATCTGGAGAGTGTCCTGCCCCGAGCCAGATCCAGCCTGCCGTCAAGCCCATCGGCCGTCCCCCAGTCAAGCCCGCCGGTCAATCCTAAGTCATGTCTGCTGGCCGCTCCAGAGTCAAGTTTACCTGCCCTGTATTCCCTTTGGTTTGTTTATTAAAATAAAGTTTAAGTTGAAGCTCATACACCTCCTCGTTTTCTTGCTCCATGGCTATCGTGACAACCAGCAGCCAGCAGTCATTTGCTTCACGTTAAAGACAGGGGGAAACTTACAGTGGAATGAAAACAAGATTAACATAACTTTAAGTATGTTGTGCCATTATGATAATACATGCCACAATCCTCAACTTCCTGTAGGAAATCCTAGAAAAAGTACATTACATCTATTTATTTGGTTTATTTCACAGAAGCGTTGTCACTAATGACAGGGTGGCAATTTTCCAGATTGAAACCTGCGTCCACCTTAAATCAAATAGATAGTGTTAGCATTTATATATGCATGTCACATTTAACATGTCATCATTATGAAAACACCATAGAAACCACAATGGTTTACCCTGTCATATTTTTCCCCTGGGACAAACAGTGGTAGACATAAGTATGGATGCATTTCCATGACTTTCTGGAGATCGTAGAGCTGCAGACCTTTTCGCAGCTGATCAAGCATTGGAACAACTCTTATAGTGAAGTGTAAAACAATGCCTCTAGAGGCAATTCAATGGTTTCATCAATAAATATTTGCTTAAAACACTAAATAATATATACTATTAACAATGTACTATGTGATCAACCTGATGCATTTTTTTGTTATTTACTGTACTACATTTCATAAGATTACAAATGCAGGAAATATTTAATATTTTTGTACTCATCCAAGAATAAAAATTATAGTGCACCTGATGATGTTGCTTTTCATGTCAGCAGACACTTTTCCAGTGCAACCACAGCTTAAAAATATAATCTGTGAGCTTAGTTATGTCATCTGTTGAGCTATACAGAGAAACAGAATACAGTCTTGTTGGCATCCCTTATTTACTTTTAAGAGTTAAACATTACTATATAAAACTTGCATACCTGGTTAATATTTTACCTTCTCAATGAGCAGGGATGATTCCAAATCTGTGACATCACTGGTAGTCACCTGGATACTGTCATAATCTCCAGAGCAAAGATATTGGAAACACCACTCGCGCAAAAAAGACGGCGGTGGTCTTCCCTTTGTGCTAGACTGCCAGCCATAATTTATCCTGCACTTCTAATACCACAGTGGATAAAACATAACCTTAAATAAACCCATGTTTATTAATATGAAAAGTGTTAACTGATTGTTGTGTGGTGCATCTTAGTAATAATTAACACCGTGACGACCACATGTGAACGTTATACTTTATTAACAGAGCTCGTGTTACAAACACAACATCACACACCGCGTCCGCGCTCGTTTGTGTTCCTTGTGAATATATACATCCAATGAAAGGGTGAGGGCAATCTTCAAGAGCCCAGCACACATTAAAGTGGAGTTGGGGCTATTTTGTTGTTGTTGTTCCTCGTGCAGTTGAACTACTCAGATGGTCACGGGTCCAACTTGATGGCGAACCTGCTTGCGGCTTAAAGGTTCTCCAGTTACGTATTGGACCTGGTATACCTTCGTGGTAGTCGAGGTTGGGAGGCGGAGTTGGCGACTGAGAGTGCCTGCGATGAAGTTTCCCGCCGAACCAGAGTCGATGAGGGCTGTAACTGGGAAAGATTCATTACAGGCAGTAAGTTGGATAACCGTGGTGAGCGGACACATATTGGTGACCTGTGGCTTTATGGCACTCACCATTAGTCGAGGTGGACGAATGTGGCAGGTAGCTATCGCATGTCCCGAGGCTCCGCAGTATAGACACAAGCCCTAGGAAAGGCGTCGATGTCTTTCTGTGAAGGAGAGTCGAGTATTATCGACTAGCATGGATTCTTGGACTGGTTCTGGAGGGCTGACGTTCTCTGGTCGGCGGAGGAGAGGTATCGGTTGGTAAAATCCTGTTGATCCTCCATGCAAGAACGCATACGGCTAGCCACTCTGATGGATAGTTGGATGAATCGCTCGAGCACTATGGTATCATCAAAAGCCGTGAGATGCAACCGTAATCGAGGCTCCAGTCCTTGACGATAAGTGGTTAAGAGAGGACTTTCGTCCCATCCACTTGCAGCTGCCAAGGTCCGAAACTTCAAGGCATAGTCATGAATAGACGTGTTACCTTGTTGGAGATGGTAGAGCTGTTCGCCATCCGAAGAATCCCCGACAGGGGTACCAAATACTTCCCGGAGATGATTGACAAAACTGCTGAGAGACTGGGTTACCGTGCCAGCTTGGGACCAGATGGTCTCTGCCCATTGAAGAGCTCTTCCACTGAGCGAAGAGATTATGAAGGCTATTTTAGATCTTTCTGTGGGATATAGGTGTGGCTGGATCTCAAGGGCGAGCGAGCATTGAAATAGGAAACCGTTGCATTCCTCCGCCCGACCAGAATAGGGCGCCGGTCTGTCCATGGGACTGGCAATAACCGGTGGATTTGAAGTAGAAGAAGTCGTGGTGGTGGTGACAGAGGTGGCAATGGTCGTTGTGGTCATGGTGGTGAGGGCCCGTTTCAGATGATCCATGATCTCCTGGAACGGGTCTGAACTACTCATTAAGCAGTCTCTTCCTGTAGTGGGTCCGGTCTTCTGTTACGGAAGTAACAGACACAGTCTTCTGTCACAGACACAAGGAGAGGAAGTCAACGGTATATTTAATGACTTCAATGAATGATGAACAGGAATAGTAGAATAACAGGAGTGTTGATACTGCGGATGGTACTGAGCAGATGTGACGGATGGTTTGTCTCACGGGTCCAGGAGCTCGTGGATACGGGTAGCCACCGAAATCCTAGGACTGGAACAGGATGGTAACACGGGGATGACGGTGATGGAGGACAAGGACAACACACTGAGGATGACACAAGAGGTAAGTAACACAGTTTGTAAACTTCAACAACGTATGGAGAGAAGCTTGAGTCCAACAATGTCGAAACGAGACCGGACACTGATGTGAGATAATACTGGTGCTTATAAGTGCTGCATGATGAGTGACTGAATCATTTGCAGGTGCTGGTGTTTAATACGCCGGTGAGTTGATGCGCTGTGATTGGCTGGGTTGGAGAACCGGCTGATCCGTATCAACAACCACCTAGCAGTGCATTACAATATTCCAGTCTAGAGGTCATGAATGCATGAACTAACTTTTCTGCATCAGAAACAGTTAACATGTTCCGTAGCTTGGCAATGTTTCTAAGATGGAAGAATGCCATTTTTGTAACATGGGAAATATGATTTTCAAAAGATAGGTTTCTGTCTAATATAACACCCAGAGTTTTGACTGTAGAGGAAGTAACAGTACATCCGTCTAGTTGCAAATTGTGATTCAAGAGATTTTGTGTACTGTTTTTAGGTCCAATAAGTAATATATGTCTTATCTGAATTTAATAGGAGAAAATTATTGGTCATCCAATGTAGCACACACTGAGTAGCGCTCGGTTCACAATTACTAAATTACTGTGTGATATTTCTTGGACCATAAATCAGAAGACCAAGGTCGACTCACTAGAGCAAAAGGCAGCAGAGGACATCAAAATAACAATGAGCAAAATAAATACTAGGACCACTGGGATGCAGTTACTCAAAAAAAGGTAAGTGTATTGTTTTGAGAGTTTGTTTCTTTTAATAAATTGTAATCCTTTTTAAAATTAAAATAGAAATAGACAAAACCCAATTAAGTAACAATAACCAACAATAGTTAAAAACAAAAATACAAAAATGAAAATTCAAAGCCAGTTCAGTGCATCAAAACCGATTTGGCAATTTCAACATCAATCTTTGAAATTCAACCTCAGTTTTTTGTATCAGTCTCTCAATATCAAGTTCAGAAAATAGTCTTCAAATCACAGACTCAATTCCAATTGTTAATGAACAATAATGTTCATTAATAGAAGAACAGTTCAGTCCATGAAAATAAAAATGTCTCCAGGGAAATCCAGGTGAATTTGAGAACAAAATTATTGTGTGCAATTCTGTCCTACCAGATCAGAAAAAATGACTTTTTACTTGGTTTCCAGGTACAAATAATGGGATGGCTCGCCAGTCCAAACCAGGAATAGGAATCCATGGCCCAGACAAAATTCAGGATCACAGCAGCAGTTCTTCAAACACTCAAGGAAGAAAAAAATAAATAAAAATCCGGCCTTGCTAAAACAAAGCCAAAAACAATTATTAGTAACTCGTTCAAATAAACCGTTTCAAATGACTAAAGTGTCTGCTTCAATTATTTGCATATATGCAACACATACATGCTAGTCACCCATGTGCTCAACTAGTACACTAGAGTCTAAGCACAGTGTTAACAAAGCAAACACCACCAGGTGCATATTTCACAAGGGGGAAAAAACATGTCTTCACAAATAAAACACCCTTCAACAACTTGAACAATTATATACACTCACAGATCATATTGAAACACAAATTAAAGCATTTCAAAATTTGTTTCATTACTCACTCACATTCCTTGTTAACTTTAAAATCATTCAATTCACATTCAATTTAATGGAATACATTTCTTATAACGGAATTTGTACTCACCAAGGAGAAATGTATTAGAAAAAATTAAATTAAGTATTCCTCCAAATAAATATTAATTAGGCTCCATTTCATCAGCTTCTCGTTGCGTCTCTCAGTGCTGTTTTTTGTCTTTCTCGCAGTGTGAATTTATAAGAAATTATATCTTATGTTATCTCTTAATTGGCTAACAATCCAACACTAAATCATTAAACGGTTTGCTCTCACTCTTGCGTCTCTTCTATTCTCTTGCTCACACACACTCTACTGGAACTTTTCCATCAAAGTCGGAGCTAACCTTTCACCTTACCAATCAGAAATCAGTTTAGGAAGTTTTTCTTTTAATTGTTTATAACAATATGTGACCTTCTTGTCTTTATCTGACCCGGTTTGCCCCACCCTTCATCAGCACTCACACTCTGGACATGAATGATGTTAGAATTTATTTGATGCCTGCACACAGAGCAGTAGGAGACAAATGCAAAGTTCAGTCACGTTATAGTTCCACCCACAGCAGTTCTCCATAGCTCTGCTGCACTTAATATAACAGTAAACAGTATGGTGTTCTTAATAAAACAGACAAAAATAATACAGGAATCTGAAATGTGTCAATTTCTCCATGACAATTAAACAGATGTTTTTCTCTAAACAATTGAACATTGTCTTTTTCCTTGTGTCTTTTTCTTATTAAACTTATTGCTTTGTGATCGTATAAGACATTTTAAATCAAGCATGAATAGAAAACCAAATACAAAGTAATGAATAATATGAGGTGCACAGTTTACATCATCCATTTTATGGAACTGTATGTACTAGAAGTTAATTACATTTCTTAGTAAAACCATGAATTAAGTGCTTTACAAAACACAGTTAGCACAAAACATTTACTCAAAAATACAGAAAGTGCACAACTGAATAAGCAGAGTAAATTCGTACACACTATATGATAAAGAAATAATTACCTGCACACAGAGCAGTAGGAGACAAATGCAAAGTTCAGTCACGTTATAGTTCCACCTATTCAGAAAACGTTTCACTTCATTATCACATGGCAAAATGGCGGATGTGAAAAGGAGTACATCAAAACGGAAATAAGTATCAAAATAACACGTATATAAAAAGAAAACACTCTGCAAATCAATCAATGTATATGATGGTCAATACTTTTCAACCAATGTATAACATTTCACATGAAACGATATTTCTTTTACTTTTAGTGTGGAGCTACAACAAAAACGACTCACCCACAGCAGTTCTCCATAGCTCTGCTGCAGACTGTTAGAACTCATTGGGCAATAGCGCCACCGGCGCAACCAATAGGAAACGCGATCTCATTAATGCAGGATTTACTTAAAGGACCCAAGAACTGATATTTATATAACATTTATCTCGTTACAAATATAATAAATTTAACTTTGTAGGGTGGGGATTCTCAGTCTAATAATTTTACAGGAGTAAGAATAAAATAATAATTCCAATAAATATTAGTGACCTAGATGAATGATCTGGGTTACACCGATCTTTTACATTTTTAACATGCTCCGTTAGCTTAGATAGTTTAGAATTTTCATCTGGTCTTGTTGAGATATAGTGTCATCAGCATAACAATGGAAACTAATCCCGTATTTTCTAATAATATTACCAAGGGGCAAAATGTATAATGGAAATAGCAGCGGACCTAGGACAGATCCTTGTGGTACTCCATACTTTAATGTTTATAATTGAGATCCCTCCCCATTTAAATAAACAAAGTGGTAGCGACTGGACATGTAGGATCTAAAACATCTTAAAGCCTGCCCTTGGATACATGTATAGTTTTGTAATCGATCTATGAATATGTCATAATCTATAGTGTCGAATGCAGTACTAAGATCAAGTAAAACTAGCAATGAGATGCAGCCTTGGTCTGACGCAAGCAGCAAGTCATTTGTAATTTTAAAAGTGCAGTTTCTTTGCTATGGCAGGGCCTGACTGAAATTCGTCATAGATATAATTGTTTTTGCAAGAAGGAGCACAATCGAGCAGACACAACTTTTACAAAATTTTTTGAAAATAATTTGAAATGGGCCTGTAATTTGCCAGTTCACAAGGATCTAGTTTTGGTTTCTTAATAAGAGGCTTAATAACCAGCAGCTTGAATGGTTTTGGGACGTGACCTAAATATCATCATCATCATCATTGGTCGGGTCCCCTGGTATGTGTCATGAATCTGGTTGCCACTCACCACATCTCTTGCACCACACTACAGCTGCACATCACCTATGGACTGCATCTCCCATCATTCACTGCACTCACACATTCCCATCCACCATTACACCAATCACACAGCTGTCACCAATCACTCATCAGCCCTGATTGACTCACCACACCTGCACCTCATTCACACACACACATTTAAGCAGCACTCTCACATGCACTCACCGCGAAGTATTGTTCTTGCCCCGGCTGACATTTCTGAGCGTTATTCATCCTGCTATCTCTGTGTTTGACACCGGACTGCCCGACCCTGGAACTCTGAACCTGTGACCTCAACCCCTGCCTGGTATTGTTTACGTCTCTGCTCTGCCTCTGATATTCCTGTTTTTGCCTGCTGACCATTGCCTGTTTGATTCTGCCTCTGCTTAATAAATATTGCTGCAATTGGATCCACACGCCTCAGACCCTTCGTTACAGAAGACTTCGCCACACAAGGATCCAGCACCTTTCAGGTCAACATCTCTTAGGTATGGATACAAGAATATTGTTTGCCCTTAAGCAAGGCCCACGATCACTGGAGAACCATATTAGGGAGTTTTTAGCCTGTGCTCATTATTCAGACTTACCGGACATTATTTTGATTGACATTTTTGTGATGGCATTAATCAGCCTCTGCAATCTCAGCTCAGACGCGAGGGTCCGCGTTCATCACGGAGTTGTTTTTTAGATTTTGCTTTGTTGACTGTTGGCTCACTAGCATCTAGGACTGAAATGGTGGACGCACTAGAGTGCACTCACAAAATGGCCGCCGATCCTGAGCCTCATAACAGTCCTGCCAAGCCAGAATCTGCTCTCGCCAGATCTGCCAAGCCGGAGGCCCCGGCCAGGATGGCTACCACGCTTGCGGATGCACCTCTTTGGCCAGGACTGATTACTAGTGTGTTGGACCCACCACTGGTGTCGGTGCGAGCAGCGGGCATCCCCAGAGTCCGCTCCAGAGCCCGCTCCGTCCCAGGAGCTCGCAGAGTCCGCTCCGATCCAGGAGCTCGCAGAGTTCGCTCCAGAGGCCGCTCCGATCCAGGAGCTCACAGAGTCCGGCACTCCGGGTCCCCAGCTGGACCCGTCCGGCTCACCTTCGTCTCCGTTGGTTCCTTCCAGTTCAGCGCCTTCCGAGCACCCCCGAGACTCAGCACGTCCAGAATACCTCCTGACGTTTGCGCCTCCAGAGTGCTCCTCTGAGGTAGTGGAATTCCCCAATAACTTCCTGGGAGGGAGCTTCCCGCCATTGCTCACTGAGACTCCAAACCCGCTATGGCCCATGGAGTCCCCTGATCCATCATGGCTGCCCGAGGCCCCGGATCTACCATGGCCGCTTAAACTCCCTGCCTCGGTCCTTGAGACTATATGTGCTCTCTCTGCCTCTTGTGTCTCAGTTTCCTCTAGGTCCCAGTCTCCGTCATGGGTTCCTGCTCCGCCCTGGAGGGCGCCTGTCTCGTCTTCTCCGCCCTGGTGGGCGCCTGTCTCGTCTGCTTTCCCGCCATTGCTCACTGGGACCCCGAACCTGCCATGGCCCATGGAGTCCCCTGATCCGTCAGGGCTGCCCGGGTCCCCGGATTTACCATGGCCGCCTGAACTCCCTGCCTCGGTCCCTGAAACCAAATATGCTCTCTCTGCCTCTTGTGTCTCCGTTTCCTCTAGGTCCCAGTCTCGGCCAAGGATGTCTGCTCCGCCCTGGTGGGCGCCTGTCTCGTCACCTCACGCCTCCGCTGACCTGCCAGAGTCACCTCACGCCTCCGCTGACCTGCCAGAGTCACCTCACGCCTCCGCTGACCTGCCAGAGTCACCTCACGCCTCCGCTGACCTGCCAGAGTCACCTCACGCCTCCGCAGACCTGCCAGAGTCACCTCACGCCTCCGCAGACCTGCCAGAGTCACCTCACGCCTCCGCAGACCTGCCAGAGTCACCTCACGCCTCCGCAGACCTGCCAGAGTCACCTCACGCCTCCGCAGACCTGCCAGAGTCACCTCACGCCTCCGCAGACCTGCCAGAGTCACCTCACGCATCCGCTGACCTGCCAGAGTCACCTCACGCCTCCGCTGACCTGCCAGAGTCACCTCACGCCTCCGCTGACCTGCCAGAGTCACCTCACGCCTCCGCTGACCTGCCAGAGTCACCTCACGCCTCCGCTGACGCAACAACTGAGCTGCCAGAGTCTCCTCACGCCACAGCGGTCTACCCAGTGTCCCTTCACGTTTCTGCTGTCTCGTCCGCCCTGCCCTGGTGGGCTCCTGTCTCACTGGCCCCACATGGACCTGGCCCTCCGTCCCCTCCCCCGGTTCCACCTCCGCTCCACCGCCCTCCTGGATTATGCTTTGTGTAAAGCGTCTGGAAGCCGCTCTTGGGGGGGGGGGGCTCTGTCATGAATCTGGTTGCCACTCACTACATCTCTTGCACCACACTACAGCTGCACATCACCTATGGACTGCATCTCCCATCATTCACTGCACTCACACATTCCCATCCACCATTACACCAATCACACCCCGGCTGACATTTCTGAGCGTTATTCATCTTGCTATCTCTGTGTTTGACCCCGGACTGCCCGACCTTGGAACTCTGAACCTGTGCCTGTGACCTTGACCCCTGCCTGGTATTGTTTACGTCTCTGCTCTGCCTCTGATATTCCTGTTTTTGCCTGCTGACCATTGCCTGTTTGATTCTGCCTCTGCTTAATAAATATTGCTGCAATTGGATCCACACGCCTCAGACCCTTCGTTACAGAATGGAGCTCGACAATATGTTTCCACAATTCTCTATTCTTGGCGATGCTGATGATCACATTTGTTTCCTCTTCCCTTTCATCATGGGTAAGTGACTGACTGTCCTTTGCTGCGGGGAGAGCTATTTGATTCCGCGCTTTTTGGCTTATGTTGTACTCGTCGATGTAGCTCCGGATTTTGTGTCTGAAGTTTAGGCGAGGGGCTCCTCGCTTGCTCTTGTCACTTACTTCTGAGTGATAGATGGCGTAGATGTGGGCTAGTTCGTTCTCTTTCATGCGAAGACAGTGGCCCATGAACTCCAGCTGTCGCTTGCGCATGGTCATGCTGACTGGAAGTTGTTTGGTCAGTCTGTAGAGTTCCTCGTTTGTCGTATGGGCCTCTGCTTGTCTAATTCCCAGCATGGTTTGGTAGCACTCTCACATACACATCCAGTTCTTCCTGGATTAAATAACAAGGAGTTCATAATATTGAGAAGCGGTTCTTCTACAGGTAACAACTCTTTCAATAATTTAGTGGGTACAGGATATAATATATGTTGTTGGTTTAGATGCAGTGATAAGTTTATTTAGCTCATGATGTCCTATAGTTGTAAAGCAATGCAGGTTTCTTTGGGTGCGATGAATGAAGCTGAAGTACTAGACGCTGTAGAATATAGCCTACATTTGTTATTGTATTTCTGATGTTATCTTTTTTTCAGTAAATAAAGTCATTACTGTTAAACTGTGAGGGAATATTTAGATTGGGTGACATCTGTTTATTTGTTAATTTAGCCACTGTGTTAAATAAAAACCTTGGATTGTTTTGGTTATCTATGAGTTTGCGGATATGCTCGGTCCTGGCAACTTTTAGAGCCTGTCTATAGCTGGACATACTGTTTTTCCACGCAATTCTAAAGACTTCCAAGTTTTCTTTTCTCCATTTGTGCTCAAGATTACGAGTTTATTTCTTGACAGAACTGTTGTACCACGTACCATGGCACGTTTTTCTCTAACCTTTTTTAATTTGACGGGGGCAACAGTTTCTAACGTATTAGAGAAGATAGTTCCCATGTTGCTAGTAATTGTGTCTAGTTCATCTGTATTTATGGGCACACAGAGCAGCTGAGATAAATCCGGCAGGTTATTGGTGGATCTGTCTTTAGTGGCTGGAACAATAGTCATCATTAATATGCAGCATGCACGATACAAGGAAATGGTTAGTAACATCATCACTTTGAGGTACAATATCTATATAAGTAAGATCAATTCTATGTGATATAATTAAATTTAGCATATGATTAAAATAATGCGTGAGCCCGATGATGTTTTGCTTGACACCAAAAGAGTTTATTAGGTCAGTAAACGCAAGCGTAAATGTTAAAATCTCCTACAATTAGTGCTTTGTCAATATTAAGCAATAGGTCTGAGGAAATCTGCAAATTATTTTATAAAATCTGTATATGGCCCTGGCGGTCTATAGACAGTAGCCAGAGCAAGAGATAGGACAGATTTATTTTGCATATCTGACAGTGTAACATTAAGCATAAGTATTTAGAATGAGTTAAACCTGTATCCGGTTTTCTGAGTAACATTGAGAATATCCCTATATATTGTTGCGACACCGCCACCACGACCAGTCTGACAAGGCTCATGCTTATAACAGTAGCGTGGTGGAGTAGATTAATTTAGACCAAAATAATAATTTGTTTTAAGCCAGGTTTCAGTCAGAGTACATCAAAACTATTATCTGTGATCATTTAATTTACAATAACTGCTTTGGGTGTGAGTGACCGGATGTTTAGGCACCCAAGCTTTAAAAATAGTTTTTGTTCATTTATTTTGCATTTTTCTGGTTTAATCACGATCAGATTTTTTTTCTAGATCCTGCATTAAATTTATATTTTGAATTTGTGTCTGTATAGATTGGACACTGCATGTATAGATTGGACACTGAACGTACCTCTATTATTTAAATGGGTAGGACAAATATCATCATAGCAGTTACTTGAGAATTGGCTTACTAGTCAGATGGAGCGTAGCGTCCTGGAGATGTTGTCCGACAGGAGTTCCGCTCCTACTCTGCTGGGGTGCAGGCCATCAGCACGGAAAAGCCTAGGACGCTCCCAGAAAAGATTCACATTATTAACAAAGAGCAGTTTCTGATCTTTACACCATGACAACAAACATTTGTTTAAAGCAAACCATCTACTGAACATTTTGTGTCCTCGTCGATACGTGGGAAGAGGTCCTAACAATCAAATGATGATTGTTGTTGTGGGTGATGTGCTGCATACCGTCTCGATTGTGGAAAAGTTTTTCTAATCAAAATATAAATTATTTGAATATAATCAATGTGAATATAGCCATTTAATGTATCGACTCATCCTACTATTATAATCATGTGTTTGCATGTGTGTAGAAATCTGAATAAGGAGTGCAGACATAAGAAGCGGCTTTTTATGTTTTTTCCTTAAGGCAATATACAGTATATAATGGGACTCTTGTTTTCACAGAACATAAAATTAAGGTCTCCTGACTGCATCGTGATCCCATAACAAACATGTATACAATGTATTGAACATGCCTAGAAAAATAACTGTATATAATAGAACACAGAAAATCAGTCTGGAGATTTTCTCTGCAGAGTTTTTCTTGGCCTTATTGTCCAATGATAATAAATGATATATTCTGGCACCAAAACCCCAAGACTTCAAGAGTGATTCTTCACAGAAAAGGCGGAAACCACCACATTTGGTGTCACAAACAGGATTGGAAAGGAGCAGCAGGGTGGACGACCACTTTGGACAGACTTTGACAACAGCACATTAGCACAACAGCAATTGTGGCCACTACAGATACAGGTAAGCAGTTTTTGCTTATATAATTAATTTGTGCTGTTTGCTGGTCTGTCTTAGTGGTAAGGACTCTTAAAATTGCTCTTCCAAATTTAAAGAACAAAAATAAAATATAAAAGGGGATTTTGTTGCCAGAATAACTAATTGCATGCAATGATCTTTGTTTAAATGTTTAGTGGGCCTTGACGGATAACATTAAATGTGAAGCAGATAAAGTATAGGAAGCGTGCAAAGTCCTACGGCTACCGCTCTGTTTATTTATTAAAAATAAGGTTACAGAGGTCTGCACGGGTAGGCAAGAATACGTTCAAAGTCCTGCGGCTACCGCTCTGTTTGTTAAAAAAAATAACAAAAAAATAAGGTTACAGAGGTCTGCATGGGTAGGCAACAATTCCTGCAGGGTGCTTTTTACTGTGTTGGGGAAGTGTATCAGTGAAAAAGCAGGATAACTGACAGGTCACTCAGGAAGAGTGTAGTGTAGTCTGTTTTAGTGTCTGTGTGAATGGTTGTATGAGAAAATTAATTCCGTGTCAGGTGAGCAAGAGCTGCGCACCCCTCCTGGACCGTCCCTTTGGTGGGGCCTGGCAGAGTGTGGACGCAGTTCATGCCGCACCTGAGAGGAATGAATGAGAGAATGAGCCTTATAAATAAAAGGACAAAGAATGAAAGAATGAGCCCTGTGTGAAAAAGGGACTAGATGGAGAGAATGTGTATCAATAAAGATTGAATCAAGATCTTTTATATGCATTTACATATTTTAGAGGTCTATGTGATAACACAAGGAAAACATTTCTGAGATCAAAGCAGCATAAGTGAGAATAAGGTATTAAGTTAAAAAAAGTATATTAAAAATACTTTTAAGAACAGACAAAATAATAAAAAAGATAGAAGAGAACAAAAATATAAAAATGATTTTATTCTTTTTGGATATTGAGTGATTATTAAATATATTTTAAATAAGTTATAATAAAATAGAGACTATTAAAGCATACAGAAAGTGTACATGCATCAGACAGAATACAAAAATTAAAAATAGGTTTAAAGAGGCATGTCACAAAATAAAGGCAAAAAAAGAGAAAATAGGTTGAAATAGTTAAAGTGGGAATTTCTTGCAGTAATATTTATTAGACAGAATCAAACAGGCAATGGTCAGCGGGCAAAACAGGAATATCAGAGGCAGAGCAGAGATGTAAACAATACCAGGCAGGGGTCGAGGTCACAAGCACAGGTTCAGAGTTCCAAGGTAAGGCAGTCCGGGGTCAAACACAGGAGTAACAAGCAGGGAAAACGCTTGGAAATGTCAGACAGGGCTAAACAAGACTTCGCAGTGTTTGTATGGAAGTGTGCTGCTTATATGTGTGTGCGTGAATGAGGTGCAGTTGTGGTGAGACAATCAGGGTTAATGAGTGATAGCTGTGTGATTGGTGTAATGGTGGATGGGAATGTGTGAGTGCAGTGAATGATGGGAGATGCAGTCCATAGGTGATGTGCAGCTGTAGTGTGGTGCAAGATATGTAGTGAGTGGCAACCAGATTCATGACAATAAGATTATAGGAAAAGCAGTGGTGGTCAAAGTACACAGATCAAGTACTTGAGTAAAAGTACAGATAGGTATAATAAAATATTACTCCAGTAAAAGTAAAAGTACTGCTTTTTCAATTTTACTCGAGTGAAAGTACAAAAGTACTAAATTTTTTATGTACTCAAGTAAAAAAGTACTGATAGACAGATTTATTTTGCAATTTTATATGGACTACTTTATTTAATTTTATATTAGTACATATTTTTATAATCCTACTACCCCAAATACCTGGGTTTTTCCCAAAATAAACACTATATAGTCAAGATATATATTTTGTTGATATGGACTACGTTGATGAAAGTGATGTAGTAATGTTCACTGTGAAGCTTACACTGTCATGTACCTGAGAGAAAACAGATTTCACCATCTAATCTTCACCAGGAAGAAAAAAGTGTTTTAGAACTTGTTGTTTTGCAGAACGTCAGTTATATATGACATGAGAATTAGGCCTGAAATTAGGAAGAACATTTTAAGGAAAATCGAATTATATTTTCATAATGATTTTTTTTCTTCTCAAACCTTGTCTGTGGTGTAAAAACACCCCTGGCCCAATGCCCCCAGAGGGCATCACTTCCCACTCTGATAATTACTGTAGTTACTATGTTCTGAACATCACATCCTTTCTTTTTCCCTCAGATGGAATCTATCTAGGTGGTTGAATAAAGATATTTGGACTTTATATCTAAACATTTCCTCAACTTAGCACCAGCAAGCTTGTTAGCTAGACAGCTAGCATCAGCTAACAATATTTACTTATTTTCAGTATGGTTATGAATAAACATTCATATCCGTCTACTCGGCTAGTTGATCTAAACAATATAAAAATGTATACTGTTGATAAACAATATAAAAACAGACGTCACATAGGTCTAAATGCATAGCATTTTAATAAAACTGCTAACGTTACAGCAGCGGGGAATATGAACGTGCATGAGTTATTTTATTTAATCGGTGTTATTTTAATGTTTTGTTGTTTGACCTAAAACATAACGTTAGAGACACTGATGTTGGTCTGTCTGCATTCAAGCATTTCAGTGGGCTTAAATAGATCACCCTTTACAGCAGATTTAGTTCACAAACAACTGACAGTTTTGACCTAAATATTATTTTCAGTTACAATAATTAATCCCAAAAATTCGACATTAGTAACTTACTTTTTGCAGCAGCTGTTGCGCGCGCGCGCGTTCACAAGATCTCCCGGTTCTTTACTTGTGAGTTCAGTTCACTGAAGAAGACTCGCTCTAAACGGATCATTTGAATCAGTGAGTTTTCGACTCGAGAACAGCTGCAATCGGATCATTGCAGTTCGTGAATTAATCGTTTGTTGCGATTTGCGAACCGAGGTTCATTCAAAATAATCAGTTTGTTCATGAATCAGACACCGCTTCTGCATCTCGGAGCACGTGATGTATTATAAGGAGTAACGATATGTTTTATGAAATGTAGTGAAGTAAAAAGTACGATCTTATGCTTTGGAATGTATTGAAGTAAAAGTAAAAGTTACTCAAAATAAAACTACTCCAGTAAAGTACAGATACTTGAAAAATGTACTTAAGTACAGTAACGAAGTTGTTTTACTTCGTTACTGACCACCACTGAAGAAAAGGTATGGCAGCCACTCCGGTGGAAATATTAGGATTAAAATATCCATTGTGTAAATGCTTAATAGACAAGATCTCAAACAAATGGCAGCAGAGAACTAAAAAAATTATGACAAAATGGCCAGCGGAAGGGACATTTGATGTAGCACTGTGTGAGGAAATGTAAACTCTGATGAAAAATCATAAAACTAAAGGCAACAGTAAAAAGAGAGAAACAAAAAGAGAAAAAGAGAAGGAAGTGCTAGCCTTATTAAAAAAGGAAGGAGAAAACTCATTAAAAAGAATAAAACAGGCAAGAAAATTACTAAAACAGGCAGACCAAGAGACAAAGAAAAAAGAAGAGTTGTTTTCGAAACCACCCCCATATCTGCCCCCAGAAGGACAGTTCCCAATACTTAAGGGTACCGTAGATGTTTCTGGAGAAATTCAAATGGAAGGACAAATAGAGTTTGACAAAAAAACAAAAAGAACCGGATGTAAGACCAAAGAAGCAACAAAATAAAAAGAGTGAAGGGTATTTACCTTTAGATTGTTATAAACAAGCATGCATAGCATTAGAAATGATGAAAGCAAACTATGAAGGAAAAACAGGAAAATAGGAAATGTTAGAGCAAATGAGGAGAGGAGATAAGGACATTGAAGCACAGGCAGAGGCTATTGAAGCAAAAATAGGAAGAGAAATCAAAGAAACAGAAAAGTTAATCGAAGATGCAAGTAGGATGGTGAGAGATAGAAGAAAACTATTAGAAAGCAGAGAGGAAGTGAGTGAATGGGAGGAGTCATCATTTTATGAAGAAACATGGGAACAAGGAAGAGAAAAAGGTAGACTTGGAGAAACGGCTGCACAACTCCCAATTTTAATTAAAGGTACACAGGGACAGTATGTCCCATGGGCCTCACAGGACCTTGAGGGGCTTGTCTCTCGCCTCCCAGACATCCATGAGGGGGATGGAAAATGGATTAATGTGTTTGAAGAAGAAACTATGGGCAAACTTTTAGCTGTGGGGGACATTAAAGCACTTTTGGCAAAGACTATAGGAGGGGCAAAGATGAAGGAAATTCTTCAAGTATCCAATGTGGAAAGAGCTGTGGACTCTCACTATATGGATGGAACTGTGTTCGATGCATTCAGTCCAGCAGTGTGGCAGGCACTGTGTGGTGAGTACCCGATCAGACTGAACCCTAAATCATTACATGGAGAACAGCTGGGGGGAACAGAAAATCCAAACAAATATGTCCAGACAGCTGAAAAGATGGACACAAGAAACTGAAGGGAATCCAGAAGGAGACCCATAATGGCAACATTGTTCAGAAATGCTGTGATTAATGCCATGCCTCAAGCTGTGAAGAGCAGGCTGGAGGACGTGGTAGGCTTAAACTCTAAAACACATGTGTCTCATGCAGTAAAGCAACACAGAAGTAATGAACAGAAATGCAAGAGCCAAGAGAAAGAGATACAGAGAAAATTAACTCAATTACAACTTGAAGAGCTGACAAAAAGGAACAAAACAATTATTCAAGCTCCACTAAAGAAAGAAGAATCAGAACAAATGACATTGATGTCTTCAGTAAATGCTGCTCCAACAGCTATTCAGCCATTCCAACCCGCAGCAGTCCCTCTAAATGTACACCAGATCCCTGTACCCATCATTAATGTCTATACTCAACAGCCAGATTAAATTGGATGGAAAATACAACCTGTACAAAGAGGACAGAGAGGAAGAGGCAAGCCTTATACTGGTCCTCCAGGTATGTGCTGGGGATGTGGACAACATGGACACAACAAAATTGACTGTCCCACAAATTCATGGCAACAGCCACCTCAGGGGGAAAGGGGGCAGAGTTGGCAGCAGCCCACCCAAGGTCCATCACAGGGCCCAGTAAACCCTTGGGGAGGTCCAAATCAAGGATATTAGGGGTGCCCAGAGAATCCTACATGGGAGAGTCAGCTTCCAATTTTAACAACTAAAGCTGATCAAGAACCTATTCTGCAAATTTAAATAGAGAGAAAGACCACACCTATGATGGTAGACACAGGAGCTGTTTATACTTGTGTAAATTCATATTATGCCTCACATCTCCCCTTGTCTGAAAAATTTGCAAAGAAAATAGGATTCTCGGGACAAATGCAGCTAATCCCAATGACAGCTCCAGTGTGTCTACAAATGAAAAATAAAAGTATAACAATGCCCATTTTTGTGTCAAATCAGACTCCTGTTAATTTGTTAGGAAGAGATGTTTTATGTAAAATGGGGTTACAAATTTGGTGTTCTCCAGATGGAGTGTATATATAAACACAATGGGAATAGAAACTCAAATGATGGTTTTGGAGCCAAGAGCCAAAATTGGATAGGACAGATATAATCGGATGTGAGAAAGATCATTAATAAATGGGGAAAGTTATTGAAGCACAGATTCCAGAAGCACAGTTACCAAGATCAGAATTTCATTGTACAATGATATATGATCTCGACCGAGATGAAAAAATGGAAAAGAAATGGCAGAAAGAAACTGAAGGACAAAAAATTGAAATAATTTCACAACACATAACAATAGGTAAACAGGGAGTCGCTTTGAGGTTACCTGAATGTGAATTTGTTAAAAAAATGGTTTAATGTAACAGATTCTGTGCCACATGTGTCTTTATATTTAGTAAAAATTGGGAAGCAAAAGATCTAGGACAAATGATGAAAAAGGCAGAACAAAGCAAATGGGAACCAACAGAAAATACGTTGATTTTTCATTCAGCTGACAAAAACTACATACAAATTTTATGTGCAACAAGTTTAATGGGAATTCCTCAGGAAATAGTTATCAGTCAAAAGAACCTGACACAAATGACTACAACATCTGAATTAATAGACACTATTGACACTGAACTATTAAAGGAAGTAGAGCGTCAAGTACCAAATGAACTATGGCCTCAAAATGACTCTGATGTATGAATAATAAAACTCTGCAAACCAATTCTAGATTTGGAATACCATCAGAAATAAGTTCAGATAATGGCTCGGCATTCATTAAAAAAAACTGTAAAACAAGTACTGCAACAATTGAGAATAAAGCAGAGATTAGGGTGTATTTACCATCCTCAATCACAAGGGGCGGTAGAGAGATTAAATGGAACCATCAAGGCCAAACTAAACAAAATATATGAAAGTTCTAAACTTAACTGGATTGACGCATTACCTCTTGCACTAATGAGCTATCGCATGCAAACTAACAGAAACACGCATTTAACACCACATGAAATGCTTACAGGTCGACCCATGCCTGTGCCATTTGTAGAGGTACAACAAGGGACCTCATCTAGAGCAATTGCAAATGGAACTTCGATCTTGTATGAGGAAATTAACTGCCATACATAAAGCTATCTATTTACAGGAAACAAGAAAAGAGTCCTGTGAGGAAACTGACTCGGAATGTCCGATTGTTTCAGGAGACCAAGTATATCTGAGGGTATTTCGGAGAAAGTGGAATGAGCCCAGGAGAGAGGGACCCTACAAAGTGGTGAGAGTTACCCCATCAGCAATCCAAGTGGAGGGAAGTACAACTTGGTATCATCTAAACCACTGTACTAGAGTTCCCATAGTACGGACGGAAACAGAAAGATACAGACAAGCAAATAATTCAGGAGAAAGTGACGAAGAAAGACCAGTGACACAAGACCAAGTACAAAATGATGAAAGCTCGAAAACAAACATACAAGGAGCTCACATTCTCCTGTCAGACAAAGCAGAGAGGAAAAAAAATAAGTTTGACAACATATCTGATGATCATCACAAGCCTAATGCATCTAATTTGGCAAACCCAAGCTATAACCAACAGCACCCAGACTTTGCTAGAATTTACTTTTCAACCCTCATTTGATTCTGGCAGTGGTTTTGACCCACAAGAACAAGAACTGAATAAGGAAAGAAAAATATCTAGACAACACAGACACATTGTAGATGACAATCATAATATTAAATATACGAAAATGGGCAATTCAGATATATTATGGGAAAAAGCAGAAGACAATAATTGGTATAAATGGGTAAATTACACAGCAGTAAAAGAGAAATGGGACAACTGCATAGTTTGCTTTGAAGCAAGACCAATTTTATATATTGTACCAATGCCTATACACAGTTCTAGTTGTAGAATATTTCATGATGAATGGTTTAAGAGGTGTCCTGGATTATCTAATGTAATGGGGTTAGATGTAGTGAGAATGGAAGGTAAATGCTTTATAGAAAGAGGCAGAGAGATAAATGTCTTTAGAAACTGTACCCAAAAAATGGCCCATATTGGTGCCAGTTTCTCCAATCTACAAAAACCTACAGAGAAGCAACTGAATTACAGTGCATACGTACCCGTAAATGGCCAATAGTACAGAAGAATAAAAAAAACAGAAACCACAAGGAAATATACAATTAATGGCAGATCAGGAATTTGAATGTTCTGAGAAGAAGGGAAATATTGACGTGGGAAGATTTAAAGGAAAATGCAGCAGAAAATGGAAAACACCACAATGTGAAGATGATTATTTAGTGATAAAAGAAGGATCAAGAAGGGCCACCATCTATATTTGATGACATCGATATTGCACTGGCAGACATGTGGTGGATGTGTGGATTAGAATATGGCCTCTTGACAACATTACCAGGAAAATGGTCAGGATTGTGTACTAGGGTTATGCTGACACATAAAATGAGCCACATCTGTCTAGAAGAGAAAGGAACAAATGTAGAAAAACCCAGATCTAAAAGAGCCTATGAAAAAGACCCTGGAGTTTATATAGATTCAATTGGTCAACCAAGAGGTATACCTTATGAGTTTAAAGCAAGAGATGAAGTTAAATCAGGGTTTGAATCAATATTAATTTGGATTTCGAAAAATAAAAATAAAGAATGGATCAATTATATATATTACAATCAGCAAAGATGTATTAATTACACTGATGAGCCCTTATCACTTTTAGGAGAGCAATTGGATGCAACAAGCAGAATGACATGGCAAAACAGAATAGCTTTGGATTATTTGTTAGCTGAGAAAGGAGGTGTGTGTTTTATGTTTGGGGATTAATGCTGTACTTTTATACCAAATAATACTGCTCCAGAAGGAGCATTCACTGAAATAATGACCAAATTAAAAAACCTAAGGATTGAATTTAAAACCAATGCTGGGACAGATAGTAAAATGTGGGATTGGTTTGATCTAAAGTTAGGAGCATGGGGAGCATGGTTAGCTAAATTAGGAATGTTTTTAGGAGTTGCATTATTAATCGGAGTGTTACTATTTTGCTGTGTACTTCCTATACTGAGGTCATTAGTTGTCAAAGCCACAGGTAAGCAAATGGAAATGTTAAGATGCCAAGATGATGAGAAATTGAATTTGAAGAGTAACCAAAATGCACATTACCAGGACTGGCCTTATGCACCCAACTAGAAGTCACAAACATTGACATGTGATGGAGACTCTAGTACCTTAACTGAGGACGAAGAAGAAGTGTAAAGATGAACCATACCCTGGGTTTAAGTGCTAGCCTAACCTCTGCCCAAGGGTGGCCCTCTACAATGCGCAAAGTGTCTGGGCTGAAGATCAACTATGCTATTTTTATGTGTGATGTTATATTTATTATGTTTTAATGTTTACTTATATTATGTTCTACATAACTGTAACAACCACAGGCAAGCGCTGAACCAATTGCACGCTCATGCTTATAACATTATTTTATTTTATAATAAGGAATTAGGGAGACAGGATCTTTTACTCCTTCCTAGTCAAGGGTGGGGGGAGAAGTTTGGTCCTGATGCTCCGCCAAAGTGCTGTTGCATAATCTGGTCATTGGTGATTAGACTGTGTGACTTCATTTAGTCACTAGATAGTGAAAACTGATGAGACTGAATTATGAAACTGCACTCTGGGTAAAGACAAGAAAGGTGAGACTTAGTAAGTCTCAAAGGAGGTAATGTGGAAAAGTTTTTCTAATCAAAATATAAATTATTTGAATATAATCAATGTGAATATAGCCATTTAATGTATCGACTCATCCTATTATTATAATCATGTGTTTGCATGTGTGTATAGAAATCTGAATGAGAAGTGCAGACATAAGGAGAAGCGGCTTTTCATGTTTTTTCCTTTAGGCAATGTATATAATGGGACCCTTGTTTTCACACAACATAAAATTAAGGTCTCCTGACTGCAGCATGGACGTGCTGACGATTGAGTCTCCGATGATCACAGCATCACGTTCAGTCTCACAGAGAGGAGCGAAGCGGTTACGGGAGATCTCGAAGACCGGAGGGGGAGAAGTCATTGACCGGGGCCTGGATCGCACCTTCCGCTGCTGCACCCAGGGTCCTGGGATTCCCGGCGCCGGAGTGAAGGACAACTGGGAAGATAGAGTTCCGGGTGCACGGTGCCTGTGCAGAGAAACACGCGGAGTAGAGGTGGTGGGAGTGTTAGCAGCGCACTGCATACTTACCCCGGACTTGTGAGCATCAGCCCGGGATGTTCCCAGCATTGCTTTCCGTTTTCTCTGCTGGGCCTGCTTCCCAAGAAGCTCGTGGATCTGTCTCTCCATGGCCTCTAGCTCCAGCTGCACCGAATGCAGCTCGAACGTGTCCTCACCTGCACTCAAAGGTAGACACAAATCTGCCATTAAAGCAAGTAACAGTGAAACAATGGTAAATGTGTGTGTGAATAGGGTATTAGCGGCACCCTCACTGGCTATGCTAATGGGCTATAAGCTAATAGCGGACTAGGGGAATCAAAATAAAACTTGCGATAACAAGGTGCTCTGATTGTTTTCTTTATGGAATGCGATTGGGGATATATTCACACGTTATAGAAACAAAAATTATGGTGTATAAAATTGGATTTTAAGATAGAAAATAGACAATAAATAATTGACTTGACGGAGCTCAAACTCAAAACATGCGTCAGCAACAAACATATCTCAACATGAAGCTCAAAGCTGCACATTCAGTAAAGTTGATGTTGTACGCCTTCTTGAAAAGGCTTCAGCCACAGAAATTTGAATGTATTTGGAACAGCCAGAATAGAATGTACGAGCATAGATGGTAATAATTATCAATTAACAGTGTCGTATCTTATATCTAAACTAAGATAATTTGAATAATACAACGTACATTTCTCGAGGTGATGATGATGGATTAAAGCGATATTTTATTATTTCAAGCAAATTCACATAAATATTTATATATAGGAACAAAGAGCCATCTAACACCACAGAAAAAAATAGGAAGCAAAGCTTAAGGCTTGACAATTCCCATTAGATTGGAAAATACAACAAGAGTGGTGAAACTACAGTAAACAATTTCAAACAAAAAGAATGCGCAAAGTCATGAAAACTATACAATTGTTCTGATTTCAAAGTGTATCCTTGTGAAAAAAACATGCGGTTTATCTCTCACAACTGTGTGAAGAGGCCTAGCACCATTAAAAACACGTATAAAGTAAATATATCTAGCAGTTTTAGGCGTACTTACCAGGGTCAGTCTGTTGTGTCGTCAGACTATATTTTGATGATTTGTACGTTTAAATTAATTTGTGAACGCTGTTACATAATTCGTCTTAGTGACATTCAATGGAATATTTTATTAAAATATATCGCGGTGGACTGATTGAGAAACACTCTGTCAAATGTTTGCCCAAGAAACCTGTAACTTTATTGTAATTATTTAAAAATACATACAAGCATCATGCATGACATTCTTGCTAAAAAAATAATATTTAAGCTAAACAAACTTTTGCAATTGTGAAAAATTTAGAGATGTTCAAAACTGCTGGCCACATGTTTTCTTAAAAAAAGAACAGACAGTTACAGCTGTACCTGTTTCCTTGAACAAAGCTAAAAGTATGACTATGTCTATAACCTTTTCAACGGGGATGTAGTATAATGTTATGGTTCTTAATTGTGATCACATTAAAACAAGGTGACATTGTCCTGCTAGTAAATATGCCCAAAGTGGACAAAACAGAAAACAATCTTAGCACTCGTTTGATGCTTATGCTTATGACCAAATAGTAGTACACATACAAGTACTTTTTTTTTAAGAAACGAGTACGACAAATAACATTTGAACATTGTCATCAGCTAAATGATTAAGAGGTTAGGTGTAGTGGCTTAAGGAAAAAAGTAATTAAAAAAAATGTTTACAAAAATAGACCCAAATATGCCAAGCGGAATTTTCTGTATTCATATGTGATTTGCTTAGAAACTGTGTCTCTTGGGTTACATAGGGTGCGCAAAAAAAAATCCTTGATACTCTGTGACTGTAGCCTTTTCAAGGGGGCGTGCAACATCAACTTTTTCTGAATGTGCAGCTTTGAGCTTGATATGTTATTGATATGTGAGATATGTTTCAGTTGTAAGCGTAAATCAGCTAGCCTTTTCGCGTTGACGGTTTATCCTATGCATATGGAGGTGAATGATTGTCCTAAAAAGAAATACCAACTTTTTCAAGTGCTCTCAAGTATGTAATTTTCTTAATTGTAATTTATTTCTATAAACACTAAATGCTGACCTCTCTTAGAGAGAAATCCTCGCCTACAGTCAAAGTAATGAGATATAAAGTCCAACAAAATGTGACCCTCTTTGTGAAATCCAGGCTAAAGTCTCAAAAACTAACTATGAGAAAACAAGCATCAAAGTTTGATTTCTACCATTAACTTCACTATTAATACATCTTTGACATGACCTTACTCAGTCAATATTAAAGATATAAATGTTACATTTTTTCACAGAATGTTCTTTACCATACGAAGGGTGATTTATTTTGTATAAAACAACAAATCACAAAAAATGACTTTAGCTAGGTTTTCACAGAAGGTCACACATGTGAACAGAGTCATCCATAACACTAACCCTAAGTAAAATGACAGTCATAGACAGAGAGGTATAAGCATTATGACCCTTTTATTATATGATGTAAACACTTTCTGACACGTCCTGAATTTAAAAAAGTGCCCCCATAGAACTTGTTTGGGGTCTGCAAGCATGGACGATAAGGTTTCCATAATTGTTCTATATGTGAGTCAAAAATAATAATAACCTAAGAAATAGTAATAAACAAGTGAAACAAGCTCAACTCTTTAAATTCGTGTTGGATGGTGAAAAACCCACATTCTGAATCTGTGCAAAAATATTGAATAAAATATGATGAATGAATGTAAAATATGTTTTCTTTGTTCAGTTAAGAAGGTCCATCTATTGGAACTTAGAAATAAGAGTCAATCATTTTAAGATCAAATGCGTTTAAATGTAGGTTTGTCAAAAATAAAAAATAATATTTTATCTGGTTTAGTTTTATTTAAAAAATACAACTTATAAAAGTATTGTGAACCTTTTTAGAAGTAATACAAGTAAATAGCATAAAACAAAGATAACCGATTAATGGCTGTGTTAGAACACAACGGAATTAAACAACCTTTGGTAACCTTTTATTCAAGCTTTAAAGGAAGTTTATGCTTTAAAACAGTAAGTCTTATACAAATTAACAATACTTGATTTAGGGGGAAAAAGTTTGAAAACGTGCATTTGCCGTAGGGCTGTAGTCAAGTCCTCCTTTGTCGAGTCCAAGACAAGTCCAAGACCAGGATTTTCGAGTCCGAGTCAAGACCGAATCCAAAGAGGTTCGAGTCCAAGTCCAAGAGGTTCGAGTCCAAGTCAAGTCCAAGTCCAAATGAGACAGTCAAAACAGAGAAAAAAGAAAAGAATCTTCTTCAAAACCACATACTTAACTATTGATCCTTTATATGATACGAGAGACAGCATATCTTCTATTCTAAGAAAATAATTTTGCATTATTATTTGTAATGATCTAAAATCATGTACAGCCTACATGGTAGGATCAAATTAGGCTATTATATTTACTTTACGTTTGGCACTTTCACTAAAGTCACATAAGCTGAAGTGCATCTTTACATTTTCAGCATTTTTATTATAGTTTAACAATTACATTCTGTGCTGCCAATGGAAAATATTACAAATAACAAGCAACATAAGTGTAAAAAAAAATCAGCATGTTCAAATTCTTGAATTTGTTACTTGTTCTTGTCAGGGTGGTGGATGACGAAGGACTCAGATGCAGAGTGTGGAGGAAGGAGAAACTTTTTATTCTCGCCAAAAAAACGTAAAATAACATAAACAATATGTAAATCCTGCTAGGACGAGGAGATTCCAGCACCGGCCGGCAGAGTCTGCGGACCACACGACCTGCTGGATCTCCGTGCTATGAGTCCTGTGCCGCACAGGGTAACAGAGTAACGGGTAAGGATAGCAATGTGAGATGTAAACACGAGCAGGGACAAAACAATCTACTCACAACGAAGAGTAGAACATAGGGACATATAAGGGAGCGAGGGAGATGAGCGACAGGTGGGAGAGAATTAGCTCGTGATCTGTGCATTCCTGCAGTGCCACATCGGCACTGATTGCCCAGACCACGAGCTGCCGAAATGACAGGACAACAAGGGGAGCCCTGAAGGCACCCTGAACCGTGACAGTTCTAAAGCAGGCTGTCCAAACTCAGTCCTGGAGGGCCAGTGTCCTGCAGAGTTTAGCTCCAACTTGCCTCAAAACACTTGCCTGAAAGTTTCTAGTATGCTTAGATTAGCTATCTCGGGTGTGTTTGATAAGGGTTGGAGCTGAACTCTGCAGGACACCAGCCCTTCAGGACCAAGTTTCGAGATCTGTTCTAAAGAAACCATAGCACAACATAACCCTCCCAAGCAAGGCTGTGTAGCGTATAAAGATATTCTGGTCTGTGTCTGTGTGTGGCCACGAATGTATTTGTTTGCTGTTTGCCTTGGGCCATATATAGGTGCTATATAATATATATGTATACCCCCCCCCCCCGGGGATGGGGGATATAGACAGTGTTACAGGTGTTCATTTAGTTCAGTTAGAGAACAGACAATAAAAAAATATATATAATAAATACAAAAAAGAACATTGTTTCTATTGCTGAGCAATATGGCAAAAAAAAAATCTTGATTTTCTCAGAACATTTGACCAATTCTCGATTTTGTACGATTTTAACTAGTCAACTTGAAAATGTAACTACAACATGATTCAAGCAACTTTTTCTTTATTAACCCTCTAGTTAAAGAAAATTAAATTCTAAGTGCACCACACATGAAGTTGTCTTCATGATGTAAATGTAAAATAAAAAATGCACTAAATATCTTTGCAGAAAAGATGCATGAACTACAACTGCATCTTGTACAAACTTTTCTTATGCATATTATATGTTCAGAAATAATACAAGAAAAATGCTTAATAAAATTAATTAATCAAGTAATTCAAATTCAAAATGACTGAAGGTTTAACACCTAGAGTGCTATTATTTACTACAAAGGCTCTGTAAAACAATGAACAGCAGTTTTCAGCCTGTCACCCTGATGCAAACATGAAATATCAGATATACAGTAGTAGTTATTCACAGGTTTTTTTATTCGATTACGCTGCTTTTCCATAGTTTTTCCTATGTAAACATGGACACGTTTGACTGTTATGCTCGTGTCTCTTGCAGCACCTCGTGCATGAAACGGCATTCTAAAAACGCGGCGCTCTAATTATTAAATGATTTTTTAACTCCCATCTTCTTGCATTTTTTTCTATTCCACTGCCCGCGTCACATCTTTGTCAACACAAAAGCACATTCTGTGTGAATGGCACCTAGAGAGCAGTACACGTGAGTGGTTAATCATGTGCGCTGACATGCGGTTGGATCGTTCTTTTCTCTTTACTGTTATTGTAAAAGGGTCTAATTCTAGCATTTGTTAAAATTTATATTCAAAATCTAAATTCTTCAATTTATAAAAAATTTTTTTGGCAAAACGTTAAATTATAAATAATCAATAAAATGCAGTGTTTGCTTATTTTTACTTTATTAAAATTTTTGTGTAATTTATTTATTTTACATCAAGGTGTATTCCGTGCCTCCAGGCTTTTTTTCATTTTGCTCTTATTCGTTCTTTTTCTTATTAACTTGGTGCCACAGCATTTGCTGATTTTCACATTTAAACATTTTCTAAATGTGTTATGTTATATTAGGCTTATAGCATGGTAATTGTGTATGTTTATTCGTTTTGTTAATAAAAGTCCCATTTTTATTCATTGTAAGTTATAGATTGACCGGAAATTAAAGTGAAAGCAAAATGCACATGGGCATTAATAAGGTATTTAAAAGTGAAGGAAAGTGAGAGGGAAAACTTAAACAAACTTTGTAAAACCAAACTGTATTATGCATCTCGCTGACATCGTATCTGTGGCCAAAATAAAAATTATTTATGCCTCCGCGCAGCGCGCAAAGTCGCAGCTGTGCATTTACCAGGCGAATAATGGAAATGCCTGATGGAGTTAAACCAATTACATTACCCATTTTCTGAACAAGAGAGACAGATTAATGGTTTTGTTTTTGAAAGAGAAAAAAAAGCATATATTGCTGGACTCGGTTAAGACTGAATAGAACATTTGGCGAGTCCAATCTCCAAGTACGAGACAAGTCAGAGTCAAAATACCAACGAGTCCAAGACAAGTCCGAGATGATAGAAAAGCGTCTCGAGTCCGGACTCGAGCACTACAGCCCTAATTTGCCGACCTGAAATGCTGACCTTCCTGAATAGTGCCAGTTTATGTGTGTGGATGAGTGTGAGGGTGTGTGTGTGTGTGCATGTTTATGTGGTTTATGAGGACAAATTTGTATAATTACATGGGTATGTCATAGGTATTACAAGGAGAATGTAATTTATGAGGACATTTTCAGTGTCCCCATCATTTCAGTGTTCAGTGTTGATATTTACAGGTGTGGCATATCAACATGCTGATTAGACAGCATGATTATTGCACGGGTATGTCTTAGGCTGGCCACAATAAAAGGCCACTATAAAATGTGCAGTTTATCACACAGCACAAAGCCACAGATGTTGATCTTGATATGCCACACCTGTGAGGTGGATGGATTATTTTGGCAAATGAGACGTGTTCACTAACACAGATTTAGACAGATTTGTGAACAATATTTGAGGGAAATATGCCTGTTGTGTACATAGAAAACGTCTTAGATCTTTGAGTTCAGCTCATGAAAAATGGGGGCAAAAACAAAAGTTTTGCGTTTATAACTTTGTTCACTGTGTATATATATATATATATATATGTGTACATACAATATATAGATCTGGCCAATAATTTTGGCACGCTTGCAAATCTGGCAGAAAATGCAACACTTCTCTCAGAAAATTGTTCCAATTGCAAATGTTTTGGTATTTGCATGCTTATTGTTTTTGTTTGTACTGCAACCACACACACACAAAACAATAAAAAAATAACAGAGAAGAAAAGTCAAACTTGATAAATTTTCACACATAACTAAAAAAATGGACTGGACAAAATTATTGGAAACTTGTCACAATTGTAAGAAATAATTGCCTTTCAAGCATATGATGCTCCTGTTGTTTGTATTTAGACACACCTGTGGCAAATAACAGGTGTGGGCAATATAGTACTTACACTTGCAACCAGTTAAAATGGAGAAAAGTTGACTCAACCTTTGTGCTGTGTGTCACACTGAGCATGGATACAAAAAATAACTGTAAAGAGTTGTCTTTGGATTTGAGAGAAAAAAAATGTGGAAAAACATGGACAATCTCAAGGCTACGAGTCCATCTCCAGAGATATTAATGTTCCTCTGTCCACTGTGCGCAATATCATCAAAAAATGTACAGCCCATGGCATTGTATCTAACGTCCCTGGACGTTGATGGAAGAGCAACATTTAAGTAAAAATTACAACGAAGGATTGTTCGAATGGTGGATAAAGAACCCCAATTAACTTCCAAACAAATTTAAACTGGTCTGCAGACAGTGTCAGCAGTGTCACGGTGTCAGCTCACACTATCCGTCGCCATCTGAATGAAAAGGGACGCTATGGTAGGAGACCCAGGAGGACACCACTGCTGACACAAAGTCATAAAAGAGCAAGACTGGAGTTTGCCAAAACGTATATGACCATACCACAATCCTTATGGGAGAACATACTGTGTACAGATGAGACAAAAGTAGAGCTTTTGGGTAAAGGACATCATGGCACTGTTTACAAAAAAAGAAATTCGGCCTTAAAAGAAAAGAACACAGTCTCTACAGTCAAACATTGTGGAGGTTCAAAGATGTTTTGGGATTGCTTTGCTGCTTCTGGCACTTGGAGGCCTTGACTGTGTGAATGGTATCATGAAATCTGATGATAAACAAATAATTATGAGGCGCAACGTAGTGGCTTGTGTCAAAAAGCTGTGTCTCCACCAGAGGTCATGGGTCTTCCAGCAGAACAATGACCCAAAACACACTTCAAAAAGCACTTAGAAATGGTTACAAACAAAGCACTGGAGAGTTTTGAAATGGCCAGCAATGAGTTCAGATCTGAATCCCATAGAACACCTGTGGAGAAATCTCAAAACAGCAGTTGGGAGAAGGCATCCTTCAAATCTGAATGACCTGGAGCAGTTTGCAAAAGAAGAGTGGTCCAATTTTATTTCACGTGGAACAAAAGCTCCATATGTTTATGTTCAGTTATTTTACTAAAATGGCAATGCAATTAACCTAATTACTGAACCAACCACATAGGAGCCTGATAAAAAATTACATTTTAGAAAGAAAATGTAAAACGGCACTTAGAGGCTTTTGCATATGAACTCTGCATATATATATATATACACACATGTCTTTTTCCTGTTGCAATTCCCTCTCAGTCAAAGCCTGACAAAATGGCTCATTATCCAGCTCATTATGTGGGCCTTTTTGTTCTTGGGTGTGAATCACAGCATTATGCATGATTTACGTCTCCTCGCATGTACTTTCTTTTACACAAAAAGTGTCTTAGATCATTTTAATCAATATATAGTTTTCTCTGAATGAGTAAGATAATTTTCAGATCATGTTGAAGCAAAAAATCTAGGCTACAAGATCCAGTTCTCAAACGTCTTGTGAAAAAAAAAATACTCTATGTGTTTTATGTCCTTATTTCAGTGACTTTAACATTTTTGTTTTTCACTAACCACGCATAAACATTGTTTTATCAAAAACAAAATCATGCACATTCATGCAGCTCACATATTATTGTAGCCCAGTTTGTGCGGAATATAGTGCTTTTTAGACTTTACACAAATGGCAGGGCATGTCAAAATTTATCCGGGGCCCCAAAACCACGAAGTGGAGGCAGGTCCAAATTGATTTCCCTCCTGCTCCAGAGTCTGGACTTTGAGAAGGCCTGATCTAAACCCATAATACATGACAAAACCACTAATACATAATTTATTCCTTTATTTCCGATGATTACATTTAAATTATTATTATACCAAAAATCAACACTGATAAAATTATTTATGTTACATATATTTTCACAGTGTCAAGTTTCCATCTGTACTGATGAATAATCTATAATAGAGCAGCATTTTGTTTTGAGAGACAAAGCTGCCGGAACCCTGTCTAAAACTATATGAATCAGGCTGCATGTTTTCTTCTCCCTGTAATTATGATGCTAATATTGACACTCTGAACAAAGTAGCAATTTCAGTGACTGATGTGAGTGAATCAGGCCATCGACTTCAAATGCTGGAATAGCTTTGGCTATTGTAAAGGCTATAAAATGAGCTGTGAAAAAATCATAAATTATCATGTGATTTCATCTACATGCTTACACCATCACCTGAATTGCGCATGGCCTATGGTGTTGCAATATCATATCTTGATGAGTAAATGTGCTCACATGAACCTCCTTACAAAGCTATCCAAAATGACAATTTATGTCATCATTGCAAATATAGTAGTCATGTCCGTAATGCAAAAAACATATTTAGAGTGAGATGCAGGAGATGGGACACCAGAACAAAAGGCAGCTTTTTGTGGGTTCTTTAGTCTGACAGTGATAATTAGATATATGAAATTGAAATTCCTCTGTGGGGGGTCCAGTTGACAAGGCTGTTGTTGTGTTAGAGCACTCGGACACAGCCTGTCCCTTTTTGTGTGTGTGTGTGTGTGTGTGTTTAATCTGTTGCAGCTTCTATATCCCTTCCAGAGACATAAACAAACCCTCACAACCTCTTTGATACCAATATCAAAATTAAATGTATACAGCATTATACATCAAGCAAAAACTGTGTTAGCTTTTAGAATGTATTTATTTGAATAACTTTCACAGTTTTATGCAACTTGTGGACATGTAACATTGTGTTAATTACATATACATTACATATACAGTGCCCTCCATAGGTAGTAGAACAGTAAATACGAAATTACTCTAATTGACTTCCTCTTTTTCTTTTAGCAACCAAATTGCTTGCTTTTCTCTCAAAGTCAGCTCCCTCGTCTTCATCCTGGTTTGTGTGTGTCATCATTGAATGCAAGATTCAGAATGCATAAGTAATGGATAAAACTGATACGATACATTCCCTGCTTTTAATACCTGAATAATTAATGCAACATGACATAGCTGATCAATTAGAAAGACCTGTGAGGCAACTTTTCCAATAATTATACTCACATCAGATAGGGGGATGAAACTCTAAAAGTGCTGAACTTCTTAGCTGGTAAGACATATATGAGTTGAATCACCCAATAATAAAATGTGACATTCTGTAATTTTGTCTCATATTCACATTTTAATCATATGTGTAAATGTATTGACACCACAGCCAACAGAGCAATTTTGTCTTTACTGTTCCAATATTTTTGGAGGTCACTGTAATTTTCTATTTCTCAGAATGTGAACAGGGAATTTGATAATAATAATAATTCTATTTTTTTACATTTATATAGCGCTTTTCTTGGTACTCAAAGCACTTTACATAGAAGGGGGGGGGGATCTCCTCAACCACCACCAGTGTGCAGCATCCACCTGGATGATGCGATGGAAGCCATATTGCGCCAGAATGCCCACCACACACCAGCTTATTGGTGGAGAGGAGACAGAGTGATGCAGCCAATCAGTGTATGGGGATTATTAGGAGGCCATGATGGTCAGAGGCCAATGGGGATATTCGGCCAGGATGCCGGTGTTACACCCCTACTCTTTTTTATATAAGGACATACATCTGGTTCAATTCTAGTTCCCATGTGTTGACAAATGCAATTGTCAATTTTAACTACAACATGATTTCCAAAATTTTCTTCTGAAGTGAAAATCTCCCTGTGTTTTTCACAATATCAAAATTACTTGTAAGGTAGACACCCCACATAATAAGTGGTATTAGCCCTCTAAATCTTACCATGTCTTAAGAAATAGAAAGTCAAACAGCTATTCAATATTGTGCTAGTCTTTAGCCCCAACACCAGCGATGCGTTTACATATTCTTTTGTAAAAAGGCCTTTGTTTTAAAATGTATTCATAAATATTATAGATGCTCATTTGCTACATAAACAAATTACAGTTTTTTTTTAATCATTACCAAAAAAAAAAAAAAAGCCAAATTACCATTTGCTGTGTGTACGTAAATGTTTAGCAAAATGTTGCTGCAAGTTTTTGTGTCATCTAGTGGTTTAGCATAGAATACAATTGAATGTGCTTTTCTCCCTGATGAAGCATTAGTCCCATCGTACTCTCTTTTGGCCTCCACTTTACGCTGTTTAAAAGTATTTTAATATTTCGGTTAAGAACTACGAATAAAAGAAACTACTAACATGATGCTAAAAAGAGCAGGCAAAGACACTGGTAAACCTAAAAAAAAGTTATATTAAAAAAAAAATTATATATATATATATAGTTATTTGTATTTTATCTACAACAACATCCTGAACTTTTTATAAAGATATACATATCACAATAGCAAAACAGGTTAGAATAATTAAGTTTGTTTATATATACACATCATATTGCATTAAATGCATCACATTGCATACACATGAGCAGAGTTCCCTGCATTAAAGACCCACAACTGGGTGATCAACATACTACTTCTCCCTGATATTAATTATTATGGAATAGCATGAATCCAACAGGTAGCTGAATTTTTCCGCACTGGAAAAATCCAATCAGACCAAAAAAAATAGATATTATTTTCCATGTACAAAAGTGAAAAAGTGTCTTAAAAACAGACCAAATAGCAGATGGTTCAGCCCATGCTTTCATCAGCGCTCGAGGCAAATAAAAAAATAAAAAAACACACTTATATAGGCACAATTGCTAATTGTTGACAGCTGATCTTAATCAATGAGGGATAATCGTCAAGCCAACAATTTCACATTACAAAAAAAAAAGAAAAGAAAGATGTTCCAGTCAGGGTTCATGATTTCAACTCAAAAATCCAAAAAGCCTCTCTTTGTGACAATATTCTATCTCGGATACCACCTCTCCTATGCAAGAAAACCCTTTCAATGCCCAGGAATTTGAAGTCAAAAATATAATGTTTCTCTTCAAATCAAATCAAATCACTTTTATTGTCACATCACCACAGCACAAGTGCCTTGGTGAGTGAAATTCTTACGAGCGTGCTCCAGACAGTGCAAAAAACAAAACAATTTACATATGGACAGTACATATTTACAGACTGTACAGAAGACAATGTAAAAAATACACATACATATACTCAGTACACACAGTGTACTATAAAGACATACTTAGTTACCAATACACATTATACACTGTATGTACATGTCTGCATTATGTACACCTATACATAGTAATATGTGATGGTGCAACAGATTATAAATGTACAACAGATTGGTTGTGCAACAGATAGTTGTGCAAAGGTGCAACAGATTATACATATGCAATGTCGTGGATGTGCTTTGTATGGTGCCCAGTGATAGCAGATGTGTTGTACAGTCCGGTAGAACTGTGTTAAAGTGCATGGCATGTTGTGTGAGTGGGAGTGTGCTGTAGGGTGAATTATTTCTGGCTGGGAAATAATTGGAGGTGAGGGAAGCTCACCTCCAACAATGTGGCGGGCAGTTCGCACGACCCTTTGCAGAGCTTTGCGGTTGCCAGCGGTGCTGTTTCCAAACCAGGCGGTGATGCAGCCGGTCAGGATGCTCTCCACAGTGCAGGAGTAGAATGATCTGAGGATGCTGGGGCTCGTTCCAAACTTGCTCAGCCGTCTCAGGAAGAAGAGGCGCTGATGTGCCTTCTTCAGCACTGCGTCTGTGTGAGCGGACCATGTGAGGTCCTCGGTGATGTGAACGCAGAGGAACTTAAAGCTGTTTACCCGCTCCACAGGTGTCTTGTCGATGGTGATGGGTGTGTGTTCTCTGCTCTGTCTACTGAAATCCACCACCAGCTCCTTGGTCTTGTCGATGTTGAGTGAGAGGTGGTTCTCCTGACACCATTTAGTCAGGGTACTCACCTCCTCTCTGTAGGCCGTCACATCGTTGTCGGTGATCAGGCCTATCACCGTTGTGTCATCGGCAAATTTGACTGTGTGTAATCAGACCAATGGATGGCCGAGACATCACGGGCGGATTGACGTAGATACCAGGAAGTATAAAAGCATGTTTATCGGAACTGGCGTTAGCCTTGTGTTATTCAGCAAGCGTTCTGTGTGTGTCAGCCTTATTCGTTGTCTGTTCATTATCACTCTTTATTTTTCATTATACGAGTGAAGACAAACATAGGCGAGAGGGGGCAGAATCTCAGGCTGTGTGTTTTTCCCTGCCTCATTTCTTTACGAGTGGGGATACACACAGTTTGTGTGTTGTCTGCTTGGGAGAAAAACACTCAGCTCTTGAGGGAGCTGATTGCTTGCATTACGAGAGCATTTGCCACTGCGTATGCATTGCTTTCGGAGGGTTCTCTTGAGAGGGAGCCTTCACAATCATTCCTCGCGGTGCCAGCCCTGCTTTCACCAAGGTGGACCAGCGGCTGCGCTCGTGGGAATTGCAGACATAACCACACCAGTTCCAGAAAAGCGGGACTCGACGCTCCGCCTGTCTTCCGCAGTCCGGTCCCGCTGCTGCTGAGGCACCACGGTGAGAGTGCAAGACCAAAAAAGAAGAACTTTGTGTTGGTCATGAGGTATCTCCTCTCTCAGGCAGGGTACAATCTGTCACCCCTGCTCGGAGCGATGGAAGTTATGGACGTGACCCCCGAGGGGGTACATCTCGTAGCTTCTGGTCGCTCAACCGAGGTTGTTGAGACCATTCTCCAACCCAGAGCTCACTCTACAAGGTAACTGTACGCCTTGAAGTGGAAGCTTTCACTTCTTGGTGCGTAAACTGCCAGCTCGACCCAGTCAACTGCCTAGTTGGTACAGTTCTGGAGTTCCTGCAGGCCCGTTTCTCCACAGGGTTGACCCACTCCACCCTAGAGGTTTACGTGGCAGCCATTGCAGCCTACCACGCCCCTCATGCTGGCCAGTCAGTGGGAAGACACCCCCTTGTCACTCGTTTCCTCCACAGTGCACTGAGGCTGAGGCCTCCGGCCAGAAAAGCTTATGCTAAGTGGTGGATTAGGATGCTTTTCCACTGATCTCCCCTCTCCTTGGGGGTCAAGGCTCACTCTCCAGAAGTTGGCCTTCGGGACGTGGTCCCCGCCTACCCTAACCATTCCTGCCCCCCCTTTCTCTCGCCCTAGCTGTGCTCTTCCACACTAGGTAGGGATTTGAAAGTCTAGTGGCGTGGGCATCTCTTTCTCAATGCATTCAACGCAGCTCTAGTTCCTGAAGAGGAATGTCTCAGGTTACGTATTTAACCATAGTTCCACAAGGGAATGAGATGCTGCATCTCGTGGCCACACTTTTGGCATCCCTGCGGGCAATTGCTTCATTCCTAAAAGCTGATGACGGTTCCACCGCATGTACTTTTATGCTTCCTGGTCTCTACGTCACCCCGCCCGTAACGTCTTGCCCATCCATTGGTCTGATTACACACGTTATTCAGAGAGTGGTCACGCTGAAGGCATTCCCAAAGCGTTTGACGCAGCGCCTCGTTTCCTCAAAGAACTAGGGTTACATACATAACCTGAGATGTTTTGCAGACTCAAAATGACGATAAACCAGAAAATTGTGATCTTGTCTCTTGATGGCGCTCAACAATGAGGGTATGTTCAACAATTCAAGTTGCAATGCACGTTTCGTTTTACCAACATACAATAAAGTGCAAGAACACATAATTATGTATATCTCACATGTGCTGTTTTACATGTGATCAGTTGTTTAATTTAGTAAGTTTTACCCGTTTGTCTATGTGTAAATTATTTGCATTTTAAATAAAGAACAGGCAATGCAATCCTTATACTGAAAATGTCCATGGGTATCAGAGAGGGTCCCAGTAGTGGAGGTGTAGGTATCTGCATGCACTGATTTATCCCATAGATTTTGAGGCTTGGAGTGAACAAAGAGAGGTGGATCGGTGAACAGGCCTGACCAATCACAATCACTCTGTATAATATGCCAATTATTATTGATTGCCTTTTTTATTTCTGGAATCAAGGGACTAAGGCTGCATTTACACTGCAAGTCTTGATGACCAATTCCGATTTTGTGACTATATCCGATTATTTAGATGACATGCTTTCATTTCTTTTAAAAGTGACCAGTATCCGATGTTTGCTTTTTACACTGCACTTTGGTGAAACAAGCCAAAAATAGCATATATGACATCACAAATCAATTTGAATAGTACATTGAGTTAAATTTATTGACATGGAATTCATGTAGAAACGTTTTTAATGCAAAAGTTATATCAATTGTTGTGGCAATTTCTTTCTAACAAACATCATCACTGAGTAAGAGACAACTCTGAGTCCAAATTAGAGTAATAAAGGTATTTAATCTCCACCAAGAGAGATCCTCGTCACCAATACATTTCTGAGTCCGTGAGGAGAGACAAAGGGGGGGGAGCCGTGCCAGCCTGTCTTATAGTCAAGGCCTTCTTTCTTCCCTCCCCTACAGGGAGAGATACCCATAAGGAAAAATTCCTTTACAACTCCTCCCTTTTTATCATTCTCTGATAACTGATTAATCAAACATTGTAATAATAATAGTAAAAATAATAATAAGTTCAAGTCATTAATCACACTTATACTCTTCATCTCTGATTTTCACATAAATGATCACTCTCCTTGAACCTGTGAAGTAAGTTTTTTGAAAATTTGAAAAATGCTTAGGCTGTTTTTGTTGGGTCAGACCCTAAGTGTTAGCAAGCAAAGTAAAGACTTTATTCTATAGTTTCAACCCCTCTCCTTGTACGTCATCTCGTAACACGGATAACTGCTGCTTTTAACCTTCTTTACATATCAATCATTCTCAGGAAGAAACATAAAAACATCATAACTCAATTAACACATTTCACTGTAACTTCCGCTACTTGTGTCATCATATTGTTGGTCTGATCTCCTGTTGGTAACACCTTCAGACCTGTTGTGAAGTGTAGTATTACCAAGCAAATTGTCACTGACAACAAAGTCATTATGCATGTGGTCTTAAACAGGCCACACACTCCTGGCACTCTGAATGGGTGCCACGGTCTTGTACGCTCCATTCTCTCAGTTACTCTGAATTAAAGGTGCTGTTATGACCAGAGAATGTGAGAAAGTACTGTTTTTGAAGCACTAAGAGTCTTATCTGTTCTGTTGATTACGGTGTCCAGCCGGATGCCGTTTGCACAATCAAAGTTGCCTCCTCCCCTCCAGTCTCCTCCTTGCTGCTGATATCTGGTTCCGCTTAAACACACAGCTGCAATGCAAGGGTTTTTCAAACTGGATCTTAGCGTTTATTGACACTCGCGTTGAACCTCCTCCAGCGATTGCTCCGCCTCCGCAATGGGCGGCACCCTCCTGCAATGGTTTACGTGAACCCACGTAGCCCTCTCTGCGACCTTCACCGCCGTGTGCGTCACCAGAAGCACCTGGAAAGGCCCAAGCCACCTTTTCGATTTCCAGCTCTTTCTCCTGTGATCACGAATCACCACGAAATCGTCAGGTCTGACCTCGTGCAGGAACGTCTCAGCAACCTTCCCCTGGGCAGCTTTTACCTGCACAGAAATATTTGATAACAGACAAGACATTTCTTTACAGTAATTCAACATGTCATTCTCACACACATCCGTTGATGGCAGCCTTTGTTTACCCCCTTCTATGCCCATGAATGGTGGCCTACCAAACAAAATTTCAAATGGGCTCAGATTTGTTTTCACTCTTTTTCTCATTCTCATGTACATCAGTACGATTGGGAGGGCTTTAAGCCAAGTCAGACCTGTCTCTTCACAGCATTTCGCTAATTTGTTCTTGATTGTCTGGTTCTGTCTCTCTACTGCCCCTCCTGATGAGGGCGCGTAGCTGCAGTGTGTTCTCATGTCAATTCCCAAGAACTGACCCACCTGCTTTATTGCATCATTGACAAAGTGTCTGCCATTGTCAGAACTGATTTTTCTTGGAATTCCCCATCTCGGAACAATCTCGGTTAACAGGGCCTTTGCCACTGCTGCCGAATCTTGTTTCGAGGTTGGGAAGGCCTCAACCCATTTTGACCACATGCCAACCATCACCAGACAGTGTTTCTGTTTCCCACAAGGGGTTAATTCGATGAAATCCATCATTAGATATTCAAATGGGCCTGCTGGTGCTGGTTGAGATGCCAAGGGTGTTTTTATCCCTCTAGCCACATTGTGTGTGTTGCAAGTGACACATCTTTTGCAAAAAATTTCAGCAAACACTGTAAATCCCTTTGTAAACCATAATTCTTTCATCTGCATTATCATACTCCCTTTTGACACATGATCCAACCCATGTGTCAACTTAGCATAATGCTGAAAGAAGTGTTTGGGCAAACAAGGAATGTCATCAACACTCATCCATACACCCCCCTGGAGGCTGCAGCCAGACGACCTACATTTTTGTTTTTCTGCTCCTGTGGAAAAAGTCTGCATACTTCGTAAACAAGGGGAAATATTAGGGTTAGTCACAGATACCAAAGCACAAGTCGTTTCTTTTGTCTCCTGCGCTGCCGCGGCCTTCGCCGCCGCGTCTGCTCTGGCGTTTCCTGTGGAGATAAAACTTTTATCGTTAGTGTGCGCTGCGCATTTACAGATCGCGACTTCGTCTGGTAAAAGAATGGCCTCCAAAAGCTCAGACACAAGAGATGCGTTTAATATCGGATGTCCATCCGACTTCAAAAAATTTCTGTGCTTCCAAAGTGCGCCAAAATCGTGCGTGACCCCAAAAGCATAACGCGAGTCTGTGTAAATTGTCACACATTTGTCTGCCATAAGTTTACACGCTTCTGTCAGAGCAACCAATTCAGCTGCCTGAGCCGAATAATTTGATGGCAATTTGCCAGACTTTCCGACTTCAAATTCAAATTGAAACGAGAGGAACGGAGAACAGGAGAGGAGAGGGCGGGTGACAGGCATTCAGCCAGCTACGAAAAAGGGAAGTAAAAATTTATTGACACACACACACAACACGCTCACATACACTGATTCAAATAATGCTGCCTGCAATGAAGAAAATGCTTGCAACCCTTTATGTGTGACTGCTGAAGTTTTGAATAATGCTGTTACTGATGAATGTCTGAGAATGTACAAAAGTTCAGGGTTTTTAAGGCTACCGAGATATCCCATGTTAGTTGACGGGACAATGATAGACTTTGTGGTTGATTCGAGGGAAGCTCGATCCACCATAAGACCATGTGACTTGCCATGTGAACCAAGAATGACGGATTTAGTGTTTGAAAGCACGTCGGCGTCAGGGCATACAATATCAGAAAACTTTACTGTGCCGTTAAAATGTGAGACGGAGGGGGGCAGGGCACTGGAACATGCGTTTTTGTGCTCTGAAACCTGTCCGACTCCGTTAATGGCCAGAGATCTAATGTGTAAATTAAATCTGAAACTCACTGCTGGCCCGTTTGGGATTGTTATTGAAGAGGACCAGCAGATGAGTTGTGCAAAATTTGAGCCACAGTGGGCATACGAGTGGCAGATAACAGATTCTGATTGGGCACAAATTATTTTGAAATTGGCAAAAGATCGAACAGTATCAGCTAACACAGAAAGTATGTTGCCTGACAGATTGCATTGCACGTCACATGTTGTAATAGAGCGTGAACCACAATATGAGGAAGAGTGGTTTAACGGGGCAGAAAATGAGAAAATAAGGTTTGATAAGATTTTCTGGAATGAAAATGAGTGTGCGCTTTCAGCTTGCCTGTCGGAAAAACAAATGCAGCTGTTTTTGATAACGGGGAAGTCTGCGCCACACTTATCAGTGACCAAGGCCACCGAGCAGACATGGGCCACTTTAGGCCTGTTTGTGAGAAAATGCATGAGAGCCACAGATTGGGCTGAAAAGGGAATTTGTGGGTTATTCTGATTTGACTTTGATGGTCCCACACGCAGTCTCCATGATTTTGCAAGAACAGAGAACGTCACATTTATCAACAGCCCGATGGCTGAGGTATCACACGATTTTGCTTGACATGCCAAATGTAACAGTGAAAAGATGCACAGCTTTGAATCCTGCCACACTTCTCCCTATGGAGGAGGATGGAGAGGAACATCATTGCTGTCTATCAGTGTTGGAACAGGTCTGTACACCACGTCCAGACCTGTTGGACACACCTTTAGAGAACTGTGACAATGTCCTCTTTGTGGATGGGTCGGCGTCCAAAGATCCACAAACAGGCCTGAATAAGGTTGGTTTCGCGGTGACCACTGAATTTGAAGTCGTAAAGTCTGGCAAATTGCCATCAAATTATTCGGCTCAGGCAGCTGAATTGGTTGCTCTGACAGAAGCGTGTAAACTTATGGCAGACAAATGTGTGACAATTTACACAGACTCGCGTTATGCTTTTGGGGTCACGCACGATTTTGGCGCACTTTGGAAGCACAGAAATTTTTTGAAGTCGGATGGACATCCGATATTAAACGCATCTCTTGTGTCTGAGCTTTTGGAGGCCATTCTTTTACCAGACGAGGTCGCGATCTGTAAATGCGCAGCGCATACTCACGATAAAGGTTTTATCTCCACAGGAAACGCCAGAGCAGACGCGGCGGCGAAGGCCGCGGCAGCGCAGGAGACAAAAGAAACGACTTGTGCTTTGGTATCTGTGACTAACCCTGATATTTCCCCTTGTTTACGAAGTATGCAGACTTTTTCCACAGGAGCAGAAAAACAACAATGGAGGTCGTCTGGCTGCAGCCTCCAGGGGGGTGTATGGATGAGTGTTGATGACATTCCTTGTTTGCCCAAACACTTCTTTCAGCATTATGCTAAGTTGACACATGGGTTGGATCATGTGTCAAAGGGGAGTATGATAATGCAGATGAAGGAATTATGGTTTACAAAGGGTTTTACAGTGTTTGCTGAATTTTTTTGCAAAAGATGTGTCACTTGTAACACACACAATGTGGCTAGAGGAATAAAAACACCCTTGGCATCTCAACCAGCCCCAGCAGGTCCATTTGAATATCTAATGATGGATTTCATTGAATTAACCCCTTGTGGGAAACAGAAACACTGTCTGGTGATGGTTGACATGTGGTCAAAATGGGTTGAGGCCTTCCCAACCTCGAAACAAGATTCGGCAGCAGTGGCAAAGGCCCTGTTAACCGAGATTGTTCCGAGATGGGGAATTCCAAGAAAAATCAGTTCTGACAATGGCAGACACTTTGTCAATGATGCAATAAAGCAGGTGGGTCAGTTCTTGGGAATTGACACGAGAACACACTGCAGCTACGCGCCCTCATCAGGAGGGGCAGTAGAGAGACAGAACCAGACAATTAAGAACAAATTAGCAAAATGCTGTGAAGAGACGGGTCTGACTTGGCTTAAAGCCCTCCCAATCGTACTGATGTACATGAGAATGAGAAAAAGAGTGAAAACAAATCTGAGCCCATTTGAAATTTTGTTTGGTAGGCCACCATTCATGGGCATAGAAGGGGGTAAACAAGGGCTGCCATCAACGGATGTGTGTGAGAATGACATGTTGAATTACTGCAAAGAAATGTCTTGTCTGTTATCAAATATTTCTGTGCAGGTAAAAGCTGCCCAGGGGAAGGTTGCTGAGACGTTCCTGCACGAGGTCCGACCTGGCGATTTCGTGGTGATTCGTGATCACAGGAGAAAGAGCTGGAGATCGAAAAGGTGGCTTGGGCCTTTCCAGGTGCTTCTGGTGACGCACACGGCGGTGAAGGTCGCAGAGAGGGCTACGTGGGTTCACGTAAACCATTGCAGGAGGGTGCCGCCCATTGCGGAGGCGGAGCAATCGCTGGAGGAGGTTCAACGCGAGTGTCAATAAACGCTAAGATCCAGTTTGAAAAACCCTTGCATTGCAGCTGTGTGTTTAAGCGGAACCAGATATCGGGCAGCAAGGAGGAGACTGGAGGGAGGAGGCAACTTTGATTGCGCAAACGGCATCCGGCTGGACACCGTAATCAACAGAACAGATAAGACTCTTAGTGCTTCAAAGACAGTACTTTTTCACATTCTCTGGTCATAACAGCACCTTTAATTCAGAGTAACTGAGAGAATGGAGCGTCCAAGACCGTGGCACCCATTCAGAGTGCCAGGAATGTGTGGCCTGTTTAAGACCACATGCATAATGACTTTGTTGTCAGTAACAATTAGCTTGGTAATACTACACTTCACAACAGGTCTGAAAGTGTTACCAACAGGAGATCAGACCAACAATATGATGACACAAGTAGCGGAAGTTACAGTGAAATGTGTTAATTGAGTTATGTTTTTATTTTTCTTCCTGAGAATGATTGATATGTAAAGAAGGTTAAAAGCAGCAGTTATCCGTGTTACGAGGTGACGTACAAGGAGAGGGGTTGAAACTGAGGGATTTTTTACATACTTTTAATATTTACATTTTATATTACAGAAGTAACTCAACAGTGATAAATTGATATGTTTATTTCCTACTATGAACTATACTATTTCTTGTTTATACTATGGTGACTGAGGGTTCGGTTTTAGGCAGAGGGTGCAACAGCAGGGCCTGTCCATTCAGCTCGGCTATAGAATAAAGGCTTTACTTTGCTTGCTAACACTTAGGGTCTGACCAAACAAAAACAGCCTAAGCATTTTTCAAAATTTCAAAAACTTACTTCACAGGTTCAAGAAGAGTGATCATTTATGTGAAAATCAGAGATGAAGAGTATAAGTGTGATGTAATGACTCGAACTTGTATTTATTATTATTTTTACTGTTATTATTACAATGTTTGATTAATCAGTTATCAGAGAATGATAAAAAGGGAGGAGTTGTAAAGGAATTTTTCCTTATGGGTATCTCTCCCTGTAGGGGAAGGAAGAAAGAAGGCCTTGACTATAAGACAGGCTGGCACTGCTCCCCCCTTGTCTCTCCTCACTGACTCAGAAATGTATTGGTGACGAAGATCCGTCTTGGTGGAGATTAAATACCTTTATTACTATAATTTGGACTCAGAGTTGTCTCTTACTCAGTGATGATGTTTGTTAGAAAGAAATTGCCACAACACTATATATAAAAATTATTATATACCCTAGTACAAATTCTTCAGGACAGTGATGTACGCAGCTCCGCTGAAAGCTTGCGAGTGGAATAATAGTCTACTCAGGTTGTAGCATGTCACATCGTCGGTGTTCTTTTAGTAATTTAAACCAAATGCGTTAATCAATGATTGTATATCAGAGGTAAGGACATATGTGTGCATTTTAATTTATGGTTTCAATGGAAAGAATGGGACTAAAGTTCTCTTCTTTGCATGAGCCACAGCAGCAACGAGCACTCGGCGTGATTTCAAAAGCAATACTTTCAAGCATTAGATCGCATTTTATTTAACACAAATGAACAAAATTAATACTATGCTACTCAACTAGATATGTTTCATTTGTTACAGGTACTTCTGTGCCACAAAATGTTTAAAAAACCTAACTTTTCAATCATGTAGGTGTCGCATTTACAGGGCACTTACGTGGCAGGCCAAATGCACGTATCCGAATCATATCTGATTTATTTATACATATGAATGAGGCCTGAAACCGATCTGAGAATATATCAGAATCCATGCGATTTTTTTTTTTCCTGCTTACACGGTCGTGGGCCATATCCGATCTGTGCCACATGGGAGGAAAAATAAATTAGAATTGGGTCACTTGAACCATGCCGTGTAAATGCGGCCAAAATGTATATTTAAATGCACAAGTATATTTAAATACAAAACTTCTTATTCTTGTGGGTCACAAACCTAAAAGCAACCACCTTTACATAAAACATTGACGAATCAGAGACCATTAATATGCATAAATCATTTTAGTCATTTATTTTGTGAAAATTAATTTAGTTCACAAATGGCGTGTAATGCATTCTGAATGTTGATTCGGAAATGTTTTTGAGTATTATAAAACTGGGTGATATTGACACCTTCAGGTCAAATGTGTGTAAAGAATTTGTCACGTGATCTAGCTAGCCATGTGAGTATCAGATCCACAAAATTCACACACTGGGCCTCATTTCCGAAATGAACGTACGACTGAAAAGTGGGTGCACGGACGTTTCAATGCAAAACTTGGAATATATCAATATGGACATGAGCGGTGGCTACGATCAAATCTCATGTCTGATCTCAGCTCGTGTACGCACTTTTTTTAGCCTTATAAATATGAACAATTTGCAGCATATAAATCTCGTGGAGAATTGTAGAATGACAGCATTTTGATCATTCAGGTTATTTTCCGGACCAACAATCGAAGCTCATATATATATGCGCGGATATCAGCATAAACCACCAACCATGAGGATTCACACATCTTCACATTTCACATTTACACCAAGCCTATGAAAGGCAGAGTACAACATTAATATCCATATGTTTTTTGCTTAGATGGTTTTAATATTCAAGGCCATTATAGTTATTCTGGAAATCCTTAGTAGATTCCCCTTTGTTCTCCGACAAGAAAAAGCGCGCGCTTTGCTCTGGATGAGGAGGGGGAGGGGACAGATAAATCCAGACCGAGAGACGCCAAGTCCTTGTAGTTGTTTGAGCATTTATGACTTGGTACATGAAAGTAACCAAACTCCTAAAAGATGTGCTGTTCCTCAATCATCTTTCTCTACAGATGTGTATAATACATGCCACTACAGCCTATTTTGTGTTTTATTTTATAGTTTCATATGTAATTTTATCAATACTTATTTTTTCATTCATATTCTGTTCTGAATACCGTTAAATTAAAAATATATGTTGTAGAGTGAGGGGAACTATATAGGCAATAATATATTATATTTACCAGTTTTTTACATACAAATTACAAAAATAATGTAGACTTAAAGGTGCAAGCAGCGATGGAAGGGACCTCGCACCCGGCTCACCGCCGACCGGTGGCTTCAGAAAGACAGGGAACGGTGAAATATAGAGGAATATGTCAAAGTCATTTATTTGTGCCAAACCTGCTGCCTGCTGCCAGCAGAAAATGGTATGTTTGAGTTAGTGTAAAGCATGACACATCCTGATGTAAACAGGTGGCGCTATGATTACATCTGAATATTGGCCTTTAGATGTCTTCAGACCAGGACTCTTACCAAATATGTGAAGTTTGGTGCAGATTGGACATTGCATCTTCAAGTTAGTGTAAAACAAGTAATTTCCTGTTGCCAGCAGGTGGCGCTATGTCTTTAACTGAACATTGGCATTTAGATATCTTCAGACCAATACTTTTATCAAACATATGAAGTTTGGTAAAGATTGAACATGTTATGTTTGAGTTAGTGTAAAGCCTGGTATATCCTGTTGTCAACAGGTGGCGCTATGGTTACATCTGAATACTGGCCTTTAGATGTCTTGAGGCCTGGAATCTTACCAAATAAGTGAAGTTTGGTGCAGAGTGGACAATGCATGTTTGAGTAACTGTAAAACAATGAATTTCCTGTGGCCAGCAGGTAGCACTATATAGATAAATGAACTGAAAATTCGGTATATGTCTTCAGACCAGTAATTAAAAAAAACATGAAGTTTGGTGCAGATTGAACATTGCATGTAGAATTTGGTTTAAAACAAGTAATTTCCTGTAGCCAGCAGGTAGCGCTGTCTATAACTAAACATTGGCATGATGTCTTCAGGCCATGGCTCTTATAAAACCTATGAAGTTTGGGGCAGATCGGATATTTTATGGCTGAGTTAGTGCAAAGCATGACATATCCTGTTGTCAACAGGTGGCGCTATATATTTAACTGAACATTGGCATGTAGATGTCTTCATCCAGTACTTTTAAACAACATATGAAGTTTGGTGCAGATTGGACATTGCATGTTTAAGTTAGTGTAAAACAAGTAATTTCCTTTTGCCAGCAGGTGGCGCTATGTCTATAACTAAACATTGGCACAGAGATGTCTTCAGGCCATGGCTCATCAAACGTGTGAAGTTTGGGACAGATCAGACATTTTATGGCTGAGTAACAACAGCTTCGATTCCCATGGCGAGACATCGAATTGTGTCACGCCGCCATGGACACGCCATGTGAAGTTTGTGTTCAGGTGGCGCTCTGATGGACACACCATGTGTTCAGGTGGCGCTCATGGACACGCCATGTGTTCAGGTGGCGCTCTGATTATAATGGAATATTCGCATTTAGATGTGTTCAAGCCTGGATTCTTATAGAACATGTGAAGTCTGGGCAGATCGGACATTGTATGGCTGAGTTACAACAACTTTTATTCCCATGGTGAGACATCGAAATCTGTGATGCCGCCAAGCACACGCCCTTTAACGAAAACTCTAGATTTTCATAATTTAACATCACAAAGGCCTTTAGGTTAGACTGACCAAATAGTGTGTTGATGTCATTAAATCTCTAGGAGGAGTTAGTTACAGAGTAAAACATGTCACTTCCTGTTGCCAGCAGGTGGCGCTATTACTATAACTGAATATGATCATGTAGATCTCTTCATATCAGGAGTCTTATCAAACATGTGTAGTTTGGTGCAGATCGGACATAGCATGCCTGAGTTATAACAACTTCCTGTTTCATGGCGAAACATCGAAATTTGACAGGACGCCACGGACACGCCCTCCGATGAAAAGTGTAGATCTTCGCAATTTAACGTCACAAAGGGCTTTAGATTGCAATGACCAATTTTGTTGTTCATCCGAATAAATCTCTGCGAGGAGTTCGATATGTATGACACCTGAAAATGACAAAAATGACACAAAATATGACGACAAAATTCAAAATAGCCGACTTCCTGTTTGGTTTCTGATTTCGTACCAGGATACTTTTTTGTAGGTATTGTTATGTTACATGAGTGTACCGATTTCCGTACATGTACGTGAAACGTACCTCGAGGCGCACTCCGCTGAATATTTATAGGTGGCGCTGTCGAGCCATTTTGCCACACCTACTTCTGAAACCCATATCAGACGTAAATTTTCACCAGTTCTGATGCGTGTGCAAAGTTTCCTGACTTTTCGAGCATGTTTAAGCCCTCTAGAATGCAATTAAATTTGGAGAAGAATAATAATAATAATAATAATTAAAGCTGCAAGCAGCGATGGAAGGGACCTCGCACCCGGCTCACCGCCGACCGGTGGCTTCAGAAAGACAGGGTGAGCAATATGCATTTAAAAATGCAAATATAGAGGAATATGTCAAAGTCATTTATATGTGCCAAACCTGCTGCCAGCTGGTGGTGCTATGTCCATAACTGAACTTTAACATATAGATGTCTTCAGGCTAGCACCTTTATCGAACATATGAAGTTTGGTGCAGATTGAACATAGTATGTTTGAGTTAGTGTAAAGCCTGAAACATCCTGTTGTCAACAGATGGCGCTATGGTTACATCTGAATATTGGCCTTTAAATGTCTTCAGGGCAGGAGTCTTACAAAATATGTGAAGTTTGGTGCAGATTGGACATTGCATGTTTATGTCAGTGTAAAATAAGTAATTTCCTGTTTCCAGCAGGTGGCGCTCTGATTATGATGGAATACTATGATTTAGATATGTTCAGGCCATGGCTCTTATCAAACGTGTGAAGTTTGGGGCAGATCGGACATTTTATGGCTGATTAACAACAGCTTCTATTCCCATGGCGAGACATCGAATTTTGTCACGCCGCCATGGACACGCCCATTAGTGAAAACTCAAGCTCTTCACAATTAAACATAAAGGTGTTTAGATTAGACTGAACTAAATGTTATGTTGCTGTCATTAAATATCTAAGAGGAGTTAGTTAAAGAGTAAAACATATCTCTTCCTGTTGCCAGCAGGTGGCGCTATGAATTTATATAAATATGGTCACTTAGATCTCTTCAGGTCAGGAGTCTTACCAAACATGTGAAGTTTGGTGCAGATTGGACATTGCAAGTTTATGTCAGTGTAAAATAAGTAATTTCCTGTTGCCAGCAGGTGGCGCTCTGATTATAATGGAATTATCGTATTTAGATGTGTTCAGGCCTGGATTCTTATCGAACGTGTGAAGACTGGGGCAGATCGGACATTGTATGGCTGAGTTACAACAACTTTTATTCCCATGGCGAGACATCAAAATTTGTGATGCCGCCATGGACACGCCCATTAGCGAAATCTCAAGCTCTTCGCAATTTAACATCACTAAGGCCTTTTGGTTAGACTGACCTAAATATTATGTTGATGTCATTAAATCTCTAGGAGTTAGTTACAGAGTAAAACATATAAATTCCTGTTGCCAGCAGGTGGCGCTATGAATTTATATGAATATGGTCACTTAGATCTCTTCAGGTCAGCATTCTTATCAAACATGTGCAGCTTGGTGCAGATCGGACATTATATGCCTGAGTTATAACAACTTCCTGTTTCATGGCGAAACATCGAAATTTGACAGGACGCCACGGACACGCCCTCCGATGAAAACTCTAGATCTTCGCAATTTAACGTCACAAAGGGCTTTAGATTGCAATGACCAATTTTGGTGTTCATGCGAATAAATCTCTGGGAGGAGTTCATTAAAGTATAACACCTGCAAATGGCAAAAAGTCACTAAATATGACGAGAAAATTCAAAATAACCGACTTCCTGTTGTGTTTCGGATTTCGTTCCAGGAGACTTTTTTGTAGGTATTGTTATGTTACATGAGTGTACCGATTTTCATACATGTACGTGAAACGTAGCCCGAGGGCTCTCCGCTGAATGAATATAGTAGGGGTGTAACGATTCGTTTTAACAACGATTCGATTCGTATCACGATTCTTGGTTGTCGATACGATACAAGGACGATATTGGTTCATTTAGAACGATACGATCTGAAACGATTCAGTGACTTGAAATCGATTCAGTAACTTTTTAGCCAAAAATTCAACCAGTGTGACTGAAATAAATATCTGGATACTGGACAGTGCAGGTGAAGTTTCTTAGATTCCTGTTGTTTCTTGTAAGGGAATCAGGTATCAATTAATTATGGATATAAACAAACAAGTAAACAACAATTAATGGCAAATGCATTCACATTTTATTTGAATAAAGTGCAACAAACACTTTAGGTTGAATTAACAGGAAGTTAAACTCTTCTGCTCTCATTTTCAATATTCAACACATTTTCAATAAAAGTACAGTAAGTGCAACCAACATTTCAACAGTAGGTTTACCTGATACTTCTGCTTTTGTTTTTCAACATAAAAATATTATAATATTAATATAAAAAATAAAGTGCAACCAACATCTCTTCATCTCAATCTCCGTCTTTGCAAAAGCCAAAGTGTTTCCACACACTGGACCGCAATGGTGGCTTGATAATTTCTCGCTCGTCAACTTCTCCTCTGCCATCCGCCATGCTATGTTTTGTTGTCTTTGCGCTGCTGCTGGCGCGTGGCGATGACGTCACAGATAGGCAGACTGAACCGAGTAACGTTTAACGCCTTTATCATTAAAAGACTAAGTGCTAAGAAAAAACATCCATATAAAGTCTGATGTGCTTAAATCCAATGCGTTATTTCCTAGTATCGATACAATCGATTGATTACCTTTTAAAATGATGTTAGATCGATATATGTCGTCCGGAAGGCCAACTTGCCGAGCACAGATCGATGTAGTTGGATCATATGAATATAAATCGATACATCGATGTAGTTGATGAATCGTTACACCCCTAGAGTATAGGTGGCGCTGTCGAGCCATTTTGCCACACCTACTTCTGAAACCCATATAAGACGTAAATTTCCACCAGTTCTGATGCGTGTGCAAAATTTCCTGACTTTTCGAGCATGTTTAGGCCTTAAAAAATGCGATTAAGTTTGGAAAATAATAAAAAAACAACACAGATACAATAGGGTCCTCGCACCATCGGTGCTCGGTCCCTAATAATAATAATAATAAACAACACAGATACAATAGGGTCCTCGCATCATCGGTGCTCGGTCCCTAATAATAATAATAATAATTAAAGCTGCAAGCAGCGATGGAAGGGACCTCGCCCGGCTCAACGCCGACCGGTGGCTTAAAAAAGACAGGGAACAGTGAGCAATATGCATTTAAAATGGTAAATATAGATGAATATGTCAAAGTCATTTATATGTATCAAACCTGCTGCCAGCTGGTGGCGCAAAATCCATAACTGAATATTAACATGTAGATGTCTTCAGGCTAGCACTTTTATCAAACATGTGAAGTTTGGTGAAGATTGAACATTGCATGTTTAAGCTAGTGTAAAACAAGTAATTTCCTGTAGCCAGCAGGTGGCGCTATGTCTAAAACTAAACATTGGCACGTATATGTCTTCAGGCCATGGCTCTTATCAAAAGTGTGAAGTTTGGTGCAGATTGGACATAGTATGTTTGAGTTAGTGTAAAGCCTGACACATCCTGTTGTCAACAGGTGGCGCTATGGTTACTTCTGAATATTGGCCTTTAGAGGTGTTCTGGCCATGAATCTTACCAAATATGTGAAGTTTGGTGCAGATTGAACACAGTATGTTTGAGTTAGTGTAAAGCCTGACACATCCTGTTGTCACAGGTGGTGCTATGGTTACATCTGAATACTGGCGTTTAGATGTCTTCAGGCCTGGAATCTTACCAAATATGTGAAGTTTGGTGCAGAGTGGACAATGCATGTTTGAGTTACTGTAAAACAACGAATTTCCTGTGGCCAGCAGGTAGCACTATATAGATAACTGAACTGAACATTTGGTGTATATCTTCAGACCAGTAATTAAAAAAAACATATTAAGTTTGGTGCAGGTTGAACATTGCATGTTGAATTTGGTTGAAAACAAGAAATTTCCTGTTGCAAGCAGGTGGCGCTATATATTTAACTGAACATTGGCATGTAGATGCCTTCATCCAGTACTTTAAAAAAACATATGAAGTTTGGTGCAGATTGGACATTGCATGTTTAAGTTAGTGTAAAACAAGTAATTTCCTGTTGGCAGCATGTGGCGCTATGTCTATAACTAAACATTGGCACGTAGATGTCTTCAGGCCATGGCTCTTATCAAACGTGTGAAGTTTGGTGCAGATTGGACATTGCATGTTTAAGTTAGTGTGAAACAAGTAATTTCCTGTTGCCAGCAGGTGGCGCTATGTCTATAACTAAACATTGGCACGTAGATGTCTTCAGGCCATGGCTCTTATCAAACGTGTGAAGTTTGGGACAGATCAGACATTTTATGGCTGAGTAACAACAGCTTCTATTCCCATGGCGAGACATCGAATTTTGTCACGCCGCCATAGACACGCCCATTAGTGAAAACTCAAGCTCTTTGCTATTCAACATCACAAAGGCCTTTAGATTAGACTGACCTATATATTATGTTGATGTCATAAAATCTCTGGGAGGAGTTAGTTAAAGAGTAAAACATATAACTTCCTGTTGCCAGCAGGTGGCGATATGAATTTATATGAATATGGTCACTTAGATCTTTTCAGGTCAGGAGTCTTGTCAAACATGTGAATTTTGGTGCAGATTGGACATTGCATGTTTAAGTTAGTGTAAAACAAGTAATTTCCTGTTGCCAACAGGTGGCACTCTGATTATAATGGAATGTTCGTATTCAGATCTGTTCAGGCCTGGATTCTTATCGAACTTGTGAAGTCTGGGGCAGATCGAACATTGTATGGCTGAGTTACAACAACTTTTATTCCCATGGTGAGACATCGAAATCTGTGATGCTGCCAAGGACACGCCCTTTAACGAAAACTCTAGATCTTCGCAATTTAACATCACAAAGGCATTTAGGTTAGACTGACCTAAATATTATGATGTCATTAAATCTGTAGGAGGAGTTAGTTACAGAGTAAAACATGTCACTTCCTGTTGCCAGCAGGTGGCACTATTACTATAACTGAATATGGTCATGTAGATTTCTTCATATCAGGAGTCTTATCAAACATGTGAAGTTTGGTGCAGATTGGACATAGCATGCCTATAACAACTTCCTCTTTCATGGCGAAACATCGAAATTTGACAGGACGCCACGAACACGCCCTCCGATGAAAATTCTAGATCTTCGCAATTTAACGTCACAAAGGGCTTTAGATTGCAATGACCAATTTTGGTGTTCATGCGAATAAATCTCTGGGAGGAGTTCGTTAAAGTATGACACCTGCAAATGGCAAAAATGTCACTAAATATAACGAGAAAATTCAAAATAACCGACTTCCTGTTGGGTTTCGGATTTCGTTCCAGGAGACTTTTTTGTAGGTATTGTTATGTTACATGAGTGTACCAATTTTCATACATGTACGTGAAACGTAGCCCGAGGGCTCTCCGTTGAATGAGTATAGGTGGCGCTGTCGAGCCATTTTGCCACACCTACTTCTGAAAACCATATTCAGATGTGTTCAGGCCTGGATTCTTATCGAGCATGTGAAGTCTGGGGCAGATCGAACATTGTATGGCTGAGTTACAACAACTTTTAATCCCATGGCGAGACATCGAAATCTGTGATGCCGCCAAGGACACGCCCTTTAACAAAAACTCTAGATCTTCGCAATTTAACATCACAAATGCCTTTAGGTTAGACTGACCTAAATATTATGTTGATGTCATTAAATATGTAGGAGGAGTTAGTTACAGAGTAAAACATGTCACTTCCTGTTGCCAGCAGATGGCGCTATTACTATAACTGAATATGGTCATGTAGATCTCTTCATATCAGGAGTCTTATCAAACATGTGAAGTTTGGTGCAGATCGGACATAGCAAGCCTGAGTTATAACAACTTCCTGTTTCATGGCGAAACATCGAAATTTGACAGGACGCCACGGACACGCCCTCCAATGAAAACTCTAGATCTTCGCAATTCAACGTCACAAAGGGCTTTAGATTGCAATGACCAATTTTGGTGTTCATCCGAATAAATCTCTGGGAGGAGTTTGTTAAAGTATGACACCTGCAAATGGCAAAAATGTCACTAAATATGACGAGAAAATTCAAAATAACTGACTTCCTGTTGGGGTCCGGATTTCGTTCCAGGATACTTTTTTGTAGGTATTGTTATGTTACATGAGTGTACCGATTTTCATAGATGTACGTGAAACGTAGCCCGAGGGCTCTCCGCTGAATGAGTATAGGTGGCGCTGTCGAGCCATTTTGCCACACCTACTTCTGAAACCCATATAAGACGTAAATTTCCACCAGTTCTGATGCGTGTGCAAAATTTCCTGACTTTTCGAGCATGTTTAGGCCCTCAAAAATGCGATTAAGTTTGGATAATAATAATAATAATTAAAGCTGCAAGCAGCGATGGAAGGGACCTCGCACCCAGCACCGCCAACCGGTGGCTTCGGAAAGACAGGGAACGGTGAGCAATATGCATTTAAAAAGGTAAATATAGAGGAACGTGTCATAGTCATTTATATGTGTCTAACCTGCTGCCAGCTGGTGGCGCTATGTCCATAACTGAACATTAACATATAGATGTCTTCAGGCTAGCACCTTTATCGAACATATGAAGTTTGGTGCAAATTGAACATAGTATGTTTGAGTTAGTGTAAAGCCTGACACATCCTGTTGTCAACAGATGGCGCTATGGTTACATCTGAATATTGGCTTTTAAATGTCTTCAGGGCAGGACTCTTACAAAATATGTGGAGTTTGGTCCAGATTGGACATTTCATGCTTAAGTTAGTGTAAAACAAATAATTTCCTGTTGCCAGCAGGTGGCGCTATGTCTATAACTAAACATTGGCACGTAGATGTCTTCAGGCCATGGCTCTTATCAAACGTGTGAAGTTTGGGGCTGATCGGACATTTTATGGCTGAGTAACAACAGCTTCTATTCCCATGGCGAGACATCGAATTTTGTCACGCCGCCATGGACACGCCCATTAGCGAAAACTCAAGCTCTTCGCAATATAACATCACAAAGGCCTTTAGATTAGACTGACCTAAATATTATGTTGATGTCATTAAATCTCTAGGAGGAGTTAGTTACAGAGTAAAACATGTCACTTCCTGTTGCCAGCAGGTGGCGCTATGACTATAACTGAAAATGGTCACTTAGATCTCTTCAGGTCAGGAGTCTTACCAAACATGTGAAGTTTGGTGCAGATCGGACATAGCATGCCTGAGATATAACAACTTCCTGTTTCATGGCGAAACATCAAAATTTGACAGGACGCCACGGACACGCCCTCCGATGAAAACTCTAGATCTTCGCAATTTAACGTCACAAAGGGCTTTAGATTACAATGACCAATTTTGATGTTCATCCGAATAAATCTCTGGGAGGAGTTCGTTAAAGTATGACACCTGAAAATGGCAAAAATGACACAAAATATGACGAGAAAATTCAAAATAACCGACTTCCTGTTGGGTTTCTGATTTCGTACCTAGAGACTTTTTTGTAGGTATTGTTAAGTTACATGAGTGTACCGATTTTCGTACATGTACGTGAAACGTAGCTCGATGCGCACTCCGCTGAATATTTATAGGTGGCGCTGTCGAGCCATTTTGCCACACCTACTTCTGAAACCCATATCAGACGTAAATTTTCACCAGTTCTGACGCGTGTGCAAAGTTTCCTGACTTTTCAAGCATGTTTAGGCCCTCTAAAATGCGATTAAGTTTGGAGAGGAAGAAGAATAATAATAATTAAAGCTGCAAGCAGCGATGGAAGGGACCTCGCCCGGCTCACCGCCGACCTGTGGCTTCAGAAAGACAGGGAACAGTGAGCAATATGCATTTAAAAAGGTAAATATAGGCAAGGCAAGGCAAGGCAAGTTTATTTGTATAGCACATTTCATACACAGTGGTAATTCAAAGTGCTTTACATAAAAGAAAGTGAAATAACAAGGAGTTAAAAATAATAAAATAAGGAAATTTAAAATTATATAGAAATTGATTTAAAATGAAATTTAAAACAGTTAAATAGAAAAGGATTATACATAAAATAATGCAGTCAGTTCGGACGTAGCACAGCGCTCATTCAACAAATGCACAGCTAAATAGATGAGTTTTGAGACTGGATTTAAATGTGGCTAATGTTTTAGCACATCTGATCTCTTCTGGAAGCTGGTTCCAGCTGCGGGCGGCATAATAGCTAAAAGCGGACTCCCCTTGTTTTGTGTGAACCCTTGGTATTTCTAACTGACTCGATCCTAATGATCTGAGTGGTCTGTTAGGTTTATATTCAGTGAGCATATCTGACATATATTTAGGTCCTATACCATTGAGTGACTTATAAACGAGTAAAAGTACTTTAAAATCAATCCTAAATGTAACTGGAAGCCAGTGTAAGGACCTGAGGACTGGTGTGATGTGCTCAGATTTTCTGGTTCTAGTCAGAATCCTGGCAGCAGCGTTCTGGATGAGCTGCAGCTGTCTAATGGTCTTCTTTGGAAGGCCGGTGAGGAGACCATTACAATAATCCACCCTGCTGGTGATAAAGGCATGAACAAGTTTCTCCAAGTCTTGACTGGAAACAAAACATCTAATTCTTGCAATGTTTTTGAGATGATAGTATGCTGATTTAGTTACTGCTTTGACATGACTACTAAAACTAAGGTCTGTCTCCAGAATCACCCCAAGATTTCTGACTTGATTTTTAGTTGTTTGACCCCTAGAGTCAAGGTATGCATTCACCTTGAGAACTTCATCTTTGTTTCCAAATGCAATGACTTCAGTTTTCTCCTTGTTTAACTGGAGAAAGTTTTGGCACATCCAACTGTTAATTTCATCAATGCATTGGCAGAGAGAGTCAATGGGGCTATAGTCATTTGGAGATAATGCTAGGTAGATCTGGGTATCATCAGCATAGCTGTGATAGGCAATTTGGTTCTTCCTCATTATCTGACTTAGTGGGAGCATATACAGGCTAAACAAGAGTGGTGCAAGAATAGAGCCTTGTGGGACTCCACATGTCATGGACGTCCACTTAGACTTATGCTCTCCTATACTCACATAATAACCTCTCCCTTCTAAGTATGACCTGAACCATTTGAGTGCCATCCCAGAAAGCCCGACCCAGTTTTCCAGTCTCTCTAGAAGTATGTTATGATCGACAGTGTCAAACGCAGCACTAAGATCTAGTAGTACCAGCACTGATATTTTGCCAGAATCAGAATTAAAGCGAATATCATTTATTATCTTAATGAGTGCTGTCTCTGTGCTGTGATGCACGCGGAAACCAGATTGAAAATTATCCAGGTATCCATTTGAGTTTAAGTAGTTGTTCAGCTGATTAAAAACTACCTTTTCAATAATCTTACCTATGAAAGGAAGATTTGATATTGGTCTATAGTTGCTCAACACAGTGTTATCAAGATTCCGCTTTTTCAGAAGGGGCTTAACAACTGCAGTTTTCAGGGAGTTTGGAAAAGTCCCAGAAAGAAGTGAGGCGTTCACCACTTCTAAGAGATCTGCTTCTAAACAGTTAAGCACACTTTTGAAAAAAGATGTGGGAAGTGTGTCAAGATAGCAGGTTGACGATTTAAGATGCTGTACTATTTCTTCCAAAATTTTGCTATCAATTGTTTTAAAACCAGACATAGTCACTTCTTTTTGAGATTGCTGTCGAATCTGTGTGACCTCTGTATTACAGGAAGATGTGCCAATCTCCTTCCTGATATTACTGATCTTCTCTGAAAAGAAGGAAGCAAACTCATTGCATTTGCTGTCAGAGAGCATTTCACTGGGAATCTGACTTGGGGGGTTTGTCAGTCTCTCAACAGTAGCAAAAAGAGTGCGAGTGTTGTTTAAGTTACTGTTTATAAGGTTTGAGAAGAAGGTCTGTCTAGCTGTGGCTAGTTCCAAATTGAAAGCATGAAGGCTGTCTTTATAGATGCTATAGTGTATTTCTAGTTTCGTCTTCCGCCACATCCGCTCAGCTTTTCTGCATTGTCTTTTCATATTCTGAACTGCTGTTGATTTTCTCCAAAATGATTTTTGTCTGCCATTCTTCTTGCTGACCTTTATCGGTGCAATATCATCAATAACATTCTTAACTTTTGAGTCAAATGAATCCAGGAGAAGATCAACAGAGTCTGCAGAAATGCTTGGTGTTAAAGATATTGCCTTCATAAATAGCACACTAGTGTTCTCATTAATGCATCTCTTTCTGACAGAGACAGATCTAGATTCAGCGGTGACAGAGGTCAATATATCAAAGAAAATACAGAAGTGATCAGACAGAGCTACATCCTTAATGACAATGGATGAAATGTTTAGACCTCTACTTATGAGTAAATCTAGAGTGTGTCCACGATTGTGTGTCGGTCCGTGCACATGCTGAATCAGGTCAAAAGTGTTTAAAACAGTTATAATTTCTTTAGTAGTTTTGATTTCAGCATTGTCTATGTGAATATTAAAATCCCCTGCAATAGCAAAACAGTCAAACTCTGAGGAAATCATTGATAACAGTTCTGTGAACTCTTCAACAAAGGCTGGGGAGTATTTTGGAGGCCTGTAAATAATAATAAACAGAATCCGTGGGGCACCTTTTAGCACAATACCTAGATATTCAAAAGACAAGTACTGACCAAATGACACTTGCTTGCATTGATAAACATCTTTAAACAGAGCAGCTACACCTCCACCTCTCCTAACAGTCCTGCAGACACTTATAAAATTAAAGTTAGGAGGGGCTGTTTCAGTGAGGACTGTTGCACTGCAGTTGTCTTCCAGCCATGTTTCAATTAGAAACATAAAATCCAGGTTGTTTGTGGTTATTAAATCATTTATCACAAATGATTTATTTTTTAGTGAGCGAGTGTTTAAAAATGCTAACTTAATGGAATTACATTTTGTCTCTACAGCAATCTTAGACTGATGCATAACAGGCCGCAAATTAGATGGGTCAGCCGTACGCCTTTTGAAGGCCTTAGACCTTCTATCACGTGATAAAACAGAAATAGAGAAGGCTACAGGCACACTGGGTTCCCGCTTGTTTTGTAAACATTTGTGAATGTTGCTGCTAGTATAGCGGGGACCCGACACATATCACTGAGAGCTGTTATCAGTTGTTTTTGATTCACCTACAGCAGATGGAGGAGGGTTTGGGCCCTTGCGTTGTGGCAGCGGTCGGAGAGCTCTCACAGGAGGAGGCGGGAGAGCTGAGCCTACAGTCTTTGGTGGTTGGGGGGCCCGCCGTTTTTTAGTTGATATCTGCGGGCTTGCAGAGAGTTTGGTCCCAGCATACACCAATTCCTCCATTTTCTGTGAAAAGCTTAGAAGTGGAGATGCTGGAGAGAGGGATAGAGTGTCTGGTGAGCGGGGCATATTCTGTCCAGGTGCTGGAGAGAGGGATAGTGTGTCTGGTGAGCGGGGCTCTAGCTCTGATGTTTCCGGTGACTGTAATGTGTTGTCATGGCATCCCAGGCTGTTTTCCAGAAAGTTGTCCTTGGGTGCTGTATATAGCGGAATATAGAGGAATATGTCAAAGTCATTTATATGTACCAAACCTGCTGCCAGCTGATGGCGCAACATCCATAACTGAACATTGGCATGTAGATGTCTTCATCCAGTACTTTTAAAAAACTTATGAAGTTTGGTGCAGATTGGACATTGCATGTTTAAGTTAGTGTAAAACAAGAAATTTTCTGTTGCCAGCAGGTGGCGCCATATATTTAACTGAACATTGGCATGTAGATGTCTTCATCCAGCACTTTTAAATAACATATGAAGTTTGGTGCAGATTGGACATTGCATGTTTAAGTTAGTGTAAAACAAGTATTTTTCTGTTGCCAGCAGGTGGCGCTATGTCTGTAAATAAAAATTGGCACAGAGATGTCTACAGGCCATGGCTCTTATCAAAAGTGTGAAGTTTGGGACAGATCGGACATTTTATGGCTGAGTAACAACAGCCTCTATTCCCATGGCGAGACATCGAATTTTGTCACGCCACCTTAGACACGCCCATTTGCGAAAACTCAAGCTCTTTGCAATTCAACATCACAAAGGCCTTTAGATTAGACTGACCTATATATTATGTTGATGTCATTAAATCTCTAGGAGGAGTTAGTTACAGAGTAAAACATATCACTTCCTGTTGCCAGCAGGTGGCGCTATGAATTTATATGAATATTGTCACTTAGATCTCTTCAGGTCAGGAGTCTTACCAAATATGTGAAGTTTGGTAAAGATTGGACATTGCATGTTTAAGTTAGTGTAAATCAAGTCATTTCCTGTGGCCAGCAGGTGGCGCTCTGATTATAATGGAATATTCATATTTATATGTGTTCAGACCTGGATTCTTATCGAACATGTGAAGTCTGGGGCAGATCGGTTATTGCATGGTGAGTTACAACAACGTTTATTCCCATGGCGAGACATCGAAATTTGTGATGCCGCCAAGGACACGCCCATTAGCGAAAATTCTAGCTCTTCGCAATTTAACATCACAAAGGCCTTTAGATTAAATTGACCTAAATATTATGTTGATGTCATTAAATCTCTAGGAGGAGTTAGTTACAGAGTAAAACATGTCACTTCCTGTTGCCAGCAGGTGGCGCTATGACTATAACTGAATATGGTCACTTAGATCTCTTCAGGTCAGGATTCTTATCAAACATGTGAAGTTTGGTGCAGATCGGACATAGCATGCCTGAGATATAACAACTTCCTGTTTCATGGCGAAACATCAAAATTTGACAGGACGCCACGGACACGCCCTCCGATGAAAACTCTAGATCTTCGCAATTTAACGTCACAAAGGGCTTTAGATTACAATGACCAATTTTGATGTTCATCCGAATAAATCTCTGGGAGGAGTTCGTTAAAGTATGACACCTGAAAATGGCAAAAATGACACAAAATATGACGAGAAAATTCAAAATAACCGACTTCCTGTTGGGTTTCTGATTTCGTACCTAGATACTTTTTTGTAGGTATTGTTAAGTTACATGAGTGTACCGATTTTCGTACATGTACGTGAAACGTAGCTCGATGCGCACTCCGCTGAATATTTATAGGTGGCGCTGTCGAGCCATTTTGCCATACCTACTTCTGAAACCCATATCAGACGTAAATTTTCACCAGTTCTGACGCGTGTGCAAAGTTTCCTGACTTTTCAAGCATGTTTAGGCCCTCTAAAATGCGATTAAGTTTGGAGAGGAAGAAGAATAATAATAATTAAAGCTGCAAGCAGCGATGGAAGGGACCTCGCCCGGCTCACCGCCGACCTGTGGCTTCAGAAAGACAGGGAACAGTGAGCAATATGCATTTAAAAAGGTAAATATAGAGGAATATGTCAAAGTCATTTATATGTACCAAACCTGCTGCCAGCTGATGGCGCAACATCCATAACTGAACATTGGCATGTAGATGTCTTCATCCAGTACTTTTAAAAAACTTATGAAGTTTGGTGCAGATTGGACATTGCATGTTTAAGTTAGTGTAAAACAAGAAATTTTCTGTTGCCAGCAGGTGGCGCCATATATTTAACTGAACATTGGCATGTAGATGTCTTCATCCAGCACTTTTAAAAAACATATGAAGTTTGGTGCAGATTGGACATTGCATGTTTAAGTTAGTGTAAAACAAGTATTTTTCTGTTGCCAGCAGGTGGCGCTATGTCTGTAAATAAAAATTGGCACAGAGATGTCTACAGGCCATGGCTCTTATCAAAAGTGTGAAGTTTGGGACAGATCGGACATTTTATGGCTGAGTAACAACAGCCTCTATTCCCATGGCGAGACATCGAATTTTGTCACGCCGCCATAGACACGCCCATTAGCGAAAACTCAAGCTCTTTGCAATTCAACATCACAAAGGCCTTTAGATTAGACTGACCTATATATTATGTTGATGTCATTAAATCTCTAGGAGGAGTTAGTTACAGAGTAAAACATATCACTTCCTGTTGCCAGCAGGTGGCGCTATGAATTTATATGAATATTGTCACTTAGATCTTTTCAGATCAGGAGTCTTGTCATACATGTGAAGTTTGGTAAAGATTGGACATTGCATGTTTAAGTTAGTGTAAAACAAGTCATTTCCTGTTGCCAGCAGGTGGCGCTCTGATTATAATGGAATATTCGTATTTAGATGTGTTCAGGCCTGGATTCTTATCGATCATGTGAAGTCTGGGGCAGATCGAACATTGTATGGATGAGTTACAACAACTTTTATTCCCTTGGCGAGACATCGAAATCTGTGATGCCGCCAAGGACACGCCCTTTAACGAAAACTCTAGATCTTCGCAATTTAACATCACAAGGGCCTTTAGGTTAGACTGACCTAAATATTATGTTGATGTCATTAAATCTGTAGGAGGAATTAGTTACAGAGTAAAACATGTCACTTCCTGTTGCCAGCAGGTGGCGCTATTACTATAACTGAATATGGTCATGTAGATCTCTTCATATCAGGAGTCTTATCAAACATGTGAAGTTTAGTGCAGATCGGACATAGCATGCCTGAGTTATAACAACTTCCTGTTTCATGGCGAAACATCGAAATTTGACAGGACGCCACGGACACGCCCTCCTATGAAAACTCTAGATCTTCGCAATTTAACGTCACAAAGGGCTTTAGATTGCAATGACCAATTTTGGTGTTCATCCGAATAAATCTCTGGGAGGAGTTTGTTAAAGTATGACACCTGCAAATGGCCAAAATGTCACTAAATATGACGAGAAAATTCAAAATAACCGACTTCCTGTTGGGTTTCGGATTTCGTTCCAGGAGACTTTTTTGTAGGTATTGTTATGTTACATGAGTGTACCGATTTTCATACATGTACGTGAGACGCAGCCCGAGGGCTCTCTGCTGAAAAAGTATAGGTGGCGCTGTCGAGCCATTTTGCCACACCCACTTCTGAAACCCATATAAGAGGTAAATTTCCACCAGTTCTGATGCGTGTGCAAAATTTCCTGACTTTTCGAGCATGTTTAGGCCCTCAAAAATGCGATTAAGTTTGGAAAATAATAATAATAATAATAATAAACAACACAGATACAATAGGGTCCTCGCACCATCGGTGCTCGGTCCCTAATAATAATAATAATAATAAACGGAGCAGATTCAATAGGGTCCTCTGCACCATCGGTGCTCGGTCCCTAATAATAAACGGAGCAGATTCAATAGGGTCCTCGCACCATCGGTGCTCGGTCCCTAATAAACGGAGCAGATTCAATAGGGTCCTCGCACCATCGGTGCTCGGTCCCTAATAAACGGAGCACATTCAATAGGGTCCTCGCACCATCGGTGCTCGGTCCCTAATAAGAATAATAAACGGAGCAGATTCAATAGGGTCCTCGCACCATCGGTGCTCGGTCCCTAATAAACGGAGCAAAAACAATAGGGTCCTCGCACCATCGGTGCTCGGTCTCTAAATATAGCTGCAAGCAGCGATGGCGGGCCCAAGCCGATGCAAACGCCACCCCGGTGGCATCAGGAAAGCGGTGCCCAGTGGGCACATGCATTTACAGTAACCCTCTAGCAGTCTAGTTTTAAGGGACACGGCAATTAAAGGGTTAATCCAAACCACCAACTCTGTGAAACACACACAGTTTAAACAGACGCTATCTGTCTCTCGCTCTCTCTCTCTCTCTCTCTCTCTCTCACTCTCACATGCATTTACAGTAACCCTCTGGCAGTCTGGGATACAGCAAATAAAGGGTTAATCCAAACCATCAAAACTGATAAGGCCTAAGACATTTTTTGAGCTGTAATGCAAAAAAAAACACCAACAACAACCAGAAATGGCTGATTATTTTTTTCTGGTGATTAAAGATATGTTTAAAAGTCTCTCTCTCTCTCTCTCTCTCTCTCTCTCTCAGTCTCCCTCTCTCAGTCTCTATCTCTCTCTCTCTCATTCTCTCTCTCTCTCAGTCTCTCTCTCTCTCTCTCTCTCTCAGTCTCTCTCTCTCAGTCTCTATCTCTCTCACTCAGTCTCTCTCTCTCTCTCTCTCTCTCAGTCTCTCTCACACATGCATTTAGTAACCCTCTGGCAGTCTGGTTTTAAGGGATACAGCAATTAGAGGGTTAATCCAAACCATCAAGTCTGCGCAATACATACACACACAGAACAACATACAGTGCCCTCCACTAATATTGGCACCCTTGGTAAATATGACCAAAGGCGGCTGTGAAAATAAATCTGCATTGTTTATCCTTTTTATATTTCATTCAAAAAATTCACAAAATTCCAACCTATCATTGAAGTAAAACAATTGAAAGTGGGGAGAAAATCTCATGATTAAATAAATGCTTTCACTATTTCATGTTGAAATGAATGCTCTATAAGAGTTTCTACAATAAATATGTAAACCTATACTGGCAGTGCAATACATATTAACTTTTTAAAAGATATTTAATCCTCTGACTCCATCAAGTGGTCATCCTTAGTTTTACAGTCTTCACCTGAGTCCTGTAAAGTGTGATACATTTCATTTTTTGGTTGCCCTGGAGCATGTTAGCATTTATTATATAGCATTTATTAATGTCAGTTCATATTAAGTTCTAAACTAAAACATTATTAAAATGTAAAATTGTATCTGTTAACATTAGTTAATGCACAGTGCATTAACTAATGCAATGTTCATGTTAATTCACAGTGCATTAGTTAATGCACTGTGAATTAACATGAACATTATGATTAAATAACAGTGGTTCATAAGATCATTTAGAAAATTGTAAGTCAATTATTAATAAACTATTTAAATGTACATTTATAAATGCAAAAAAAGGAAACTGTACAACTCTACACTTGATAAAAAAATGACAAATAAACGTTGACAATTTCATTGAAAATAAATAAAATTAAATTGTACAGTTTTACAGTTTAATTTTTTTTGCATCTTGAAATACATATTTCTGAGTTCTGTATCCCTCTGTGTTGTGTTTGCTTATTTTTTTACTCTTAGGGAGATAACTGAGCCTTTAAATCTGCTTTGTAATAGATATGCTTATAAATAAAGAACCAGGCATTTATAGCTGTATTTATAAACTGCTTACCAATAATTCTTTATGTTGGGATAATGCGTTATAAAGGATGAACTGACTATTTAATAAAGCTTACCTAATGACTCATAGCGTGCAGTTATTATTTAGTGTTACCAAATTATGTTGTCAGTGCCCTATAAATTACAACAGTTGCCAAAAATGTTATGATCTATAACCATTTAAAATTATCTATAAGCATTTGTGAAACAATAATATACAATTATATTACCAGTAAAATACATAACTTATTTTATGTCTATGTTTCTTATTCTGTTTAACTGAACTGAGCAGTAAAGGGACATATTTAAATATTCCTTATCCTATAAGTGAAACAAGTTAGAACATATAGATGTTGTAATTATTTTTCCTTAAACATTAAAATAAAAAAAACCTTTTTTAATTATCTATTGGCTCTACAATTAGTCTCTACAATAATTATGTAAAAGTATATTGACAGTGCAGAACATTTCAACTGATTAAATCATTGTTTTTAATTCTAATACACAGAGAAAGAGATCTTGTAATTCTTCAGGATTAAGGTTATGCTTCCATCTTGTGTCCATCCTTGGTATTACAGTATTCACCTTTTACAACAGTGATAGTTTTAATTTTGTGTTGTTGTCCCTGAGCATGATAAATTACATTTTTTTAACCATACTTCCTCAGAATGACTTTTTCCCTGCATGTAAAAAGTTTTGAAGTGTTTGGAAATTGCACTTTAAAAAAGATAGCAGTAATGTTCTTGTATCTTTAATGTTACTTTAATAAATCACCATAGCCACACCGTTCAAGCTATCCAAAAGCCGTTCGCAATTTAAGTTCCTCTATGTTTTGGCATCACGCAAACAAAGTTTGGGGTGCATAGTATAATTCTCCTCTGAGTAGTATGCAGTAATTCACATCATTATTTCCACACAAAAATAAAAATATCCGCTTCCTGATGGTCGTTGCTAATGAGTGTAAATTAGAAAGTTGTCCGGCTTGATTAGACCAATATATATACTGAGTTTGGTGACTGTAACTAAAACTAACCCCCCAAGTTTTGACAAAAGGTGGCGCTATAGAGTGCCTCCTCCACGCCCGTTTATGAGCTTTTGCCAGTGTCTATCTTTAATTAATACTGATGTGTGTGTTGAGTTTTATGAAATTCTAAACATCTTAAGTGCCTCAAATCACCAGAAAAGATTATTGAGGTTTGACACGTTGCCATGGCAACAGTATTTTAGATATCAATATTCCCTTGACAGTTTAACATCGGCCGTGTTTTTACAGTATTCTGATGAAGTTTGAAGCAAATTGGGTAAAAGTAAGATGGTGAATTCAAAGCATTTTGAAAATGATACACTTCCTGCTGCCAGTTGGTGGCGCTATAACTTTGCCTCATAATTATCACATCGATGCGATCGGCTTCATACACCGAACAAACCACTGAAGTGTGATCAAAATCAGACAATATATGTGGACTTTATTAGACACTTCCTGTATCTCAATTCTCGCCATAACTTCATCGCCTCGCCACGGGCAAACCGTTCGAGATATCAAAAATCCCTCCGCAATTTAGCATCCCCAATGTCTTGAGATCACGTTCACCGAGTTTGGTGCTCGTGTGTTGAAAAGCCTGGGAGGAGTATTTCAAATTCCAGAGCATGTGCTTTTTAAACAGCCCTGAATAGCCGACTTCCTGTTGGGCGGAGCCCATGACATGCAGCGCAAAAGTTGTTCGGCTCGATGAGATCTATATGTGTACCGAGTTTCATATGAATTCGAGTATATGTGAGCTACACATCAAGTTTTCTGATGGTGTTCCAGGGGGCGCCGTAGAGCCTCTGTGCCACGCCTGGGTCCCAGCCTCAGCGGCGTCCTAACTGCCACGGGTTCCAATGTGTGTGCACATTTTCAAGAGTTTTTGACCATGTTAAGCCCCCCAAAAATGCCCGGATAGTCGATAAAAAAAAATTTAAAAAAAGAATCCTAACGAAATCAATAGGGCCCTGCGCCTTTCTGGCTTGGGCCCTAAATAAACAACACAGATTCAATAGGGTCCTCGCACCATCAGTGCTCGGTCCCTAATAAACAAAACAGATTTAATAGGGTGATAAATTTAGAATGATAAATTAGGCCCGATATGAGATGTCCAATGGCAAGATTATTTATTAGAAGGAATGCCTACATAAATGTTTTGTATACTGTGTTGAGACTTGCTGAAATGCCGTTTGGTCTCGTACTGTATTGCGTCTCATGTCAGTGTCTGCGCTTGCTTGGCCATTTGTTGTGATAAACAGGAAAGTGTGTTCAAGCAACAGCAGAAGACCGTGTAAAGAAATAAACTTTGAGAGAAGCAATCTATCAGCGGAAGTTAAAAGCAGCTCATAAGTGTATTGACTTGTCTCATTAGTGTTTAGTGCAGTTGCCGTTGCTAGGAAATGCTTGTTTTGTTTACGGTGTTGGGACTTGCTGAAATCGCGTTTGGTCTCGTACTATATCGCGTCTCTTGTCAGTGTCTGCGCTTGCTTGGCCATTTGTTGTGATAAACAGGAAAGTGTATTCAGCTGAATTTATATTTGTTAGACGGGTTTAAAAAGGTTAATATACTGCGGCGGCGGTCGTGTGAAGCCCTCTTTTGTGTGAAGACCGAAGAGTGTAAAGACCATCTACTCTACTGTGCGACTCCACGGGGCAGGGACACCGGCAAGGGATAGAAGTATTGCTTTTTATTGATCCTATGTCCTACTACTTGTTTCACTTCTGTTTTATTTTTTATAACCAATTCTTACTATGTGTTTTCAGATCAATACTATCACTACCACTCGCAAACCACGCATTACACACTGTAGACAGCGCAATCTTAACAACCTATGCACTTTGCCTATGTCTGCTAATACATTACTTTCTTTATCTTATCAGGCAACCAACTGGACCTTATTTACACACAACACTGCTCCACTGATCATGTGCTGGTTACTCCACTGCACACCTCGGACCACTTCCTCCTCACTCTTAACCTCAACATGATTCCTGAAACATCACATATACATAACAAACAATAACACATACATAACAACATCCTTTCATGGCACTTGTCTTTACAGTGTAATTAGCCAATCTTCACCACATGTTTGTAGCATATGAGTGTGGCGGATCATCATGGTCTAACCATGAATCATCTTCATCTATTAATCAAATTGATTAATAGTAGACATATAATTGACATGTTGGACAATTTAGACCCAAATGTGTAACAGGGGAACCTTCAGAGGTGATCGGGAAGCTATTAATGGAGCAAAAGTTTGTCCAGGCCCTATGTTCAGCCCACAGGTGACCCCCTCACCCACTAAAAGAGCGAGGATCTTCTGTCTGGCACAAGCCCTCTCACCAGTGCCATGTCACATACTTTGGGCAGGCTTCTTAGGCCCTACAGTGTCAACTGGTAATGCGTATGTTGATAGATGTTTCAGCCTGGATGCATGAATCCACTGCGGTTGATGATCAGTTAGCACTCCAGTCCTGGTCACTGCGATGACTACAGCTGGCCCCAAATATCTCGGTTCCCCCACGGCGACTGGTTTCAGACTCCGAATTAGCACTTGTTGGCCTGGAACGAAATTATGGGTGGGGTTATCTGATGGTATAGGGAGAGAAAGAGAAGCATCAGCACACACAGAATTCAGTTTATCAATAAGGGAAATCACGTAGTCATCCAGGATCACCTCCATGTCTCCTAAGGAAGAAACGCCTGCGCGACCTTTGACCCAAGGGGTCGGGAAAGGTCTACCCATTAAAATCTCAAATGGTGAGTATTTTGTCGTTGAGGATGGGGTCATTCTAATTTCTGCCAATACGGCTGGTAACACATCTGGCCATTTCCTGCTTGTTTCCATACAGGCTTTCGTGATCTTATCTTTGATTGTTCGATGAGTTCGTTCCACTACGCCCGATGATTGTGGGTGGTAGGGTATATTATAGTGCCAATCTATGGACAATGCTTTAGCCAATAGTTTAGTGACTTTTGATGTGAATGGTGTGCCGTTGTCACTTTCAATGGTCATAATAATGCCGAAACGCGGAATTACTTCTTTCGACAGTATTTTCACTACCGTTTTTGCATCCTCTTTGGCACACGCAAAAACTTCCGACTGCTGGCATATGAGAAAAATCTATTTGAAGGCACTGAAAAGGCGCTTCTGGAAACGATAACGCGTCATGTGGCATTTTCCGGTGAGGGTTTGTTTTGGCACATATCAAACACGAGTTTTAGAATTAGTTTGACCATTTTCGCTGTATCCTATATACAATACAGGCGATTAATTGTCTGTGAAACTTTAGACCCGCTGTTGTGTGAAATACCGTGATAATATCTTATCAATATCACTAAGGACAGTTTTGGTAATGCTATTCTACTGTTTGTATCTCTTATCAAACCGTTAGCATCTGGTACGCATCCATTTTCTGCCCAATGTTTCACGTCTCCCTGTGTGGGTTGACTTTGCAATATTTTCAAATCTATGTCAGGAACGCATGATACATGTACAAACATAATTGTTTCTACGTCCCTATTCTGCACTCTCTGATATGGGGAAAATTCTGCATGTTCCGCGGCCCATTTGGCCATTTCATCAGCATTTCTGTTGCCAACAGCATCTGGTTCATCTCCTGACGCATGTCCCTTGACCTTCACTACAGCTAGTTCAGATGGCAACATTACAGCTTGTAATAAATCTACCACCAACCCTGCATGTGATATTGGTTTGCCCTCAGATGTCTGAAAATTGCACCTAGCCCAAGTCTGGGTGAAATCTTGAACGACCCCGTGCGGATATTTGCTATCCGTATAAATGGTGGCTCTTTTGTCTTTTGTTAACTAACAGGCTCTTGTTTTCTCTTTGCAATTATTTCCGTAGCCTAAGCTGAGTTATGGTTTAGGCGATATGCCTCCACCATCTCACCCTCTTGAGTCATAATGGCATATCCACACTGATACACTCCATCAGACAGCCTTGAACATGAACCATCTATATATATATGTGTTCTCCCCCATCTAGGGGCGTATCTTTCAGATTGACCCTGGCCGAAGTGGAGATCTCAATAGTATTCATGTAATCAGGCATAGTTTCAGTGATCAATGTGGATAAGCCATACAGCGATTGAACTGCTGTGCTAGAAACTGAAGTGGGCTTAATAGTTAAATTTACCATGTCTAGGAGTCCTGCTTCTTAGCCAGAACTTCTCTGGGCCATCATGTGCTGTGTCTTCAAATTGTGCAACACAACACCCACCTGATGCGTGGTGTATAAAATTAAAGGATACGATAAAACTATTTTTTCAGCCATTCTAACCATCTCCACCGCTGCAGCCACAGCACAAAGGCATGAAGGCATACCAAGAACTATCGGGTCTAATTGTCTGGACAAATAAGAAACAGGGCGTGGTTTGCCACCATGCTCTTGGGTTAAATCACCCATTGCAACACCCACAGTCTCTCCCGCATGCAAGTGAAACGGCCTGGAATAGTCTGGTAGTCCCAAGGCAGGAGCGCAAGTGATAGCAATCTTTAATGCATCGAAATGTTCTTCCGCTTCAGAAGTCCAGTTCAGTGAGTTTCTCGGACCCATTCCATGTTGAATGAGACATCGTAGGCCTTTGTCATGGTACGCACAGTCAGGTATCCATGCACGGCAATAGTTCACCAACCCCAAAAAACGTTGTAGCTGTGTCACAGTTTCAGGAGTACGCATAGTCTTTATCAGCTGCACCCTTTCAGCTGAAATGGCCTTCAGTCCTGGTGAAATGATGTGACCCAGGTAATGGACCTTGGGTAGCACCCACTGTAGTTTTTCATTCGAGGCCTTAAATCCAGCACTTGCAAGCACATTGCAGACAACAATTGAAGCCTGCAAACAATCAGCCTCAGTTTCAGTGGATATTAAAATATCATCTGTATAATTCAGCACACAAACTGTGGATGGCAGGTTTGTGACAGTGTTCAAAACACGTTTCACCGCAGCGGAAAAGACTGCAGGGCTATCAACAAATCCTTGAGCAAGGCGTGTCCAGGTCAGCTGCACACCTTTAAATGTAAATGCAAACAACGGCTGAGTATCTGCATGAACGGGGATGGAGAAGAAGGCTGAACACAAATCCACCACCGTGAAACAGGTGTCATTGTGTGGTATAGAATTTAAAATAGTCGGCACATCAGGCACAATCGGGGCCAGAGGAATTATTAATGAATTAATAGCCCTCAAATCTTGTGTTAAACGCCAAGTCGTTCCATCAGCTTTCCTGATGGGATTGATTGGTGTATTGTAAGGTGAGTGAGTGGGGACAATAACCTTGTTTTTCAAAAAAAAATGATCAATTACCGGTTGAATACCTTCAACCTTTTCTGGTGACAATGGTTATTGCTTCATGTACACAGGTATGTGTGATCAATTCCGCCTTGTAAAGGGGTATGTTACCGAGGCCTTATTCATCTTTAAACTGTGACCACAACGATGGCTCTACATCTGTAATGTTGTATTTAAATCGTTGTGGTTCGTCATTGCTCATGAATTATGGCATTACGTCCATGGATGCATATGGGACATCTGAAAGCAAAGAGAAATTAACAGAGCTGTCTGAAAATAAAATTTCAATGCCAAGTTTATGCATGAGATCTCTGCCTAAAAGATTCAATGGTGAATTTGGAGTAATTACGAATTTGTGAAATAAAGGCAGGCGATTAAGTACTTTTACTTCAATAGCAGGTGTCATGTGACAAATAATGTCAGTTCCTGAAACCCCAACAGAGCGCATAGTACGATTCGTGATCGGCCCTTCATAAAATTTAACAGAAATAGATTAGCACGTAACCCTTGTGTTGAATAAAATTAGTAATGTAATCTACCCCATTTACTTCTAAATTTAAAATTTTAGTTCATCCGTGCGATTGCTAAAAGAAAAACAAATAATTGACTGTACATCTGCACTGACATCGCTCTGTGGGCATCCCTATTCATTTTTTGGTTTATTTAGTTTATCCTTCTTGTTTATCCAAGACACCTGATATTGAGCAGCATATTTACTGTCATTAAGTGGCGATTGAGAATGGTTTGTCTGTTGAGGCATACGTGTACTCTCATGTGCCTGCTTCAACCGACATTCCCTTATCCAGTGCCCTGCCTTTCCGAAATAACAGGCGCGTTCCGGATCTTTTAGGACCTCCCCCGAGGCGGGCTCCGACTATACTGAGCACCGCCCCTTTGGGTCCCGTTGGTACACACAGACACAGCAGTCATTCGTTGCTGTGGAGCTGAAAACTTAACTTCCTGTTTCGACTTAAACAGAAACAAAGTAAAACCACCAGAAGCGTCAACTCACAAATTCTTTGCCAAAATCGTCAATGGTTTGTTGCATCAAATTTGCAGTTGTTACACGAACCAACGCGTCACATCTGGATTCATATTATTTAAGCACGTGTTAATAAACAGAGAGGACATTTAACCGCACATTGGAATACGAGCGTCTCTTTTTTCCACACACGCAGAAGCGGCTACAGACATGAGCACGAGCATCTAGAACACTCTTAACCTGATCAAAATATTTTATTACACTTTCCGGATCGGTCTACCAAAATTCCTGAAGATCTCACTGTCATGAAGGAAACGCGGAAACAGTATGCGAGTAGGCTCTCTCTTTATTAAACCTATAGAGATGATGATAGGTGCAGTTCAAAGAGAAACAGGGTAGTGGCGCAGGGACTTCGATGGTCAGACGAGTGCCGTGAAGAGAAGTGCTGATGTGACGTGACGGATCCAGAGTGACAAATCCACAGGAACACGAACAGGAACGAAGACGGAATCAAACACAACCGGGACTCACAAACAACGATCTGACAAGGAGATGAGAAAGTGGTGAGTATATAAAAGGTAGTGTGATGAGCTGCAGCTGATGTTGATGATGATCAACTGGATCGTTGATCAGCGCTGATGCGTCGGCACGCCCACACACACTTACACACACATAAACAATGAGCACGAGACGAGAAGGAAGCATAGGATTTATGAACCGCGACACTCACTGTATACCATTGCCAGATTCAGTTAATATCATCTGCCAAAACTCCTAAAAAGATCGATCTATAATCCGAGCCTCTTAATTGTGCAACGTGTGTGTGAGCGCAAAACATCTACAAATGTCTTAGAATTATTCGCGTTCAGGAGAGTTTTACATATAGTTTCAATCTCTCGTTGTTGCTGGTTTAAGAATAATTTTAGGTCCTTCTTGAACCCATGCCATTAACGGCTCAGCTGTATTCTGCTTGCGTACAGTTTCTTTGCTCTGTAAGGGGAGGGTTTGCACAAGACAAATAGGGATGTAAGGAAGGATATAAATTTGAACTGGTCTGAGCATTATTTTGGACATTAATTATGGCTGTATCATAAGGTGGCGGAGTTTTTACAGTCGACGGCAAATCGTTTGATATTTTGCTTGCTTTATTAATGCGTTCGGGACCTTGGTTCCATATTATTCTATTTTTTTTTCCAAATTTCATACGATTCGTTCATATATTTATAATCCCATTGAGGATCACCCCAACCTTTTTTAACCATGGATTTCATTAATTCCATATCATTTTCTTTAAAAGATCCGAATCTCGGATATTGGTCAATTTGCAATCCGGCGCTTTCAGACCATCCGGCCAAATTATCAACAAATGGTTGTGTCCAATAACCATTATCATTTCTGACCATAAAATCTACTGGTTTTTCACCCTGTAGCGGTTAGATATGTTTTGTCCCATACTCAACGAATGAACCAAGCAAGAGTTAGAAAAATAAAAATAAAAAAAACGAAAACTTACTCACAAAATCCAACTGTTTGATATATTTTTTTTCTCTCTTATTTGTTACTTATCATGTTTAAATGATAAGGTCAACAATTCAAAAATACGCGCATCGTGCCTCGCGCCTACAGGGACGGAACCTGGCACTCAGTTCAACGCCACGGAGTGCACATCAAATGCAGAAACCCAACACAATCATGTGGTTTACTGCCATCAACATTATATCACAGTAAGGTTATACAAAAACTCTTATCTGTGATTTAATGATGGAACCTGTAGATTTTCAATCTAGCACGGTCTTCAAAACACGAGTAATAGGTCTCAGGTTACCGATGAATAAACATTGGACGGAGCCCCCAAATTGTAAAACTTCAGTTCCCTTATGAACTAAGTTTTCTTTCTGTGTTTTGGATCACTTCTAAATCAAATCAGAAACATAGGTTGGATGTTGTGAGCGAAGTCTTCTACGGATCCGGGAGAAACAAAAACATGACGCAGAGAGGCATCAGGCTTTTGAACTCAATTTATTATTGACAAGCATGCCTTTATATATGGTACCAGAGAGTTTTGTATTACAGTAGGTTCACAAAATGACCAAATAAGGAACAGAAAACATAGCATGACAGGCACAGAATTAATGCATTATTTCTCTACTTATAGCCAAGGGCCACCTGTCAAGCGATCTCCTCTTATAGCAACATAAGCAGCGAGCTCTTTACCTTTTCTGTAGCTTTGTATTCACTTATGCGGAAATTAAATCTAACACCTACTGACCTTAATTCTTATCGATCACTCCTCTCTGACTTCTCTGCTAATGTCTCCACTGATAGAAGGACATACTATCATGACAAAATTAACAATTCGCCTAATTCTCACATGCTCTTTAAAACATTTCCCTCCCTCCTTTGTCCTCCCCCTCCTTCATCAACTCTAACAGCTGACGACTTTGGCACATTCTTCATTAATAAAATTACAAACCTCACTGCACAATTTTCCACACCACAATCTGTCAAACACATCTTACCTGCAAACATAAACTCGTTCACATACTTCTCTCCACTCTCTGAGGCAGAAATCTCTAAACTCATCCTTTCCAGTCTTTCTACTACTTGTCTGCTTGATCCTATTCCATCTCATCTCCTTCAAGCCATTTCTCCTGCAGTTGTTCCTGCACTCACTCACATTGTTAACACATCCCTTCAGACTGGAATGTTTCCCTCAGAATTTAAACAGGCTCGTATAACCCCACTTCTTAAGAAACCCACTCTTAACCCTAATATTTTAGGGAACTATAGACCGGTTTCCCTTCTACCTTTCATTGCAAAAACACTTGAACGAGTTGTGTTCAAACAAGTCACTGCCTTTCTCACACAGAACAACCTCCTGGACAGTAACCAATCTTGCTTCAGAAGTGGACATTCCACCGAAACTGCCTTGCTCTCAGTTGTTGAAGACCTAAGACTTGCAAGAACGGCTTCCAAGTCTTCATCACTTATATTGCTGGATCTGTCTGCTGCTTTTGATACGGTCAACCACCAGATCCTCCTGTCAACCCTATTGAGTAAGGGCATCTCAGGAACCGCACTCCAGTGGCTTGACTCTTAACTCTCAGATAAGTCCTTCAAAGTATCTTGGAGAGGTGAGGTATCCAAGTCGCCACATCTAGCTACAGGGGTGCCACAGGGCTCAGTTCTTGGACCACTTCTCTTTTCTGTCTACATGGCTTCACTAGGTTCTGTCATTCAGAAACATGGTTTGTCACATCACTGCTATGCTGATGACACTCAACTCTACCTCCCATTCCATCCTGATGATCTGACGATAGCTGCTCGCATCTCAGCATGTCTAGCGGACATTTCAAGCTGGATGAAGGACCATCACCTTCAACCCTAACCCTAACCCTAACCCATATTAAGAAGATCAGGCCCTTTCTCTCGGAACATGCAACATAACTCCTTGTTCAGGCTCTTGTTCTGTCCAGACTTGACTATTGCAATGCTCTCTTGGCAGGTCTTCCAGCCAGTTCCATCAAACCTCTACAATTAATACAAAATGCTGCTGCAAGATTAATCTTTAATGGGTCAAAAAAGAACGCACGTCACACCTCTGTTAATCAATTTGCACTGGCTACCAATAGCTGCTCACATTAAATTCAAGGCATTAATGTTTGCCTACAGAACCACCTCTGGCTCTGCACCCCTTTACCTAAATTCATTACTTCAGACTTATATGCCATCTAGAAGCTTGCATTCTGCAAGTGAAAGACGCATTACTGTACCATCCCAAAGAGGCACACCATCACTTTCACTGAATTTTCATTAGATGTTCCCATCTGGTGGAAGGACCTGCCTAACTCAATCCGAGCAGCTGAATCCTTACCCATCTTCAAGAAACAGCTAAAAACACATCTCTTCCATCTTTATTTGACCCTCTAACTCTAGCACTCTCTATTCTAAGTTTATTTGATCTAATCTGTCTTCTTTTTATTTAAAAACACACAAACATTTGACCCTCTATCAATTTCATATGTATTCTCTAACTGCAAGCTTTTCTTGTAAAACTAACACTAAGGTTCTTTTTTCTATATTCTACATACTCGTTTTCTTAAAAAATCAAATTAAAAAAATAAAACCTTCCTACTTAGGCTAACCAGGACTTGTAATAGCACTTGCATGTTGTTGCTCTTTTGTTGGTTTTGATTGCTTCTATAATGTCCTCATTTGTAAGTCGCTTTGGACAAAAGTGTCTGCTAAATCACTAAATAAATGAATAAATAAATATCTCCTAATGTCTCCTGGAATTTCTAATTAGAAGGCACACACGGTATGTTCTTTATTCTTTGTATTTCATCTGTTAATTTGCAAGGTTAATGTACTGTGTGTATTGATATTGTTTCAGTAAGAAACAGACTTGCTTAAACTGTGGTAAAAACAGAAACATACACCCACGTTATGTATCTGAATGTAATTTTATTTGTTTCAGTTTTTTCACGGTGTCATGACGTAAAGATGTTAATGATATCCAAAGAGTGTCACAATTTTAAAGTGGTGTAGAAATACGATCCAGATGGCAATTAAGATGATACTTATACTCTTTGGAAAGAAGACATTAAACATTTAGACATCAGTTGAAGCGGGATTCTTTTAATCAGAAGAAAACCTTCAGGAGCCGTTACAGTGAAAAATGCGTATTTAAACCTCTGGAAGACTGAAAGAATGTGTCGTCAGACCCCTGGAAGAGAACAAGAATTCATAGTGGAAAAGGAAAAATCATCACCAGCCCTCGATGTGAAGAGCATCCAGTCGACCTCGGTAGAAAATTGCAGCCATTGGTGAAAGTGAAGATGTCGGCATTCAAGGGAGCAACGCAATTTAGTTCCATTGAAACTCACTATTGCGTTTCGTGTGAGTGCATTCCTTGCCGTGCGGAAGAGCAAAGCAAGAAGATATTTCTGCAGTGACGAATGGATAGTCACAAGGAGGCAAAGTTGGAAAGTTTTGGACATTTAATTTGTCAATAAGAGTTGCTACATTTGGATTCATTGTTCAGACTGTATCTTTTCAGCTTGAAATCTAATGTATTGGTTGATGTTACTTAAACATTTATTCTAGATGCAATTGTATGTAAAGGGTTGAAACCAATATTTGCATTTGACAATTTTTTGAGTTGATAAACGTGTGCAACTTGTTTAATAATTTACTTAATGCAATTTGTATGTGGTACTATAGCTTACTATAACTTTTTAAAGAATTAGAGGGGAAATTATAAGATGAAATCGATGTCTCAGAGAAAAATATGAAAAACGCTGAAAAATATTAAATTATTGCAAAACTGGAAGTTAACTACAATTCCTGTCAAATTGGCCTAAAATGCATACCCAAAGTAAATTACATGCTATTCTTGAACCATTTGGATTATGTGCATGGTTTTGGTCTCTTTTGAAAGGTGACACTGTGAGGTTTGTTTCACAACAGCTAGAATCACTGCAAGTGATTACTGATATTGAGTAATAGCACTTTGAAAACACTGAAAAATTAAAATTCCACCTACATTTTTTTTGTGAATAGAAGCCTGCAGATGACTATAGCTGGGAGCTATGAGCTGGAAAAAACAATGGGGTCACGTAATGAAGCTTTACCAAGCCCACATTTCCCATTTGATAAACAATACCTTAGAAAATGAGTGTTTTACACACATTTATCTAAGTTCATGTCTAGGCGCTTCCCAAAAAAAGACACTTGGAGACTCCAAATGACCCTATGTAACCAACGATACATAAAATGCTGTAATTCCTGAATGCTTTAATGTACAGTCCTAATTTTGGGCTCTACTGAAAGGTTACACTTAGAGCTATTCAATTCCTCACCCTGTCAATAATTGCTGACACATAGTAACTGAAGCATAAACACATTAAAGTGACATTTATACACTTGTAAATAACATATCTATTTCTAATTTCTAATATAATTACATTTTTGTTTCTATATTTATATTTCTGTACATAGTATATTAATTAATTTCAGGTTTTTTTCTTAAATTGGTGTTATATTCCATTCCTTCTGTGTTATTCTTATGTATGTCTGCACTAACATGCATGTCTGCAATATGTCTGTACTTTCTTCTGCATTGGAAGCTCCTGTCATCAGGACAAATTCCTTGTGTGTGCAAACATACTTGTAAAAAAGCTCTTCTGATTCTGGTTATAGTATTTTTGATGATTTTTGGCTGTCATCATGTCCCTCAGTATATGGCTTTTTGCTGACTGGCTCCCAGACTTCATTTGATTCAATGTCAGATGATTGTCTGTGATATAGAAAAAGTTAGAAGTTAGCACGAATACATCAAAACACAAACACGTATGTGGTGAGGGGGGCGTGGTTCAGCGAGGTCTGCAGCGGGAGAGAGAGTTGGGAGACAAGCGGTGAGTAAGTGGGTAAAGTGCAAATGACGAACACCTGTGTCTTGTTCCAGTGAGTGGCGTGGAGAGACTGCTTAAAAGGACTGGGAAAGGAGAAACAGAGAGAGAGAGAGACAGGCTGCTGACTGGCAAGGAAAGCTGCTATGCTCTGAAGAGCCCACGTTTATGTTACTGCCAAGTGGTTGTATATGCCGCTGCCTACATGGGTGACATCATCATCTATAGCAATGACTGGCAGTGGCATATGGAGCATTTGAGGGCGGTTCTGAGAGCGCTGAGGGTGGCCGGTCTCACGGCCAACCCGAAGAAGTGTGCGGTTGGGCGGGTGGAGGTCAGGTATCTGGACTTCCACCTAGGTCACAGACAAGTGCGTACCCAAATTAATAAGACTGCAGCTGTTGCAACTTGTCCGAGACCTAAGACCAAAAAGGAGGTGAGACAGTTCCTGGGGCTGGCGGGATACTACAGAAGGTTTGTGCCTAATTATTCGGACCTCACCAGCCCGCTGACTGATCTCACTAAAAAGGAAGCACCAGAAGCACTCATGAAAAAGGAAGCACGGGACCGGATCCCGTGGACGGATCTGTGTCAGCAGGCTTTCACCAAGGTAAAGGCTGCTCTGTGTGGCGGGCCGCTATTACATTCTCCTGACTTTTTTCTCCCCTTCTTGTTCCAGACTGACGCATCGGACAGGGGGCTGGGTGCAGTCCTGTCCCAGGAGATAGAGGGAGAGGAACGGCCGGTGCTGTACATTAGTCGCAAGCTCTCTAAGAGAGAGACTAAGTACAGCACCATAGAGAAAGAGTGTTTGGCCATCAGGTGGGCCATCCTCACCCTCCGATATTATCTCCTGGGATGGGAATTAACTCTCTGTGCGGACCACGCCCCTCTGCAGTGGCTCCACCGCATGAAGGATACCAATGCACGTATCACTCATTGGTATCTGGCTTTACAGCCTTTTAAGTTCCAGGTGGACCGGGGGTGCAGATTGCTGTGGCTGACTTCCTCTCCAGAAATGGGAGGGGGGCTGCAGGCCGGACGGCTCCCTGGCCTGAGTCGGGCGGTGGGGGTATGTGGCGAGGGGGGTGTGGTTCAGCGAGGTCTGCAGCGGGAGAGAGAGTTGGGAGACGAGCGTGAGTAAGTGGGTCAAGTGCAAATGATGAACACCTGTGTCTTGTTCCAGTGAGTGTCGTGGAGAGACTGCTTAAAAGGACTGGGAAAGGAGAAGCAGAGAGAGAGAGAGACAGGCTGCTGACTGGCGAGGAAAACTGCTATTCTCTGAAGAGCCCACATTTATGTTACTGCCTAGTGGTTGTATATTGGATGCTTGAGAAAGTGACTGTTTTGTGTTGTGTACCCATTAAAACGCCACTAGCAGCCAAGCCGACCTCGTCCTCTTCCTTCCCTGATCATTGACCTTGTTACAACGTATAAAATAAACTGTGGTGGCTAGGAATAGGTATTGTCCCCCAAAAAGCAACATGGAAACCTTCAGTACCACGGAGAGCTCCATCAGAGGAAGTAACCAGGGCTGGGCCACCCAATACGAGGGTTCAGGACCAGGGATAGCTCCAACACAGATGTTCACCCTTTCTCCTCTAACAGGGACCCTCAGCTCAAGGCTGTTAGGGACAATTAACAACTACCACATAAAAGGGAATAGAGAGGCCTCAGTATGCTGGCAGCCGGAGAGATGAGCAGCTGCTGAATGCTGGACCCCCTAAACCGAGACAGAACAAGTTTGGGAGGACAGAGGCTCAATGGGATTGTGAGTAGCCTGAACATCTTTGACTAACCCTCCATCTCTTCTGTCTTCCCTTCAGAGAGATTGATCTGCTGCCCCAGAGCCGAAAGGAAGAAAGACTTTAAGTTACGAATTTTCTCCCCCCACCCCCTCTCCCTCACCTTATTGTGAAATAAAGAGAATTGAGATCTGTTCCACCAAATTCCTGTCTGGTGCGCTGTCTATGTGGGTAACCTGACCTGATCTCACCAAATCTTGTGTTCGAGGCCTTACATATGGTGGAGAATGCGGGCATAGAGAAGCCTTGCTCGTGATTCAGAACCTGCACTAGGTGGACAAGAAAATGGAGGAGGCCCTGACTGCCATTCTACAGGCCCAGACCACCCTGAATGCAGCAGTCACCGAACTCTGTCGCAGGACAGAGGCCCAGGGAAGGAGGCCTCAAGATTATCTGACCAAGATGACTAACGATGATGATGTTGAAACCCACTTTGACCTCTCTGAGAGGGCGGCTCAGTGAGAGAGATGGCCAAGGGCTGATTGTGAAAATGTGATGCTCCATTTCCTGACCAGGGAGGCACAGAAGGCCTGCCGGGATGTCACCGTCCAAGCAGCCAATTATGAGGTAGACAAGAAAGCGGTTCACACCCAATATGTGCTTAGCCTACCCGCTAAGGCACAGCGAGTTCATAGCTGGGGATGCCAGGTGACCCTTCCAGCAAGGGCTCAGGTAACCACATTGACTCGGATGGTGAGGAGTTGGCTAGAAGAAGGAGATGGGCCAACTTCAGTACAGAGGGTGGTGATCGACTGTTGCATACGAGGCCTGCCGACAGATGCTAAGAAATTTGTGGCTCAATAGGGACCGCAGAACATAGAGGCACTAATTGCTCTCCTGGAAAATCATCAGGTGACCGTAAGCTTGCTGAATCCTGATGAAAACTAAGCCACCTCCTGGAAACAAAAACAAGACAGAGAGACCCCCAAGAAACACATTGAGGTGACTCAAGCCAGAGCCCTGAAAGTTCAAGAAAATTGGAGGGATGAGAGGCCTCTGCGGAATCTTGCCGCGTTCCGATGTTTTACATGTGGAAGAAAGAGATACCTGGCCTGGGATTGCCCAGGTAGAGAGGAGCTCATGCCCACAGCATGCGCCAGAGTTTCTTAAAAACTCCAGTGTCATTTTCTCACCACCTGTTGTGCCCATGAGGGGGCAGCTGCCCCTAGGTTCCCTGTCAAGATTGGGGGTAGAGACACCGAAGCCCTTGTTGACTTTGGAAGCATGGTGACCTTAGTCCAGTCAGAGCTTGTAGGGCCGCTCATGGGAACAAAATTTCCGTGTCCCGTATTCATGTGGACACTAGGAACTACCCCACTGCTTAAATAAGCATCGTTACCCCTCTGGGCCAGTTCCGAGTACATGCAGGGGTTGTGAAATGCTTGACCCGGTGCTGGTTGGCAGAGACTGCCAGGCCTTTTCAGCCTACTGGACAGACCGAGCTGCAGAAGGGAAGAGACCTCCATGACACCGGAGGCGCCGGTCGTTCAGACACCACCCTACTCCAACCCCTGAAGAGTCTACTGATGCAGAAGCAATGAGCCCAGAGGAGGATAGAGGGGAGAAATAACGTTACAACTCTACCGCCACTGTCTCAGAAGACCCTGGGAGGAGCGCAGGTACGCAAAGATCTAGAATCACACAAAGTATTCTCTGAATTTCCCCCAGCAGAGACCGTCCAGAAAGAAAGGTTGGGACATTCCGGCACTGCGCAGCTGCAAGATCCTGCTTTGACCCAGGTGTGGAGGAGTGCACAAATGATTGTGGGCCAACTACAAGAGGGGGTGAGTAGAGTGACATATCCACATTTCATGATAAAAAATAAGTTGTTATATAGAGTGGATCAGCGAAGAGGGGGAATTTGTGAACAGTTGTTGGTCCCCAAAGCATATACTTATAAGGTGTTGTACTTGGCACACACTCACATGTTGGGAGGCCACCTGGGTTCAGAGAAGACCTACGAGCGCATCCTCACATGGTTCTATTGGCCCGGCATCAAGAAGGCAGTTGAGGACTATTGTCGACACTGTTCTGTGTGTCAGCTTCATAGTCCCAAGGTAACATATCGAAATCCACTTATTCCTCTGCCTATAATTAAAACCCCTTTCAGCAGGATTGCACTTCATATTGTGGGGCCCCTGCCAAAGTCCAGCCGGGGACACAGATATCTTCTGGTCATCCTCGACTATGCCACCTGTTTTCCAAAGGCAATACCACTCTGGCCGGCCCCCTCAAAGGCTGTGGCAAGGGAACTGGTACAGCTCTTTAGCTGGGTGGGGATAGCCAATAAGATACTTACGGCTCATGCTTCATGTCTACGGTGATGAAAGAGACCTGCCGACAACTGAAGGTGAAACAACTCAAAACCTCCATATTCCATCCCCAGACTGATGGGCTTGTCGAGAGATTTAACAAAACTCTTAAACAAATGCTGAGGAAAGTCATTGATGTTGATAGGAGGAATTGGGATCAATTGTTACCGTATGTCTTTTTTTCTATTCGAGAAGTCCCACAGAGCTCCACTGGGATGTCACCTTTCGAGCTCCTCTATGGGCAACAACCTCTCAGGATGTTGCCTCGCCTACATGGAAAGCTGGGAGCAGCAGCCATCACGGTATCACAACATCATCGAGTATGTAGAAGAAATGCACGGTTCAAGAATAAATGAGCTGATCGAACGGCTGGGTCCTGCACCCTTCATCACAACCCTTGATCTGACCAAAGGCTATTGAAAGTGCCACTAACCCCTCAAGCCAAACCAAAGACAGCCTTTTCCACCCCAGATGGGACCTTTCAATACCGGGTTCTTCCCTTCGGGGTCCACGGGGCTCCCGCAACATTTCAAAGGCTCATGGATAGAGTCATACAACCCCACCAACAATATGCTACAGCGTACCTAGATGACATTGTCATCCACAACAGGAGTTGGGAGGAGCATCTTCACCATCTAGAGGCGGTCCTACAGGCATTACGGGCAGCAGCTCTAACGGCAAGCCCAAAGAAGTGTTCACTAGCCCAAGAGGAAGCCAACTACCTGGGATACACTGTCGGAAGAGGGAATGTGAAACCCCAATCTAAGAATATTGACTCTATCCTTACATGGCCCCAGCCCCAAACCAAGAAGCAAGTGAGAACCTTCCTTGGGCTAGTCGGTTACTACCGACCCTTCATTCCTAGATTTGCCACAAAAGCAGACCCCTTAACTGAACTGACTCGCAAGTGCCACCCAAATTAGATGAGATGGACTAAGGAAGCAGAGCAGGCTTTCAATGACCTAAAGCAAGCCCTATCCTGCAAGACCCAAACTTCAATGAACCCTTTGGTCTACAAACAGACGCCTCGGAGGTAGGAGTTGGTGCCGTGCTATCCCAGATACTAAAGGGTATGGAACACCCAGTCATGTTTATTAGCCATAAGTTACTTCCTCATGAGAAAAACTATGCAACAGTAGAAATAGAATGCCTTGCTATCAAATGGGCTGTTGAGAAATTGAGATATTACTTATTGGGCCGGAAATGTATCTTGGTAACTGATCATGCCCCTGTCTGGTGCGTTGTCTATGTGGGTAACTTGAGCTGATCTCACCAAATCTTGTATTCAAGACCTTACACACACACACATACACACACACACACACACACACACGCATGTTGTTTTTTATGGTTTACTGGGACCCTCCATATGCGTAATGGTTTCTATACTGCAAAAACTGTATGCGCTATTTCCCTACACCTACCCTACACCTAAACTTAGCCCTCACAGGAGCATTTCTACTTTCCCCCAAAATAATCTCACTTTGTATGATTTATAAACGTTTTGAATTTTGGGCACACTGAAAATGTCCTCATAAATCATCTTCTCCTTGTAATACCTGTCATACCCATGTCATTATACACATTTGTGTCTTCATAAACATGCACACGCACACACATACTCACACAAGCACACTCTCTCTCACACACACACACACACACACACACACACACACACACACACATTCTCATTCTCTCTCACACACACACACACACACACACATTCTCTCTTTTTTTCACACACACAGGTTGTTTTTTATGGTTTATGGGGACTCTCCTTAGGCGTAATGGTTTTTATACTGTAAAAACTGTATGTGCTATTGCCCTACAACTACCCGACACCTAAACTTGGCCCTCACAGGAGACTGCTTTTCCACTCCCCCTCAAAAAAAAACTCACTCTGAATGATTTATAAACGTTTTGAATTATGGGTACACTAAAAATGTCCTCATAAATTACCTTCTCCTTGTAATACCTGTCATACCCATGTCATTATACACATTTGTGTCCTCATAAACCACATAACATGTGCGCTACAGACAAACAAACTCACATCGGAAGTTAGCAGAAAGATCTCAAAACAAACACATTATTCAACATATACTGTAAAATATGTATAAGATACATAATTGTATGTATAATATATATACATATAATTATATAATGTAATAAAACACTTACTTTTTTAAAGTAAAAGTCGCCTCTAAAAAAGTATGCTCCATCCAAAAACATCCCCCCTGCTTCAATGGATGAAACATCGCTCTCTTCATCAAAAATGTCATCTCTGTCACGCCGAGCACATTGTTCAACAACAAATTTAGTTTTTCTCGTTCTCGTTCTTTTTATTCGCCATAATTAGCTTATAACTCTCCCTGAGCACATGTTTATGCACTCGGATGCGTGGGTCACTGTAATCTCTGCGCACAAACTTTAGAGCACGCTAACTTGAGCCGACCCCCTAATGCGTCAAATCATCTGTTCAGAAGCTCATTGGCTATCAGATACGACAGTCATTTGCAGACTCTAATGCAATTGGATCAATATACTGTCCATCAAAATAGGGTGGCCCCATCTCCAATGCTGGACGCTCTTTGGCTACCGCTGACTTTTGACCCCTCTAAGATACACCTATTGGCTCAAATAATGTGTCAATCAAAAGGGCAGAGTTCAGCAGCCATTTTGAAATTAGAAACTCCACTATGTTTAAATGTGAACTAATGCTATATTATAGAAAACGCAGAAGAATTGATAGCTTTGTCGGCTAATTTGAAATTATACTACTACATTCTGTGGATGCTTATCAACAAATGCATGTGTTATGAACTAAATATTGCACTGAATTTTGATAGCCTGGACCCTTGACAGTGTAACAACACCATTTATGTTGAAATTGTATGGATCAGTATAATATCAGGAGGCTTCAAAGGTGAGTTCCTTTGGTTTCGTTGTTGTTTATTTAGTTGTTGGCTGTCTGTCATAGACACTGATTATACCTGCTGTGTTGAATGTATCTTAAAATAGGTTGCATCATTCGAATTACAAGAATCACAGCTTTCCAAGGATATATGACATGCTCAGCTTTTTGTTACTTGAGTTTTTGTGTCTGACGGCTTTACACCTAACACCACTAGGGATCCCGCTGGTGGGACGCTGGATTTATAATTTTTTTTATAAAGCAAGACTCCAGGAATCATCCTTACAAGTTGAGCAAGAAGTTAGTGGATCTGAAAGAGAAAGGCGTCCCACAGAAAAAAATGCTTGATTTGAGAGTTAACAAAAAGAGAAAGGAAGTTTATATTCACATACTTAAACTTTAAAGCTGAAGTTCAGTATATCAGATCTAAACTGAAAGAAGAGGGCTCTAAAACTGGGTTAGATGTGAAGCAAAGTTCAAACAAATTTGAACTCTGATAAATGAGGCTATCTCTGCGTTGAACGTACCATCTAAAGTTATAAGAAGGAGAATGGATAGCTGAACTTCAGGTACTAGTGAAATAAATGCACTATTGAAAGGACGTTGTGCAGAAGTTGGCACTAAGGAGTTTGATGTGGAAGTTGTAAAATAATCGGTCCTGCAGTTATTGCAAAGAGATGATGCTAAGTAAAATTATGGATCAACTGTGTAAACAGCTGAAAGAAATAGTCAGTCAAGTCAAGTCACTTTTATTTGTATAGCGCTTTTAACAATGCAAATTGTGTCAAAGCAGCTTTATATCTGCTTAATATAAAGCTGGGTGGCTTTATATCAGCTTTACAGTACTTTGACTGGGAAATAGTTTGTCAAAATATTGTCATTCTCCTCTGGCCAGACAAAATCAGCATTTTAAATATAGGCTAAAGCGGAGTCAGATTGTGCAAATAACTCATCTGGTTCATGTGGTCTTGTCCCGTTGGCCGTCTAGGAGACAGGGTCTTCACTGGGGATCAGTCTCTGGGGCTCATCTAGTTGTCCTTGTCTCCGCTGACGTTCAGGGCTTTAGAGGTCATCTCTAGGTGCTGATCAACCATCTGATCTGGATACGGACTGGATCCGGGTGGCTGCAGTGAACATCTGATCTGGATACAGTCTAGATCTGGGTGGCTCCGATGACCTCAGAATAAAAAATAAACAGAATAATATTAGCATAGATGCCATTCTTCTAACAATGTAACAAGTACATTGAGTGTTTTGGGAAGTGTTCCGTGGTTGATCTAATTCAGAGGTTCTCAATTCCAGTCCTCGCGCCCCCCCGCTCTGCATATTTTGCATGTCTCTCTTTGTTAACACACCTGATTCAGATAATCAGCTTGTTAGAAGTGCGCTCCATGCATGAACTGTTCCGATTGACATGCTCCCTACACAGGGTCCATTGCTCCCTACTCCCTGAGCAGGGGAAATCTGCTGAAGTTTACTTCATTTCGGAACATTCATTCATGAATTTGCACTGCGCAACGTCTTCACGCACGGACGAGTGTGACAACATATACCTCTGTGAATATATACAATTTTAATTCACGTCTTGCACACTTCAATGCACTTTGAATGGAATATATACGTTCGCTTCGAACTGGAATCATGGCGGAATATCCTGTGATGTCCACTTCGCAGGGCACTTACATTCGAATAGAACAAACATCTGAAGCGATAAGAGTAACATACGAAATATGCAGAGCGGGGGGGCGTGAGGACTGGAATTGAGAACCGCTGATCAAATTAACACTGCATTATGTCAACAAAAAGTGGTCTGATAAAGACACTGATTGTACATGCTGTGTTTATTGTATCTTAAAATGGATATTGTATCTTATTTACATAGTTGAAATCACAAGAATCTCAGCTTTCCATGGATATATGACATGTTCAACTATGACATGTTTTTTTTTGTTTGTCTGACGACTTTACCCTGTCACCACTAGGTGTCCCGCCGGCGGTACGCTGGATTCTTAAAGGGTTTAAAAAGCTGACTTTTATTTTGACAGGTTGGAGTGAAGAGCTTTGAGTGTCAGTGTGTTTGACAGTGGTTTTCTCAAATAAAATGATGAAAGGATTATTAATTGTTCTCTCAGTGTCAGTGAGGCTGTTATGGTTTGTGTCTTTGGTATTTGCTGTATTGTGTCATGTGTTTTGTTATCTCCTCCCTCTCGTTATTTTCTGGTCTTTGATAGGTTGTCCAATGATGTGGTGCAGGTTCGTCATTGGTGGTTCGGACGAGGCGGGACCTTTATAAGGACACTGCTGGCATTCAACGTGGAACTCATTGTTGGTTCGGTCGCATCTGGGTTGAGAGCTCCTGGATCCCTCCTCCGGCCGATGATCAAACTTACTTAATTTACTTAAGTTAATTGTGAAGACTGTTGATTACTACCGTCTGTTCTAAAAACGTGTGTTAAGAACATGGAACATAGGGGTGTCCTGCTTGTTTATTTTGATTGACTTGTTTGGGATTTGTTTTTCGTTAGGTAGTTAGGGAAGTGAAGTGTACTTTTCCTTACATTAATTAGGGTATTTAATATTTCCTCTCCTTTCTTTCTAGATTGGTTTTGTTTGTTATTTTGGCCTTTGGACACCCCGAAGAGATTCTCTCTGTTTTTACTTGGTGTTTATATTTAAATAAACCTAATCACACCTTAAACGACTAATAATGTGCAATTGCTTGATTATCGACCGGAGTGGTTTGAACATTTGGGATTCCATTACCACAACCCAGTTTGGTTATGCCCTGTTTAGAGTTGTATTATTTCCGAGCCTGGGGCGTAACAGAGGCTCTCAGTGTTTGTCTTCAGATAATGAGACAGCAGGCACTGTTAATACTTGAATATTCTAGTATACGACACAACGCCACTCAATCACAGAGAGACACACAAAACAAACAGATTACATTTTTATATAGCATTGTTTTTGCGCTTTAATAATCACAGACACTACACCATGTAGTGATTTGACAGCTCCGTTTTTGATTTATTAATCAATCTATCAAATTGTGCGTTATGTGACATCTGCATTGAAAATTCATTGTCATGACTGAATTCTGGGATTCACTCTGCATCACGGAAATCATAAGGCTCTAACCTTAAGTTATAAATCGGACATAACTTTATCTGCACAGAGGGATGGTGTTCTGAAATATAGGCAAACATGTTCGATGTGTTTCCTCTTTTTGCAGCTGCTTTGCAACTAGTTTTTGCTAGCTGTGTCTATTCTCGAGGACAAATAAGTGTTCGTCTTTTCTATATCCAAAGTATTCCCATACTACCAATTTTAACTTCTATTTCAACTTGGGATAGAGATTAGAGATAACTGCCTGTCTCTGATGTTGTCTCCAGCACGTGTGGGTGGAGCAAGAGAACAGTTAAGTTGAAAGTTGCCTAGGCGCAGGTGAGATACTGCATCTTTTATTTTCTCCCAATATCGTAGATAAGCAAATGTACACGGTATAATGATCGTACATTTTGAACCACCTGGAGTATGTTTATTAAACATGCAGAGCAACCACCCAATAAAGCATTACAATAATCTAGCCTTGAGGTCATGAACACATTAATTAATGTTTCTGCATTTGACATTGCATTTGGTTATAGGTCGTAATTTAGATATATTTTTAAGATTAAAAAATTCAGTTTTACAAATGCTAGAAACATTTTCTTTGAAGGAAATATTGCTATCAAAAAGTACGCCTAGGTACCTAACTGATGACGAAGAATTTACAGAGCAGCCATCAAATATTAGACAGTGATCTATGTTATTACATGCAAAAGTTGTTGGTACAATAATTAACACCTCTGCTTTTTTTCAGAATTTAGCAGTAAGAAATTCCTAGTCATCCAGTTTTTGATAAACTATACATTCTGTTAGTTTTGCAAATTGGAAAGTTTCATAGGGTAACGAAGAAATTCAGTGTTGGGTCTCATCAGCATAACAGTGAAAGCTAACACCATGTTTCCTAATAATATCTCCCAAGGGTAACATGTAAAGCATGAAAAGTAAGGGGCCAATCACTGAGCCTTGAGGTACTCCATACTGCACTTGTTAATGGTATGATGCCTCTTCATTTACTGCCACAAATTGATGGCGGTCAGATAATTATGATTTGAACCATACCAGTGAACTTCCTCTAGTGCCAACATCATTTTCTAGTCTATTGAAATAGACTATAGAAATGTCTGCAGAAGTTTCCTGACTGGGTAACAACTCACTGGAATAGGTTTGTCATGAAAGTACTAGAATTAGGGAAGCTATATCCAAGTTTCACTGAGTTTTCAGACTTTGTAGGAGATGAGGCATGCATTGCATGTAATCATGTTTCCTCTCTACATGTTTTGAAACATGCAGATGAAAGACCTAGAAAGGAGCAGAAAGACCTCAAAGCTAGTGCTCTCATGCAAAACGTTAAACCCATTGCGAAGAGCTTGAATGCATTGCAAGGAGAGAAAGGCTCCGAACCCTGCCTTTCTGCCTTTCAGGATAAGAGACAAATGAATTGTGTCTGCTGTCAGTAAAATCACTTGATATACAAATTATATACAAATTTGAAAGGGTTGCGGTAATGACTCTTTAGGAAAAGAAAAGGTTTATTGTCAACAAAAAGATGTGCTTTGGTTTTCTGAGAGTCAGTCATGTCTCCAAAAACTGTAGAAAGCTAGCTACTTGCAACATCTGCAGACAGAGTCAGGAGTGTAGTGGGATCCATAACACCCAACACTTGCTCTAGGAATGTAGCATGGTTCCCTTTCAAGGGAACTCTGTTTTGTCAATTTGACGCTTTGGGGAACGCTTTGCGTGATGTCTTGAAGCACATGTGAAATCAATCCAAGTTGCAATGAGACGTCAGAGCGGGTGACATCACGAACCAGGAAGCTATAAAGCCTGCCCAAACGAAGCTGTCACTAGCTTTTTGTGTCTTCACAAGCGCTCTGTGTGAAACTGTCATTGTCTTACTTGGTGTTGTCTGTCAATATTTAATAATTCAGAAATGGCGAGCAAGCAACAACAAGCTTTTAGAATGTGCGTTCATCCCTTATTTAACGGGTGGAGATACACACGTTCCTTGTGTTGCCTGTTTGGGAGAGGAACATGCACGGTCAGCACTCGAGCTGCGCTGGCTGTGAGCAATGTGATGTGCTTCCCTTGCAGACACTCCTGTCTGGCATTCTCTCACAATGAGGGCACTCAGGCTCGCGTTCCCCAGGGCTCTGGTCCTGCTGTTGCCGAGGCACAGCGAAGACTGCATTCCTGGGGTTCGCAAATGGATCTGTCAGCAGAGTTAGAGACGGGCACAGCCTTATCTCTGCCTTCACCTGACAGGTTCTGTGCCTTGTCTCAGGGTTGGGAAGTACGCGCTGTGGTTTCTTCCGCCCCGATCGAGGCAAAGATACTTCCACTATCGGATTTTGAAGAATTAGATGTTGTTAGTGTCAATGCAAGAGATACTGAGGATTCGTCACATCAGTCTCGTGCTTATGAGGAGCTTGTTGAGGTTGTAACAAGAGCGGTCGATTGGCCAGCAGAGAGGTAGGACGTTTATAAAACAAAAACAAAAGGACGAACACTTTTTGCCTTCTCAAGCACAACCTCAATGCCGCGGACTGCCGTTTTTTCCTGTTCTCCTCACCGAGGTGTCGAGATCGTGGGAGAAACCGGTTCCCTATAGAGTTTATAGTACACAAACATCTCACTATTCCTCTATAATAAATAAATAAATAAAATCCCCGGTATTACCCATTAAGCCAGTGAGAACAATATCAGCACTGGTGGGAAAGGCTTACTCAGCGGCTGGTCAGGCAGCAGCGTATTTACACACAATGGGCCTCATTCATGAAACACGAGCAGCACAAATTTTTGTGTACATTTTTCGTAAAGCTGTTCTTGTCATGAATCTGGTCTATGAATTTCCTTTAACTCCCCACCAGAGGTCACTCGCTCACCACATTGACTCTTGCACTACACTAACTGTTGCACTCCACCTCAGACTACAATTCCCATCATCCATTGCACTGATCACACACACAGCTGATTGCACTGATCACACAGCCAATAGCACTGGTCACACACCCTACATAAACCATGGACTTCCTCTTCCTCTCTGCCGAGTATTGTTTAGCGTTTAGCATTCTCCTAGTGTTAGCTACTTAACAAGCCTTTCCGTGTTTGTTTTTGTGTTCAGTCTCCTGTATTGTTCTGCGTCGTTCACTATCCGAGTGTTAGCTGGTTTACGGAGCCATTACTAGTTTCCGTTTCTTATTTTAGTTTAAGTCTAGTCTTTTCGTGTTGCTTTGTTGTCTGGTTCCTGACCTTCTGCCTTGTATATTGGATTAACCCTTTGCCTTCCATTTGGACTCTGTTTGCTCCTGCCTGGACCATTGCTTGTGTACCTGGTTTTACCCCTCTTGTCAAGCCCTCTGGATATTGTTCGCCAATCGAAGACCATGCCCGTTTACTTGAGTACTCATCTGCCTTGCCCTCAATATACCTGTTTGCCATTTGTTTGACCCTGCCAGTGTTTTTGACCATGTCTATTAATAAAAGCTTGCACATGAATCCGCACGCCTCACGTCTCGTTCGCCCTGTCACAGAATAGTCGGCCACACGAGGATCCAACGGCTTTTCTAAAAAACCCTGGCCAGGTATGGACCCATTCGACCAGCTGCTCGATCTGCAACAAGGAAGTCTATCCATTGAGGAGGATGCCACTCAATTTTGTGGGTTATCTGACAAGGTACCTTTTGATGAGGTTGTATTAAAAGGCATTTTTCGTTTCAGACTATGTGAGCCCGTAAAGTCATGGTTACCTGAAGGAACGATTAATGTTAGTTTAAAGGATTTTATGGACTATGCTTTGCTGTGTGCTGGCTCTTCGTTTACTCTGGGTGTCGCGGAAGAGGAACGTGACACCGCGTCTGTGACTGTGATGGCGTATGCGCCAGAATGCACTCACAAAATGGCAGACGCAACAACGCACCATCATTTCTCAGTTAATCGCCATGAGCCAAGTCACATCACCGCTGATCACCCAGAGTCAGGTCACGTCACAGCTGATCTTCCAGAATCTCTTCACATCACAGCTGTTCACCCAGAGCCTCATCACGTCACAGCTGATCTGCCAGAGCCTCGTCACGTCACAGCTGATCTGCCAGAGCCTTGTCACATCACAGCTGATTGTCACGAGTCAAGTCACATCTCCACAGATCCACCAGAATCTCTTCTCGTCTCAGCTGGACATCCGGAGACACACCACATCACAGCTGGTCATCCACACTCACACCATGTCACAACTAATCATCCAGACTCAAGCCCAGTCACGGGTAATCTTCACGAGTCAAGTCATGTCTCAACTGATCGTCATGAGGAAAGTCACGTCTCTGACCCTCCAGAGTCTCTTCACGTCTCCGCTGACCCTCCAGAGCCTCTTCACGTCTCTGTTGACCTTCCAGAGTTTCTTCACGTCTCCGCTGACCTTTCAGAGTCTCTTCACGTCTCAGTGGATCTTCCAGAGTCTCTTCACGTCACCGCTGACTGCCCAGAACCAAGTCACGTCACAGCTGATCATACAGAGTCTTGTGACGTCCTGTTCGTCACATCCAGATATTCAAGTTCAGTGCTTCGATTTTCCAGTGTGAGGGATGCACCGCTGGTGTCTGCATGCGCAGCTGGTATCCCCAAACCCACTCACTCTATCCCTCCTGTTTCTGAACTGATTGCCCTTTCTGAAGTGCTTCCCATGATGGGGATCACTTTTTGGTGTGTTTGGGCGGCGTACACCACCACAGAACTTCCAGAGGTAATGATGGCCACTATTATGTCTTCAGAGGTGGCGGCTGATGTTGCATAACCTCCTGAGGTTGTGACGCTCGTTACCGTGTTCCGTGTTACCGTGTTACCAAGTGATGGTACCTGCTGCAGTTTCTCCAAAGGTCGCAGTTGATGCTACAGAACCTCCTGAAGTGGCGGTACTCATACAGGGAAGCTGAATGGGAGGCTTGGAAACACTCTTTGCAGGATCTAACACAGTTTGAAATTTCCAGAGTGTACTCAAAGGTTTCTCTGTCTTTGGCACAAGGGATAGAAATTCATGTTTTTTCGGATGCTTCAACAAAGGCAATTGCGGCAGTAGCCTACTTGAGAGTGATAAAAGGAGATGGCTCATGTGAAGTGGGGTTTGTCTTAGGCAAGGCTAAGCTTGCCCCACTGGCTGCTCACACCATACCTAGATTAGAGCTAGGTGCAGCAGTCCTGGCAGTAGAAGTTGCGGAACTCATTCAAAATGAGTTAGATATTACCCCAAATGCTGTGGAATTCTATTCGGACAGTAAAGTGGTGTTGGGGTATATTTGTAACGAAACCAGATGGTTTTATGTGTATGTGAGTAATAGAATTCAGCAGATCAGGAAATCGACGAAGCCGGAGCAGTGGCATTATGTTCCCACAAGTCAAAACCCTGCCGATCATGCAACACGTTCAGTACCTGCTTCAGGCTTGAAAGACTCCACATGGATTTCTGGGCTTGCCTTTCTTTCTCATCCGGATTCAGAATGTCTTGGAGACAATCAGTCATACATCCTAATTCACCCGGATTCAGATGTAGAAGTACGTTCTAATCGTACTGACCTGACACCCTATGACTTTCCTGTCTGCCTTGGCTCACATCGCTTTGAGTGCTTTTCAACCTGGAAATGTCTCAGGCGAACTATATCAAACGTAATCCACATTATGCATTCATTCAGACCTAAAACTGAGGTAGTGAATGCTTGTAAGAAATGGCATCTTTGTGACAAAACACTCACAGAGGAACTTTCACAGGCAGAAGTTGTGATAGTACGATGTGTCCAACGGGAAAACTACCCTGTTGAGTTTGCTTGTCTTTCTGCAGGGAAGGATCTTCCAAAAATGTGTGGATTGAGAACTTTAAACCCCTTCATTGACCAGGATGGGCTCCTGAGAACCAGGCAAAAGTCACATAGCCCTTCTGATAACGAGACATTTTCATGAACGGGTTAGACACCAAGGTCGTCTGTTTACAGAAGGTGCTATAAGGAATGCAGGATTCTGGATCACTGGGGCAAAGAAGCGCATCCATATTGTGATTCATAAGTGCATCATCTGTCAGAAACTGTTCCTGTGGAACAGAAGATGGCAGATCTTCCTCCGGATCGACTTGCCACTGATCCACCCTTCACTTATGTTGGCCTTGACGTCTTTGGGCCCTGGATTGTTGCTTCTCGCCGCACACGAGGGGGTCTGGCAAACAGCAAAAGATGGGTACTCATTTTTACCTGTTTGAGCGTTCGAGCAGTGCACTTTGAGTTGATCGATTCTCTTGATGCCTCCACCTTTATCAATGCTCTATGACGTTTCTTTGCAATTAGGGGTCCAGCAAAACAAATCAGATCGGACTGTGGCACAAATTTTAAGGGTGCTTGTAAGGAGCTGGGAATGATTGCAGAGGAGCCTAAATTCAGGAACTACTTGAGTGAAGAAGGATGTTGCTGGATTTTTAACCCTCCTCATGCATCCCATATGGGGGGAGTTTGGGAGCGACTTATCAGAGTTGCACGTCGCATATTAGACTCCATTTTGCTTCAGAACAGTCACTGTCATCTTACTCATGATATGTTAGCAACATTCATGGCAGAAGTTTCTGCAATTATGAATGCAATACCTCTTGCACCTATCTCAAGTGACCCAAACTCACCTGATCTGTTGACTCCAGCTACCCTTTTGACTCAGAAGGTTGGTGTGCTCTCTCCTCCTCCAGGGGACTTTGGAAAGGATATTTGCCGTCAGAAATGGAAACAAGTTCAACAACTCGCTGACACATTCTGGGAAAGATGGCGACGTGAGTACTTGTTCAGACTACAGTGTCACCGCAAATGGCATACCAACCGGCCTAACATCAAGGAAGGAGATGTAGTTCTAATGAAGGAAGCTCAAGTCAAGAGAAATGACTGGCCACTAGCTCTTGTGACTAGGCTATTCCCAGTTAGTGATGATAAGGTCAGAAAAATTGTAATCAAGGTCACTAAGGATGGGAATTGTAGAACATATCTGAGACCTGTGTCCCAAGTGATTCTTCTTCTGTCACCAGAAGAACAGAAATTCTAATATTCTAAGGAACTGAAGTATTGATAATAGTGGTATTTCTAAAATACCAGGCGGGGAGTGTTCTGATTGTTTAAATAGTAATTTAATTTTAGGATTATTTTAATGGTTAAGATGCATCATGTGATTTAGATCAGAGGTCATGGCAGCCATCTTAGATTTCACTTCACAGGATCAGCGATGCAGCAGTATATTTCTCCCTGATAAAAGCTTTATTTCTGTTATTTCATGCCAGAGGCCATTGTCTGTAAGTTTAATTGTTTATTGAATTTCATCTATGTTGAAAAACACTTATTTAATGCCATTTAGAGAGAAGCATTGTTGTGCATTTGAATAAGAAGATTGTTGTTTTTATATCGCGTGGTAATGCTAGATTTTCTACTTTCTTTCCTAAAAACTATTTTTAGACATACTTTATACTTAATGTATGTTTTATGTTTGCATTATAGTTTCACAAAAAAACGATGAAGATTTCAAGTAAAACAAGTGTGTTTAACTATCTGTCGAGGTGCAACCTACTTGCAACAGGGGCAGAATAATTGGATTAACCCTTTGGCTTCCATTTGGACTCTGTTTGCTCCTGCCTGGACCATTGCTGGACCATTGCTTGTGTACCTGGATTACCCCTCTTGTCAAGCCCTCTGGATATTGTTCGCCGATCGAAGACCACGCCCGTTTACTTGAGTACTCACCGGCTTTGCCCTCAATATACCTGTTTGCCATTTGTTTGACCCTGCTTGTGTTTTTGACCATGTCTATTAATAAAAGCTTGCACATGGATCCACACGCCTCATGTCTCGTTCACCCTGTCACAGTTCTGAAGGAAATTTTCGGATTCATGAAAATGTTTGTATTTTCAAAACGTTAGATGGTATGAAATAAATTTACACCTGCTCCGGACCACTTGAAAATGCGTGAGTGCGTGAAATATCTGAATGATTTGGTCATTGATGGCGCTACATTTTAATAAAACTATTTACCTTATATAATCATGTATGTATCACGCAGCATTTTTATAAAATAATGTACAGTAATTATATACAGTATGCTGTGTTTTTGTTTTTACTATTATCATGAACACCATAGAATATGCAAACTTAACACTTTAGCCTAATCAAATATTTAATTACTTCTGTTAGGGATGTACAAATTAGACTGACAATTAAGATGGTGTTCTATACAATGGTCAGAATCAGACATAACGGTAAACATTTCCTATTGCTTATATAGCGCCATTGCTTGATCTGGCACACAGAGCACTGCATAAAAGACGTATTTTTAGAGACCGTGAAGACTTACTTGCAGAGAATGATTACTTGCAGCGGGAGATTGCAGACAGGTCAGGGATATCTCAGTCATCCATGAGTCGCATCATCCCAGATGTTCTTGATGGCCTAATATGGCTACTGCCTCAATACATAAAATTCCCCTATAATCTGGTCCATCAGTTGGAGGTGAAGCGGAGATTATTTGCTATTGCAAACCTGCTAAATATCATCGGGGAAATTGACTGCACACACATTCAGCATCAAGGCGCCATCAAATTATGCATTTGCATTTCTGAATTGGAAAAACTAATTTGTGATGCTAAATGTGCTCTACTTAACGTAGTGGCCCACTGGCTGGGTTATAGATAAGCAATTGACCTGAAATGAAAGTGAAAGCAAAATGTGCACGGACATTAATAAGGTATTTAAAAGCGAAGGAAAATGAGGGAAAACTCCAACGAACTTTGTAAAACCAAACTGTATTATGCAACTTGCCGACAGCGTGTCTGTTGCAAAAATAAAGATTATGTATGCCTCCCCGCAGCGCGCACACTCAGAGCAAAGCGCACACTCATATGACGCAGATGTGCATTTAACTGGCGACCAATGACAATGCCCATTCTAGATGGAGTTAAACCAATTACATTACCCATTTCACTCACAAGCGAGCCAGATTAATGGTTTTGTTTAGAAAGAGAAAAAAAAGCATATATTGCTGGACTCGGTCGAGACCAACTTGAACATTTGGCGAGTCCGATGACCAAGTCCGAGTCCAAATACCAACGAGTCCAAGACAAGTCCGAGACGATAGAAAAACGTCTCGAGTCCGGTCTCGGACTCCAGCCCTAATCACTCAACCAAACAGTGATGGGACGGATGAACCAGGAATTCCTTACCCTGAAAGCTCGGAGTCGTCAATCAGAGAAGCGCATGATCATGCGAGGTCCACTTTGGATGAAATTCATGCCAAAAGGAAAAAGCACTATGACCAAAGATGTCGGCCTGTGTCTTACTCTGTGGATGAATTGGTCAGAGTTAAAACTCATCCTCGTTCAGATGCTCTGGCAAACTTCACAGCTAAGCTGGCACCTGTATATGCAGGCCCTTATTGTATTACACAAAAACTGTCAGAAGTGAACTACAGACTCACTGACGTGAATACTGGATCAGACGCAGGTGTATTTCGTGTCGTAAATCTGCTGCCTTTTCGTATCTGGGATCCACTTGTTGAACAAGAGACTGTGCCTGCAGATGGTTCTGCTACAGAAGCTATGGCTAACAGTTCATTGTTAGCTGAAATGCCTGAGGAAGCGAGTAGTGGTCCTACCAACATGGACTTAACAGACTTCCAATTCGAGGCTGACCGTAGTCGCCCTGTGATTCAAGGATTCAAGGAACTTTATTGTCATACCAGCTCACATTTTCATGTTATGATACGAAATTAGGACTCATGTCCCGGTTTAAAAGCAAGAGGAAGTAGTCCAAAGGAGGTGATACATAATATTACACCTATAATAAGTAAAAGTATTGCACTTAAGGTGGATAAAATGTGTGTAGTGCAGGTCAGTGTGTATGTGTGTGCGCGCATGCGCGTGTTTGGAAGGGGAGAGGGAGTGCCTACAGAGCATGGCTAAAGTTCAACAGTCTAACAGCTTCAGGAAAGTAGCTGTTTCTGAGCCTGGTGGTCTTACTCCGGATGCTCCTCAGCCGCCTGCCTGAGGGGAGGAGTTGGAAGAGTCCATGTGCGGGGTGAGTGGAGTCCTTCATGATGTGGACGGCCCTCCCCAGATGATCTGCCAGAAAGTGTGGACAGTGTTGATTGGTTGCCCGACAAACAGGTTGAATTGGAGAATCAAAACCTTGACATGACTGTGGGTGGTGATGATCTGGACAGACATCACTATGACTTAAGACCTTGACGTGTACCGAGAATCACCTCTGACTGGTCAGCTAATAAGTGGATGAATGTGTATCACACTAACAGACTAGACCTTAAATAGTGTGTTGATTCTAAACGTGAGTTCATATGGTTCATTGAATGCTGTGGAATTAGTAAGGTCTACTACCTTGAGTATAGAAAACAAAATAAAATAGCAAAAATAATCAATCTGTTGACATGTAGGTTGTTCCAGCATTAAAAAAATATATATCTGAAGATACAGTCCTTAGAATAGTAGTTTATTTTGTTTATGGTTGGTTTCGTGCAGTTTTTATTTGTGTGAAATATGCTACTGCAGGTTATGTATTTTGATTTGTTCATACTATCATGTATGTCAGTGTGTGCCTAATTAATACATTATCGATCACGTATGCCGTTTTAAAAGATCAAATGAAAGTTCCCGTCTGCCAGGCTTCATTTTTAAGCATTTTCTGTAAGAACAAAATTTCCTCAGCACAATAGTTACTAGTTTTTTTTTTGTTTTTGTTTTTTGCATTAGTGCCTTATTATTTGAATTATTTTAAGTTTTATTGTTTTTTTATGTCGTCAAAGCCATGCTTATTCTTTTATCTTCCTCTAGTATGTGCACAGTATACAGGCCATTTTTTCAGCAGTTATCATCTGGTAAAGACTCTCTATGCGGTATTAAATGACATATAGCCTACTTAAAACATTATTACCGATGGTCATAGGCTACCTAAATTTGTTAAAAACAATATCAGAATCAGAAAGAGTATCAGATTCTTTTATTGCTTTATTGGAACTTGCTCTGTTGACAGAAGCTTCCAGTACACAGAAACAACAACACACAGATAATGAAAAATAAAGATAAGTAAATAAAATACACATATGTATGTATATAAAAAAATAAACATTAAACAGACAAAAATTGTATGTAGGTGAGCTATAGATGGAATAAATGTAGGGATGGACGAAGAGAGCATTTAATATGAGTAGACATTTGCAAAAGAATAATAAACTGTATGTTGTCAGTTAAAGTTTTTGAATTGTGTGTAATATGCCTGCATTATTGGTTTCATGATTCCCATTTAAGATATTTCACAGCGAATAGTATAGAAATAGATATATAAATAGGCCTAGATAGATCTAAGACCTAGTAACTTTTTTCATTGATGCTGTAGTTATTCTTCCCCAGCTCTGTTTATTTTTATATTTATATCTGCCATTTATATTTTCCTATTTATATTCATTTTAGATGTCAAGAAAGACAGAGTCCAAGGTATTGCAAACCACTGGCTTGAGAACGGCAATGGACATTCCGAAAATTGAGGTGGTTCCAGGGAAAATGAAGAGCAAGCTGCAAAGAAGAACATGGTTCGAAAGCAGGAACAGTCTTTTAATTGAAGAGCAAGCCACTATGCCCACCATGGTACACCTGGGAGAAAGTTCCTACCAAGTGACTTGAGTGTGGCAAAAATGCATTAGATGTTTCTTGAGCAGAATCATCAACAAGTTTCCTACTCACTCTACTGGAGCAACTTTGTCAATGACTTCAACCTAAAAAGAATAAAACATAATGTTATAATACTTATTTCCTCTAAGAGGGCACAGTTTCCTTAAGGCTGACAGTGTGTTTGGAAGGATTGAGCAATATATCTGGACGCAATCAGCTATTATGTTGCTGGAAGAGTATAACAACATTTTGCAGAAGCGTGGCACTGTCCATTGATATAGGAAGAACTGGCAGTGCTATGACTTCAAAGAAGCAGCAGCCAGGTTCACAACAACTCAGAGATCATTCAAAATAAGTGTAAGAATTAACTCTTATTTTATCCTTTTGCGAATCAAATCTTATAGATTCGGGTTGATGTGATTGAACCGATCTGATTCAAATAATGTACACCTTATCAACTTAGACGTCCAGCGTCATAGTCAAACTTAGTGTCTTATCAATTTGTTTTACTTATTCGTGGCCAACAATATTTTCAAACACAATGATGATTTTACCATGAGAAAGGTAACATGAAATCTTAGCAGATGTTTAGTCTTGAAAATTTCACAACACGAAACAAGGATTCTTTATAAATGAAACAAAGTTTATTTGCTAACTGTTATTCTATAATACATGGAACAAACTTATCAAAACACACATTTTGTGTGGCTTCAGGCTTGGAAGGGTTCTTAAGTAAGCAGTTTGACGGAGTGTTAGGGTCTTGGGTTAGGGTCTGACCCTAACAGAGTCTTGGATGATCGGCCTGATATTAAGGCTGTGAGCGCTTCGCAGCGTGATCAGTGAGGCGAAAACCACATTTCAAGTGAGAGCAGGAAGCAAGCAGTGGGCAGAGCCTTCGTGTCCCGTTTTAGCAGGCTGATTTCGGTCCATCCCACGGTGATTGTCCAATCAAATTGTCCCTGTAGGGCGGAGCCCTGCACCATATGGATTATTTTCCGTGCACACATTTTAGGTTAGTCAATTTATTACATGAAAAAAATATCCTAGCAGATTTCTATGGAGTGTTATAATCATGCGTCTGATGCTGAAGGTCAATAGTTCATCCACATTTAAATTGTTCTAATAAAACCAGCTTTCACCCAATATCAAACATCAAGTATTTGTCATACACATATACTAACTTTATCTACTAAACAATGTTTAAGGCATAAATAAAAAATATCCTTAATTCTGATAACCACCAAGTATATACAATACATATAATATAATATTAGTATATTTTGTCTATTGAGTATATTGCTTTAATAGCAGTAGTAATTTCTGATTGTCTTTTGGCAGAAAGTCAATAAAAGTTTGTGTTCTTTGTCTGTAAGAGACACAAAAGGGTGATTTGGAAGAGTGTACGAGACAGAGCAAGTGTCCTCTGGAATGTAGAGGGAGGGAAAGGAGGGAGCAATATCCTGGGGGTCAAGAAGTGACTTCGGGTGTGTAACTGCAGCGCTTCAACTCAGACATTTCCTCGTAAATCCATCTTCCTTTGTTGATATAAGGAATTCGCTGTTCTGCAGTTATGTTTTGTGTTCATTTGACAAGGTCCTACACATGTGAAGCAATAGTGCTGTCAATCTCTGGAGATAAGCTGTAGACTAAGCCTATGTTTGCTGGTGAATTTTGCCAGCACTCTATGCTGAAGCAAGGTAAGAGGTGGTGTCAGTTCAAGCCAGCTCCTCTTCCGGATGTGAACTGCGTCAAGGAAGCAAAGATGACTGATGTCTTGAAGCTGCTTTTTGCACAGCACTGTGTGTGTTTTACAGTTTTTTACAATCACTTTGCTACTATTTTCAGAACCTTGATTTCATTTTTCACAACTCTAGACACAAAACGGTTATCACTTGTAACACAGGCTGTCTAATGTTCAAAACATTGCATTGTGCATTCACATCTTGCACAATCATTGGTTCAAAAAAACTAATTTACTGTGAAACACCATTGAAACATAACTATAGATCACCCTCACACAAGCAACCGATAGTTTCACTGTGTCATTGTTCATATAATCATTCAATATTGTAGAACAAAATAGGTGATACAGGTTTCATTATGGTACTACATGTACAGTAAATACATATCTGTAAAAGTACTGCAGTAGTAGAGAGAATACTACAGATACAGTGGAATCATTGAACAAAGTTTGTAATATATTGATGCAAAACACTACAGTACAATCACAACATAGGTTTATTTGAATCAAAGCAAAAACAATTATCTATGAAATAGAAAATAAAAGACAGTACTGTAAAACATCAAATGCAGTTTTCCTCAACTTGCTTGTACTATAAGAAACAAAACAGGAGCGATTACTGTACTTCTACATTGTCATCAACTCTGTGTTGTGGATTTGGCCACAGGTTCTCATCTACATCACAATGGATGTTTTCATTAGCCAAACATCTTGGAAAAAACCTTCGGGCATGACGAATCCAGGCCTGACACTGGTCTGCTGTGATGTCATTGCAGGCGTCATCCATGGCCTGGAGAATAGTGACTTGTTCATGAGGGTGCCTATCATGAAGCTTCCATCTCCATGCGGAGAAAAAATCCTCAATTGGGTTAAGGAAGGGAGAGTATGGGGGTAAATACAGGGTGGTAAATTGTGCATGGGCCTGAAACCATGCTTGCACCACATGAGCATGATGGAACCTGACATTGTCCCACACAATGACATAGGTCACACCTTCAGCTCTACAAACCTGATCGAGCTCATCAATAAAGGTGACAAGGAGAGCTGCATTATATGGTCCAATATGAGGTCTGCGTCCCACCACACCATCTTCTGATATAGCCGCACACATGGTAATGTTGGCCCCACGTTGTCCAGGTACTTGGATGGTTGCCCGCTGGCCAATGAAATTCCGACCTCTCCTCCTTGTCTTGGCCAGATTAAAACCTGCCTCATCCAAATATATGAATTTGTGATGGTCATCATCAGCATCCAGCTCCATCACCCTCTAAAAATACATTTTGGAAAGAGATTACTGTACAATGTAGAATTTTTGGGAATGTTTTTACAACAGCCATCTTGAAACTGAACTTACCTGAACATACTCAGTCCTCATTTGCTTCACTCTGTCTGCATTCCGTTCGAAAGGCACATGGTATAGTTGTTTTATAGCTACCTGGTGCCTTTTCTAGTCGGCAAACTTATGGATCCCACATTGTTGAACATGTCTTCATTGTCCAAGATATGCTGGCAAATTTCTGTAAGGCGAATATCATTTCTGGCCCGAAACAAATCGACCACAGCCTGCTCTTGTTGGTCAGTTAGAATTTTGCCTCTGCCTCCACTATTTGGCCTGATCACAATTCTACAGGGAACATTAGAGTAAGAAGACACTTGGTCACATCACCTATTCTGTGATACACATTGGTATGCAGTCATTTTACAATTGAGAGTAGCATAATGTTTAGTGCATGCTGATAACTTACCGGTTCTCATTGCGGAAAGTTCTGATTATTGAGGCCACGGTTGACCTTCTGAGGTTTGGTTGTATCATTATAGCCGCCTCAGTCATTTTCATGCCATGATTTATGACATGGTCTACAACTATTGCCCGAATTTCATTGGACACTCTATGCTGTTGCTGCCGCTGTCTTGGTCCGTGGCCTTGTCCTCTACCACGTTCCCCCACACCTCTCAAACGAGGCCTACGACCACCTCTCAGAAGTGGTGCCTGTCCTCTACCACGTTCCCCCACACCTCTCAAACAAGGGAACGTGGGGGAACGTTCAACGTTCAACAACACCTCAACAACTTAAACAACAACGTAAACAACACCTCTCTTGCAATTGGATCCCAATCAACTCTTTATATACTCATTCCACAATGTGCACTCAATCATCAGTAACGAGTTGGCAGAATTGGACAAGCAATTACAAGGGCCTGCATCTATACAGTGCAGTACTGTCAATACTGTAAATAGTCTGAAAAGGTGGTACAGTATTTGGACCATAGACACAGTGTCTGATGAAGCATTATGATAAAATATTAGGCTACATCCATGGATATTGTAGTCTAATTGGTTCATGCTCCACGCTAATTGGTGACAATGAATCTCGTTATCTTGAAACTTTCATGATTTACTGTAAAAAAGATTGTTTGTCTGTTTCTATACAAATATGCATTAAGAGTAATGCAACAGTTACTTATCATTTTGAGAAGTTGTATCAATTGATAGTTAGATCATTGTAAGGAAATGAATAGACACTCATTTGAAATGTAATGTGTGAATTGCCTTTTGAAATAGTAGTACTTTGATGTTAAGTTGTGTCATATTGAACTGTCAGGGTTTAGGGAATGGATGAGGCGAGGACCCAAATGCAGGAGGTTAAACAAGTACTTTTAATAACAAAGATAAACAAAACAAACAAAAACTACCCCATAGGGGAAAAACAGACTGGCTGGACTGGACAAGGCAGGGCTGGACTGGACAAGGCAGGGCAGGGCAGGGCAGGGCAGGGCAGGGCAGGGCAGGACAGGACAGGACAGGACAGGACAGGACAGGACAGGACAAGGCAGGGCAGGACAAGGCTGGACAGGACACAGACGACATCTAACATAGGTAACGAACCCACACGGAACTGCAAACACAAGGAGATTATAAAGGGAGCAAATGAGGAGGGTAACGAGGGAAAACAGCTGGGGAAAATTAATCAATAAACAGGTAACAAGATGGGTGGGGTCAAGACAATTTGACATGAGAGCACATGGCACACAGAAAACTAGGACAGAAGCCACGTGCTCACACAAAACAGAAACACAAGCACATGGCCAGCAAACAAATCACCAGCCATGTGCAAAACAGGACATGAAGACGCAGCTAATGAGAAAACTCATAAGCCACGTGTTCACACAAGACACGACAACATGAAAGCACGCAGCCAATGAATATACAAGCTGCGTGCCACACAGCACAAGATATAACATAAATGCACGCAGCCGATAGAAACACGAACTGCGTGCAACACAACAAAACACACGTGGACAAGAGTGTGCGGTGTCGAGCGAACCCGAGACCGCGCACTCACACAATGACAGAAAATGGAGTGCGAGTGTCCGAACCCCGTCACGTGACCGAAGCTCAAGACATGAGTGCCGGGATCCGAACACCACGCTCCAACATGAAACAATGTATGCAGACGAGAGAGCACGCGACTCGAGCACACTCGAAGCCGCGCGCTCACATGAAAACGCGGACATGATGGGAGTATCAGGGCTCTGTCACAAAACCATGAATAACACTAGACCGAAGTGACAGAACCCTGACATGAACAGGTGATTTTTGTTGAATGAACAAATATCTAAGTTGTATGTGTATTGTATCCAAGCAATTGAGAAAAGGGTTAGAGTTTTGAAAAATGTGCATTTTGATCATTGGTTGTGAGACATACAGTGTCTAGAGTTGTGAAAAATGATATCAAGGTTCTGAAAATAGTAACAAAGTGATTGTAAAAAACTGTATTTGCTAGTGTAAGCTATTTTAAGATATTGATAATTGACTAAGCGGTCGTCTCATTTATTGTTATTGTTAATTATTGCTTAATTAATTATTATCTTAATGTTGTTTTGCATTTCATGAAGTATTTTTGCAATCAGAATCAGTTCATTTCTGAATTCCCGTACACTTTGTAATGTTTTAATTTTGGCCCGATGAGACTCAGTGGGGAAAATTAATACAACGTGTTTGGCCACGGGTGGGCTAGAGCATCCACAGCCAGAGGTGCATCATCTCCCACTAGGGAAAAGAACAGAGGGCACTGCATGTTTCCCGTGGGTGAAGGGTCCATTCTTGGTAACAGGGATTCCTTCTGGACAACCGATCCGCTACCCTGTTCATTGTTACCGGCACGTGTGTTGCACGAAGCGACAGAAACTGAATAAAGCTCCACACAATTAGACTGTGAGCTAGACTGTGAAGCTGTCGGGAGCGCAAACCCCCCTGTCTGTTTATGTAAGCCACCACCATTGTGTTGTCTAATGTGATCAGCACATGTAATCTCTGAAGAAAATAAATAAAGTTGTTTAAGACTAGGAGCACCGTTTGATAAGCAAACCTGAGAAATTCCCTGTGTGCAGGAAATATTTATAAATGCAAGTAAGCGTCCTTAAGATCTATCGATGTGAACCAATCTCCTTGACGCACTACTTATGACAAAGTTCGTAAGGTGAGCATTTTGAACTTGAAGCACAATGTAGTAAATTAGCTCTTGGGGGAATTTTAATAATTAATCATAACTCTTTATAATACATTTTAATATTTGGATAAGTTAATAAAATTAGATTGATAAAGCAGAATTCACAGTACAATCAATTGACCAGGTCATCCAGTGAAAACTCAGTATTGATTATTTATGAATTCAAATAATTCTTAATTTCCAGGGTAAGATAAATAACATTTTTAAGGTACAGTACTACTCAGAGCATGTAACGAGATCAAAATCATTAAACTGACTTTGTTGCAAGCAGGGAATCAGAAACAAATACTCAACACAACTATATACACAACTATGTATATTTTGAACAAAGTTGTATTAACTAAATCACAAACGCATAACTAAACAAACACACACACACATATATACAGTGCTCAGTGTAAATGAGTACACCCCCTTTGAAAAGTAAAATTTTAAACAATATCTCAATGAACACAAAAACCATTTCCAAAATGTTGACAAGACTAAGTTTAATATAACATATGTTTATCTTATAACATGAAAGTAAGGTTAATAATATAACTTAGATTACACATTTTTCAGTTTTTCTCAAATTAGGGTGATGCAAAAATGAGTACACCCCACAACAAAAACTACTAAATCTAGTACTTTGTATGGCCTCCATGATTTTTAATGACAGCACCAAATCTTCTAGGCATGGAATGAACAAGTTGGCGACAATTTGCCAGATCTATCTTTTTCCATTCTTCAAGAATGACCTCTTTTAGAGATTGGATGCTGGATGGAGAGTGATGCTCAACTTGTCTCTTCAGAATTCCTCATAGGTGTTCGATTGGGTTCAGATCAGGAGACATACTTGGCCACTGAATCACTTTCACCCTGTTCTTCTTCAGAAATCCAACAGTGGCCTTAGATGTGTGTTTAGGATCATTGTCATGTTGGAAAAGTGCACGACGACCAAGGGCACGGAGTGATGGTAGCATCTTCTCTTTCAGTATAGAGCAGTACATTTGTGAATTCATGATGCCATCAATGAAATGCAGCTCCCTGACACTAGCAGCACTCATGCAGCCCCACATAAGGACACTGCCACCACCATGTTTCACTGTAGGCAACATGCATTTTTCTTTATATTCCTCACCTTTGCGACGCAATACAGTTTTGAAGCCATCAGTTGGTCTCATCACCAACTGATGTTGGTCTCATCACTCCAGAGTATAGAGTCCCAGTAGTCTTCATCTTTGTCAGCATGGGCCCTGGCAAACTCTAGGTGGGCTTTTTTGTGCCTAGGCTTTAGGAGAGGCTTCTTTCGTGGACGGCACCCATGCATGCCATTCCTCTGCAGTGTACGCCGTATTGTGTCACGCCAGTTTGGCTTTCTACTTCTTTAGATAACTGCAGTGAACTTGCATGTCGATTTTCTTCAACCCTTCTCATCAGAAGACGCTCCTGACGAGGTGTTAACTTCCGTGGATGACCTGGAAGTCTCTGTGAGATGGTTGCAGTTCCATCTTTTTTAAATGTTTGTACCACTTTTGCTACAATATTCTGACTGATAAGTAAAGCTTTGCTGATCTTCTTGTAGCCTTCACCTTTCTTGTGTAAATAAATTATTTTCTTTCTCAGGTCTTGTGACATTTCTCTTCCATGTGGTGCCATTGCTGACAGCATGACATGGGAAGGGGTTTTCTTTAAGTAACACCCTTTTATGGTCAACTGTCACCTGTGTAATGAATAATTAGACTCACCTGTGGTTGAATTCTTGTTAAATTAGACATTTGTAGTCTAAAATTTAGCTTTGCTCCAGAGACTTTCAGTGGGGTGTACTCATTTTTGCATCACCCTAATTTGAGTAAAACTGAAAATGTTGTTCTCTAAGTTATATTATTAACTTTACTTTCATGCTGTAAGTTAAACAGATGTTATATAAAACTTAGTCCTGTCAACATTTTGGAAAATGTTTTTGTGTTCATTGAGATATTGTTTAAAATGCTACTTTTCAAAGGGGGTTCAGTATATATATATATATATACTGAACAAAATTATAAACACAACACTTTTGTTTTTGCCCCCATTTTTCATGAGCTGAACTCAAAGGTCTAATAATTTTTGTATGTACACAAAAGGACTATTTCTCTCATATGTTGTTCACAAATCTGTCTAAATCTGTGTTAGTGAGCACTTCTCCTTTGCCGAGATTATCCATCCACCTCACAGGTGTGGCATATCAAGATGCTGATTAGACAGCATGATTATTGTACAGGTGTGCCTAAGGCTGGCCACAATAAAAGGTCACTCTAAAATGTGCAGTTTTATCACCCAGATCAATGCCATATTCACAAGTTTTGAGGTAGCGTGATATTGGCATGCTGACTGCAGGAATGTCCACCAGAGCTGTTGCCCGTGAATTGAATGTTCATTTCTCTACCATAAGCCATCTCCAAAATCGTTTCAGATAATTTGGCAGTACATCCGACCGACCTCACAACAGCAGACCACGTGTAACCACACCAGCCCAGGACCTCCTATATATAGCATATTATATATATATAATGATATTCTAGGGAATTGTGTGCTTCTCATTTTATAGCAACAGTTTGGACAGGATCATTTTCTATTCTAACATGACAGTGCCTCTGTGTATAAGGCAAGGATCAAAGATAAATAATTGATTCAGTCAGCGTGGAAAAAATTAACTGACCTGCAGAAAGCCAAGTCCTAATCCCAGCTGAACACCTCTGGTGTGACTTTAAATGCAGACCTTGAGCCAAAAATGCACCACCAAACACCAATTTCTTGAAACTCAGAGGTTGTTCTTTACTCTGTTGTGGTTGAGAGTTGTGGTCCTCTCTCCTAAGTAAGCACATAGCTGGGTGTAAAATGGGGCCTGCTGGCCCTGTGGGCCGCCGTGGAACTGCAGGCCGCAATCCAGAGATGAAGATGCCGAGACTGCCGGGAGCGGGGAGAGAGAAATGTCTGAGCGAGGGAACTTCCATGATGGTGAATTCCAAGTTTGAGTGAAGATGAACTCCAGTGGTATTAGACTAGTTATAGCCAAGAGCCACCTCCCCAAGGCTGGGGAGACTGTGCACGGCTCTATGTTGGGGCACCGGCTCAGGCGCTCCAAGAGTTCAACCATACGGGCAGCAATCGGAAGATTTAGCAGAAGAAGAGGGATGGACCTGTGTGTGAGCCCTTTAAAGTGGAAGAGTTACACCTCTCAGGATGGGCTTGACCAATGAGAAAGGCTAACTTTCCAAGCGGGAGGCTGAAAACATTGGGGAGTTTTATGACCCTTTGTCTGAGAGCATGATTCGAATGGCTCTGGCAGTCTAAACTTTGATTAAATTACAAACACACGTGGAATTATATGAGGAGGTGGTTTACACCAAAGTGAGCATCATCAAATGAGCATTAATTTGGTAGGAGACACGATATATGTGGGGTTACATTAACTAGTACTTCACTCATAAAGCAGGCATGCAACAAAATACAATGCAAGAGACACTATACCATACAGTTAAAATCATACACACAATGCCCTGTGTAATAATTCTATGAAGCTATTATTTCAGCTCCGGGGAATAATTTATAAAATATTCAATATTGCTTTGATTAAAGTGATATTAATCTTTAACTTATGATTTATACTGTATTAACGATCCGTCCAGCGATCATTAACATCAGTATATCTTTAACAATTCTGTTTATCTTACCTCGTGGCCACCGAGACAATAAAACGACATTAGCAATCTTCTTTCTCAGATTTGAGCTAGGTAACGTAAATCTGGACAGATAGTTTGAACTTGCAAATCATCCACGAGACATCATTCTTTATCAATGAAACAAGGTTTATTTACTAACTGCTATTCTACGATACATGGACTAACATAATACAAACACATAGACGAACAGAAACATACACACACACACATTCAGAATTTGCGAGTAACGTTAGAAGAAGGGTTAAGGTAGCACCCTCTTCTTATCTCATAACTGTAACTACGAGAAGATCACGACAGAGATGCTGCTCTGTTTCTGCGTACAGATCTATTCACCAGTTCAGTAAGAGTAGGGACTGTGTTTGTATACTTGTGTTAATTCAGCAGGTCGAATCTCTTGTTTCGTTCCACGTGGTTCCTGGAAGTTCTCTCTTGCGATTGGCAGTCTTTGTTCTGTATTAGAGATGGAAAGCTGTTTGTCTCTCATTGCTATTACTTCGAAGTCGTGTTGAATGCTTTTGGATGGTATCTTCAGCCGGTGGTGAGGCGAGAGCTCTGCGTCCGTGAGCGCAGGGCGAGCAGTGAAGAGACGAGACAAGAGAGAGCATTCCAAAGCTGTGTTGTTCATTTTAAGCGGCACTAGTTTGAATACGCCCACGGTGGCTGTCCCAATCAGATTGTTCTTGTGGGGCGGAGCCCCACCCCGCTTCTTTTGCCATGCCCACGTCATCTGATATTTAATTTATCACATGAAAGATATACTTACAGACCTCTTATACGTGCTGTAATCATACATTATGATGATAAAATTTAACTGTCATACACACCACTTATTACCAACGACGACAGCTTCTTTTAGAGACTAAACACCGCATATGACACAGAAAGTACATCTACTGATTGTATCTACTATACAGGTTAAGAAAATACCATCGGTTCCATAACGCAGCAAGCTTATTAAAAAGACAGAGTACAACATTAATATATATATTGTTTCTTGAGTATATCGCTTTAATAGAAAAAGCCACTAGTTTCCCCCTTTCGAAATCCTCTATGCAGATTGAGTCTCTTTGTTCTCCAACGAAAAAGCGTGCGCTGGAGCTTCTCGAGGAGGAGAAGGAGGGGCTCTAAGGTTGTGCAAGAGTTAGTTACGTAGATCAAGTGACCATCTCAATTCTTCCAGTGAAAGGATGAAAAGTAATCAACACTGTGCTGTTTTTTTATCTTTGTATTTGTGTCTTCATGCCTAGCTGGCATTACACCTAGGATGTATGTTTATTCGTATAAAGTTTTTTCTATGAGTAAAATTAGGAAAGTTCTGTTTTTTTAGGCTTTACATGGGTTTCAGAAGGGTTCTTATTGCACATTACATCTCACATACTTTTGAGTAATAAAACAGTCTTAGTAGATGGTTTCACTGGTAACTGAGCACTTTAGGGTGCTCTTTCAGGGAAAGGGTCCAAAGACCCTCATAGATTGTTTGTTGAATGAGAGGGTTTGCTGGATTATTCATTAAATGTAATGAATAAATGTGTCTGATTGGTCCAAAATCTACAACAAGGAAACCCGTAATAAAACCCTTGCCGGCTTTCCTCTTGCGGCATCATTCTTACCACTCCTTTCATGTCATATTATCACTACTGTTCAAGAGAGAAGATATTTCTTCCTCTAAAACTTGTGCCAATTCCCCCTGTACTGTGGACATAACCACTCCATTGAAACTCGGCAGTTTTACAGCAAATTGGAGTCTATAACCTTTCTCTATTTTGGATGGAATCCACGGAGATACTTATACAATCAATTGACGCCAGCTCTCTGCTCACGCAGCGAGTGTGCTCTGCTCCCCTCCGCTCACTGGTGATGCGGCGGCACCCCTCATTGGTGATAAAGGGCATTGCAACTCCAGTGGGGAATCTTTTGGTTTCATTTTTAGAGCCTACGGCAAGCAAAAGATGGCCTCAGAAAAGAGCGCCAAAACCCCAGCAGTTCTTTTACTTCAACACTCAAAGTCACGGGCTGGCTCTAAAGGGCGCCCAACACCAAGACAGCGTCAAGCCGCCATCCAGAGAGTGGAATGCACCCTTGTCCAACAAAGAATGGGACTCCCACGCTGGCACCCAACCTAAACAGAGGTATGGCCGCTGGGACGGACAGTGTGGATGACAATACTCACCAGGACATCACTGGGAGAAGTCATGGGACCAATCAAGGCCTCATGAGAGTCAATGGGAGAGATCGTGGAACCAGCCAAGCTTGTTTGGAAACTCAAGAGGGAAAAGCTCATGATAATTCACTGGAAACTGTCATCAGCCAGTCACCTTCCTCAACAACCAACGCATCAGGGATGGAGTAGTGACCAACACACACACAACTACCTGGCTAATGACACTCCAAAGACGGGACATTGAGGCAAGACAAGCCCAAAAAAATACAAATCCTCACTTGTAAACAGGCTAGCGGCCTGCCAAAACTGTTCAACGGTTCAACACCTCAGCGGAACCTAAAGAACCGTCACAACCACAACTAACAAATTGCAGGTACTTTGAGAAGAATGTGTGTGAAGGAATACCCAGAGCATATGTCGATGGCTGCTCCTATAATCGCAAGGGCCATTTAGAAGCTGGAGCGGGTGTGGTCTGGCTCAACAACAACCTGTTCCCACCACAACAACTCAAATTAGGCCTTCACTCATCGCAATATTCAGAAATAGCAGCCATCCTCATCACCCTACAACTGGCTACATCCCACAACATCAAAGAACTCCTCATCTGTACTGACTCAAACTACACCCGTCTAAGCTTCACCTTCCAATTAGCTGGATGGAAATGGAATGTATTCAAGACAGCTAACAACAAGCCTGTCAAGCACCAGGAATTTTTCCAAGCAAGCGATGCCATTGTTACTGAACACGACATGATCGTTAATTGAAAAAAACTTTCAAGGTCATTCTGACCATACCATACCGATTTCCTCATCAAAGTAGGTGCATTACACGGAGAGTCCTGGACATTTCATGCCCTCCCACCTAACACATTAGTGGCAGCAGTTACTGCTACTGCTACAGCACGCTACTGGCATGCACACCCCTGCCTCCTCCCTCATTGCTCTATCATCTATTGTTGCTGGCGATCTCCTCAACCTTCAAACTGCGGATCCGTAACAACGAACGATGGCATCTCACATTTCCGACTCATTAACTCCTCCCATTTCCACCTCCGACCTAAACACATCCTCGGAGCTCTACAAACTCAACTCCATCAAGCACATTCTGCATATATGAGACAGTTTTCTCACATATGTCCCTGAGCCCCTCGCTGCGCCAAAGCTCGTAGTCTTTCAGGGCCAAAGGGGGATAATGCTGACACACGTCCACGATGCACCATGCGCAGGACACCACGGTGCCAAGGCCACCTATGAAACACTCAAGCAAGTAACATACTGGCCTGGCATGCAGCAAGACGTAACGGAATGCGTTAAAGGATGCCTGGTGTTTTGCCAGTTCCAACTGGCAAACCCAAACCATCGAGCACCACTGCAAATGAAAGGAATGACCTTCCCATGGTCGGACCTCCAAATAGACTGAGTAGGACCCCTGCCATGGTCAAAATGGGGTAACAAATAATTCACCTGAATCTGAATCTCGTCACCGCCTATACCACTCACCAGTGCCTGGAAGAGTTGCATCCGCACCTGAGAATGACTTTCGCCTTCGCGCAACAGCAGCTTCAAAGAAAGGCAGAAGGTCGTAAAGCCTACTACAACCAAAAGCCCTGTGACAATGAGTTCAATGTCAGAGACAAAGTGTGGTACTACAGCTTCGCCCAACCAAGGCAGAACGCTTCCCATCGCATGTCAAAGAAGTTCCTACCTCACTGGATAGGACCACACGAGATTGTAGACAAGCTCTCACCTGTTACCTATAAAATCAAAATTAGACAAGGGCGCAGCGAGCCAGTCTTTGGGTCCATCGAAACCAGATAAAGAGGCACCAGGGCTCCAGCCGACAGGAAAAGGGGGAAGATCAAACCCACTGACACAGACCGACAATCATATGCTCTACACCACACTAACATAATAGAACGTCCTAATAGAACGTGACCATTTAACGCATAGTTTAATTATTTTTATCAACAAGGGAAGACTGTTTTATGATGATACTCCGAGATTGAAGCTCCACAGATACACATCAAATGTGACTTTCTGACCCCCAGAAAGCCCCTTTCGACCTCTGGCATTCCATAGAAACCGCCTTTTTCTCTCCTTTGACAGAACAAAGAAAATCAAACTGGCATAGAAGACCTCTAAAAATATATATTTTTTATTTTCTGCTATTAAAGCAATACACTCAAGAGACTATATATATTAATGTCGTACCTTATGTCTTTTATAGGCTTGGTGAGGTTATTTATAATTTAGGATATTTTTAATCTATGCCTTAACCTGTGTAATAGATACAATTAGTATATATACTGTGTGTGTGAATGCCAAATACTTACTGTTTGATGTTGATTGAAAGCTGATTTTGTCTACAATAAGTTGTTGTGGATGAAAGTTGACATTTAGCACATGTTGTAATACTAGTAAATCTCTATTGTTGCTGGAAACTGGTTAATTTATCTATATGCAGTAAAGATAGTGAAGTCTCTGCTTGTGATCTACCTTACATGATAGCAAAAGTGTACTAGACTTAAACTTTCTTCAAGCCGCAAAACTCCTGACCTGTGTGTGTGCGTATGTGTATATGTGTTTTAGTACGTTTAGTCCAGGTATTTTAGAATAACACTTAGCAAATGAACCTCTGTTTGATTTATAGAGAATGGTGACTTGTGCTGTGTGATTTTCAAGTTTGAAACTATTTGCCATATATCGTGTTACCTAGCTCAAAATTTTATAAAGTACTATTATGTTTGTTTTATCGTTTGCCATAAAGTAAGATAAATTAAATTGTTAAAGATATACTGATTTTAACAGTCGCTGGACGAGTCGTTAATAAGGTATAAATCATACGTTTTGGATAAATATCAATTCAATAAAATCAATATCGAATCTTTAATAAATGATTCCCCAAGTGCTGAAATAAGAGCTCAAAATTACTTACACAAATTAACTATTCATATATATATATATATATATATATATATATACACTTTTTTATATTTCATAACATTTATATCATACGTTTATATAATAACATCTGATAATTCATATACTTTATTTTTGACAAAACATCTCGTTTCTATAGTGACTGCACAATTTTGGTAGTGACAGTAATTGGTAGCGACCACATCACATTACAGAATTTTAACTTGCATATTAAAACACTACTAAAACTACAATAATATTAATACATGATACTAAAATACAACAAATTGCATAACTGTACTTAAATTGTGTTTATTTCCCCCAAATATGAGGATTATGTGTTCTCTTTTGTCACTTCCAAAACAATGATGACAATGATGTCTCTTGAAGCATCTTGGAGATGTTGCCACAGTTCTTCTGGATTTAGTCTGTCTCTGTTTGTTCTGTTTCTTCATGTCGTTCCAGAAAGACTGGATGATGATGAGATCAGATCTCTTTGTGGAGCACTGGCTGTTGTCAGACTCCTTGTGCAAACAAAAATCTCACTGGATTATTACAAATAATGGAAAAATTAATATTTGGAAATGGGAAAAAAATATATTTCCTACTGACACACTATAGCAAAAAATAGATATAACTGACTTAAACCAATTTTTAGCCATTCTAATAATTTTGGCCACCACTACACAGACACACACACACACACACACACTGCTTTAAAGAGCAGCATGAGAACAGATACTAGCAAACAGAATTTAGAGGCAAAAATACATAGGAACCTAACCTGTTCCTTAGCATTCATTCAGATACTGGATGAATGCAATGCTTTAGTAATTTTGGAGCATCTGAGTGGGGGGAATTCTGTTATTGTTTGGTGTGATAAACACATTTGATATAAAAAGTAACTTTTTTGTACGAAAATAACAGCTCTTAGTATAATTCCACATCAGGGACCCCATACAAAAATACATTTTAGCCATAAATCACAATCGTTTTTGTCATACGTTGCTTTAATATTAATCCCCGCTGTGGTGAAAATTACACTGTTCTATTCATAAATGTATTACAGACAGGAAATAATCAGATGTTTGATATGGCATTGGGATGGAGATGCTATTGACGTGACAACATTAACCCAGCACTTTTGTCTCTCTTTCTATTTCACTGTTGCATGCTGCGAGTGAGCATGGTGTGAGAGGCACATGTAAGAATTAAATTCAAGTTTATTTGTATAGCGATTTTTACGATACAAATTGTTGCAAAGCAGCTCTACGGGAAATGACGTTTCTACAATATATGTATATATTATAGAAACGTAATATATTTAACTTATGGCAAAATTGGGTAATTCTGTATATTGTCTGAGGGTTGACATCCTCTGAGGGGATGGCATCATCTCTTCTCAGCTGTTCGGTCATCTCAGATCTTCATAAGGGTTGGATCCAGACTGATGCTTCAGTATTTCCTAGTTACGCAGAAACAGAGAAACAAATAGAGACATAATTAGCGTAGTTGCTGTTCCATCCAAGCAAAAATTATTTGTTCAACCCAAGCTAAAGAATAATAATGGACATTTGATCAGATATAACTGCAGTACAAGATTATGAGATGCAGTATGTGAATGCATGGCTAAAGAGATGCGTCTTTAATCTAGATTTGAACATGGAGAGTGTGTCTGAACCCCAAACGTTATCAGGAAGGCTATTCCAGAGTTTGGGTGCCAAATGTGAAAAAGCTCTACCTCCTTAAGTGGACTTTGATATCCTAGGTACTACCGGAATGAAAAGTTTCTATAACTTGTTCACAGTTGAAAGTGTTCTTCAGAGGATTTTCCTTTGTTTTCCCTTTTTTCTTGGTTCACAGTTGATATATAGATTGAATTGTTTAAATTTGCATGGTGTTTCAGGAAAGCTTGGATGGCTACTACTCGAGTGGAGGATCTATATCGCTTCAGAATGATTGCAGGTGCATTTCAGAGGCAGCTACAATGATTGAGGAGGCACTGTTAGCAACAGGAGAACAGGTAGGACATAAAACATTGTTTCTGCATAATTTACTTTTAAAATGCATACATTCATATTTACCATATAATATATTACTAACATGTTTATCTTACCTCAATGTAACTGCAAGTCGCTGCTTTAGTTCAAATGACTGCCTGTAGTTTGTTTTGTGCCTTGTTAGTTGTCCTCCAATCAGGGAAAGAATGTGATCCATTTGCTCAAGACTCGTCCTGAGGTAGTTTACATTTACATTTAGTCATTTTGCAGACGCTTTTATCCAAAGCGACTTACAATTGGGGAATACATAAAGCGATTAATCTAGAAGAGGCAAACAGACAGAGGAAGTGCCCATAACACCAAGTCTCAGGCATTGTTCAAATAAGTACAAGCTAGCAAGGGAAGGAGAGAAAGAGAAAGATGAAGATTTTGAAAAAGTGATTTTTTTTTTTAGGTGCTGTTTAGGTGCTGGTCAGGGTCAAGAGACAATTCAGCCACAAGATGGTAATTAGCACCAAATTCTCTCCTTTGTCGGTTCATGGAGTGAATCCAAAAAGTATAAGTCTCATACTTTTTCATAGTCTTCGTAACAACATATATATATATATAGTGATTACCTTCCTTCTATCAACAACTCTCACTAAATGCAAAACAATGACAATAAAAATAAATATGAAACAAAACATGCATAAAGTAAATTATTAATAAAATAAGCTTGACACACTTCCCTCTCTAATGTATTTTTAATGGAAATTAAACAATTCTAACTTACCCATTATAGAGAAGTCTGTACAAAAGTCGCGGTTCATGTGTGCTCTTCTGATGCTGCCGGTGTGAACTCAAAATGGCTATGCGCTGCTTCTACTCTCATTCCATCCTGCTTTCACTCTGTTTATGCGTGAAGTGTGAAACCGGCATAAGGGATATTAGAAAGCTACAGGCAGGTGACTTTTTATCAAGGTTGAAATAAAAAGTTATATTCTGTCCACAACAGACCCAGATAAACACTTTTGGGTGAACTATCCCTTTAAAGTTAATAAAACAACAAAACACAATAACTTTAATATGGTGCAGCTCGAGCTGGAGGCCCTGGATAAGCAGATCCATGAGCTACTGGAGAAGCAGGCCCAGCTGAGGGAGTGGAGCGGAGAGCCATGCTGGAAACATCCTGGGCTGACGCTCACAAGTCCGAGGTAAGTATGCAGCACAATACTAACAATCCCACGACGTCTACTCTGTGTGTTTATTTGCACAGACCCCGTGCACCCAGAAAACTCTATATTCCCAGATCTCCTTGACTCCGGCACTGGGACACCATGGACCCCTGGGTGCACCAGCAGTGGAAGACGCAAGCCAGGCCCCGAGCAAGGACCTCTCCCCTTCGCCGCTTCCGGTCTTCGAGATCTCCACTCAGAACCGCTTCCCTCCCCTCAGCGAGACGGAACATAACGCTATGATTGTTGGAGGCATCTGTGCTACCCTAGCTAAAGGTTAAGTGCACACTCACTGTTTTCCTTGTGCTCGTGTTCTCAATGTTTCTGTGCAGATACCAGCGATCCTGAAGGGTGATGAAAGTACCAGAGCGGTCGTGCTTCAGACGGGCGTGAATGACATCAAGCTGCGGCAGACAGAGACATTGAAGAGGGACTTCAGGAGCCTGATCGAGACAGTACGCAGAACATCGCCCGCGACGAGAATCTTCATGACCGTTTTCCAGATTTCAAAGATGACATGAAAGGTTCTGTAGACTTTTTGCTTTAAACAAATGGCTATTGTTTTTAGTCTCAGAATCACTTCTGGTTAAATAAAGGTTAAATAAATAAATTAATTGCCATGGTGTAAAGAACAGAAACTGATTTTTGTTAATAATTGGAATCTTTTCTGGTAGCATCCTAGGCTTTTCCGTGCTGATAATCTGCACCCCAGTAGAGTCAGAGCGGAACGTCTAGGTTACGTATGTAAATGTACATAGTTCCCTATCTGTCGGTCACTACGAGTTATGTCGTGACGACATAGGGGTCCTATGGAAAGCGCCACAAGCTAAACCTCGTCACAACCTTGTGGCATGCAGATGTTTACAAGCGAGTGCGTGACAGACAAATGCCATGCGAGAGGTTGCAACCTTCCTACCGCCCCAGCGCAAATTCGCTAACCTTAGTACATCGCTGCTGGAGATAGCCAAGCCACTGTTCCTTTCCCCATGGAATCGGAAGGGATTTTTACCTTCAGTGAAAGACGGCTTCAGGTCTTTCCTATTTGTTGTTACAGCTTGCCGTAACGACAGGGAAGCGAGCCTTCCAGAGAAGGGCGCTACGGAGGCCACATCCTGCCTGAAGGGAGGTAACCTGTGGAGACACTGATATGGACTGGCCCAGGCTTGGGGCAGTACTACATAGGACTGGACTCTGGGGGATATCCTACCTAGGAGTAGGGAGGAGGGCTGCCAGCAGAACCTGACAGAAGCTCTGTCACAGGGAAGACACGGGTTTACCATGAGGGAAACCTTACCGTGGAAGAATACACATATGGGATTACCCAAAGGGGAATAAGGCCATATGGACACCTAGCCCAGTACAGGGGCTGACCGGAGACCCGGGCGAGCTAACACCAGTGCTGGGCCTGGCATCAGACTGCTCCGCCCAGTGTGACTGCCGGGGGTGCTTGGAGGATTCCACCAAGGTTCACCATCCGGGGAACTGAACTGGGGGAGAAAAAAGGCGCTCGTATCCCCGGGTGAGGGGGAATGGCGCAGCAAGCGTGACACCGGCCATTTCTTCCCGCCCATTACCTGTTACCCAACACACGGGAAGAAACTGGCTCGACGTGGAGATTGTAGAATCTTGCGAAGGTGTTTGGTGTCGCCCAGCCCGCAGCTCTGCAGATGTCTGCCAAAGAGGCACCGTGCGCCAACACTTGGGAGGAGGCAACACTCCTTGTGGAGTGAGCCCTCACCCCCAGGGGTCACGGCTCGCCTTGTGACTGGTACGCCAAGGCGACGGCCTCCACTATCCAGTGGGCCAACCTCTTTTTGGAGACAGCCTTCCCTTTCTGCTGCCCTCTGTGGCAGACAAAGAGCTGCTCAGAGCTATATGTGCAATGCTCTTACGGGACACAGCAACGCTAAGGCTGGATCCGCCTCCTCCGAGGGCAGTGCTTGCAGGTTCACCACCTGATCACGGAAGGGCGTGGTGGGAACCTTGGGCACGTATCCAGGCCGGAGTCTCAAGACAACGTGAGAGTTGACCGGCCCGAACACAAGGCACTCTTCGCTTACCGAAAACGCCTGGAGGTCCCCGACCCATTTGATGGAAGTGAGCGCGGTCAGGTGCGCTGTCTTAAGAGACCGGAACTTCAGCTCGACTGAGTCCAGCGGCTCAAAGGGGCCCCTAAGAAGTCCATCCAGGACGATAGAAATGTCCCAAGAGGGCACAAGGGGTGACCTGGAGGGATTCATCCTCCTGGCCCCCTTCAGGAACCTCACGATGAGATCATGCTTTCCCAGGGACCGGCCGTCCACTGCATCGTGGTGAGCCGCAATAGCGGCTACATACACTTTCAAAATGGAGGGTGACAGCCTATGCTCCAACCTTTCTTGCAGGAAAAAAAGCACTACATCAACCCCGGTTGTCGCCCACAACAGGCGCATGAGTCATCCACGAAAGCATCTTCAGCGTGTTGGATGCCCAGACACTGAAGACAACGATCGTGTCCATCATCCGCAGACAGGAAACGACCGCAACCAGAAGGACACGGACGAAACGGCATCTTGAAAAAGACGCGATCGTCCGTGATTTGCTCTTTTAGAATTTGCTCTCTTAGTTGAAGTGCCCAGGGGAATCGCTGATGAGAGGGACTCCGCTGATCGCACCGTTACGCCAACCAGGAACAAAACAAAGATGAAAGGCTTTGCGGAGATCAGCACTCTTCTCATCCACTCGGCTCCGAAGCAAAAATCGAATCAGTGGATGCACCTGTCGCCCTTTTATTCCCGTATGCACGGGGAGTGGCTCAGGTATGCAAAATCCACTAGCCAATTTCATTGCCGTTTTCTCTTAAGTCAGAGATGATCGGGGCTTCCAAGTAAATCCCCTATGTCATCACAACATAACTCGTAGTGACCGACAGATAGGGAACTCCTGTCACACAACATCTCCAGGATGCTACACTCCGTATGACTAGTAGACCAATTCTCAAATAACTACTATGATGGTTTTTATTCTACCTTAAATAACAGAAGTACTTGCATTGTTCAATCTATAAAGACTGTGTCTGCTCCCTGAATAGTGAGATCAAAACATCAACTTAATGCAGGATCTAGTAAAAACCTGATTGTGATTAAACTGAAAAACCTGAAAATAAATAAACAAAAACTATTTGTAAAGCTTGGGCTACTAAACATTAGATCACTGACACCCAAAACAGTTATTGTAAATTAAATGATCACAGATACATAACAGATACGGTATGAAACCTGGCTCAAATCAGATGACTATATTGGTCTAAATAAGTCTACTCCACCAAGCTACTGTTATAAGCATGAGCCCCGTCGTATTGGTCGTGGTGGTGGTGTTGCATCAATATATAATGATAGTATATGACACTCAGAAAACAAGATACAGGTTTGACTCATTTGAAATACTTCTACTTAATGTTATACTGTCAGATATGCAAAAGAAATCTCTCCTATCTCTCGCTCTGGCTACTGTATATAGACCCCCAGGGCAATATACATATTTCCCAAAAGAATTTGCAGATTTCCTATCAGACTTATTAGTTAATGTTTATAAAGCACTAATTATTGAAGACTTTAACATTCATGTTGATAATACAAATGATGCAGTAGGACTTGCGTTTACAGACTTAATAAACTGGGCCCACTCATCATTTTAATCATAAGCTAGATTATAATTATATCATGGAATTAATCTTTCTGATATAGGTATTGTACCTCAAAGTGATGATGTCACTGACCACTACCTTGTATCATGCATGCTGTAGGTTTTTATTTAAGATGGCACCACTGAGTTCGGACGCTGTCCAGGTAGCTCTGCTTAGATTGTGCTTTTATTTACTTTTTTACATACATTTGATTTCTCTTTTTACACACATAACGTCTGCACTGATCACTTACGACAAAAGAACAGTTTTGGACATTAGACACCGCTACACTAACCTGTTTCAGGACACTTTATCCTCCAACCCATTCTGACCATTGGAGATACTTCGGAATGCAGAGATGAACAATGGCCACTTTAATAACCCCCTGAGGCGACGGATCAAGAAACATCGTGGGAAATGCACTGGGATTCGCAACAGTCTGAGAAAAAGGGCTCACAGTCCTCCTCTACCGAGCACTCTGCTCGCTAATGTCCAATCCTTGGAGAATATGATGGAGGATCTTAGAGCCAGGATAAGTTTCCAACAGGACATAAGGGACTGTAACATCCTTTGTTTGTCTGAAACATGGCTCGTGTATCCTGTAACTGCTGTAACGCCATCAGATAACTTTTCTGTTTTACGGATGGACAGAACAGCTGAGGCCGGTAAAACCAAAGATGGAGGAGTGTGTTTTATGATTAACAAGAAATGGTGTGACCCCCAGGAATATCTCCATTCTGTCGCTCTCCTGCTCGCCTCATCTGGAACAGCTATCCATTATTTGCTGCCAATTCTATCTGCCACTGGGGTTTTCATCGATCATTACTATTGCTGTTTAAATTCCACCACAGGCAGACACTAGCTTGGCTTTGTCAAAGCTTCACGATGTGCTCAGCGGCTACATTAACAAACATCTTGACGCTACCTCTTTCATCGCAGGGGACTTTAACAAAGCCAACCTCAAGCAGGTCATGCCGAACTTTTATCAACATTTATCCTGTCCAACTAGAGGACCGAATACACTAGATCATCTCAGGATCTGCTCTCCCCTCCCTGCAGGACATCTACCTCAAACGCTGCAAAAGCAGAGCTACTAAAATAATCAAGGACACAAATCACCTGTTATGGAATGACTCTGGGAGACAAGGTGAGATGGTAAGTAGGTTTTATTAATAATACTCAAGGAGGAAAATGGAAGATGATCAGGAGCTTGAGTCCGGTGTTCCATTAATGAGATCCGACGATCTACTGAGGATAGGAGTGTGCTTAAGTAGCGTGAGGTGATGAGGATCAGATGAGGTGCAGGTGTGCTTGATTGAGACTCTGGTGACGACAGGTGCGGGCGTGTGATGATAATGATGATGGGTGTGAGGTAGGACAGACAGACTAATACGTAACATTACCTCCCTCTCCTGGATGGCGCGTCCCGCGCCGTAACAGAAACACCAGGGAGGGAGGGTGGGCGCCCTGGAGGCTGATGCAGGGCAGGGACACTGGGGAAGCCTCCAGGGCGGGTCTGGGGCTCCGGTGGCCATGGCGGATTGGGAGCCTCAGGTGGCCATGGCTGAGCCGGAGCCTCAGGTGGCCATGGCGGAGCCGGGGACTCAGACGGCCACGGCGTATTTTTTCCGGGTGGCCAGGGCAGGTCAGGGAGCTCCGTGGCCTTGGTCCTAGGCCCGGCCACACAGACAAGGGGTATATGCCCCCCCCCCCAAAAACAATCTTTTTTGGTGGCTCGCCGGCTGGGGGGTACTCCGTAAGGGCCAGCGGAGATGAAGGTGAGCTGGACGGGACCAGCGGAGATGAAGGTGAGCTGGACGGGACCAGCGGAGATGAAGGTGAGCTGGGCGGGGCCAGCGGAGACGAAGGTAAGCTGGACAAGACCAACTCTCGGGGGCGCTCGGGAAGCGCTACGTCTCGGGGGCCCTCGGGAAGCGCTACGTCTCGGGGGCCCTCGGGAAGCGCAAAACTGGACGGATCCAGTGGAGACGAAGGTGAGCTTGACTGGGCCAGCGGAGACGAAGGTGCGCTGGACGGGACCAGCGGCAATGAGGGTGAGCTGGGCGGGGCCAGCCGAGGCAACGGTGAGCTGGACGGGACCAACTCTCGGGGGTGCTTGGAAAGCGCTGATTCTCGTGGGAGCTCGGGCGGCTCTGACTCGCTTGGGTGCTCGGGCGGCTCTGACTCACTTGGGCGCTCGGTAGAGCTGGACGGAACCAGCGGAGACGAGGATGCGCTGGGCAGAACCAGTGGAGGAAATGGAGAGCAGTTGCGAGGAGCAGGCACCGGAGGGCACTGGCGAGGAGCAGGCACCGGAGGGCACTGGCAAGGAGCAGGCACCGGAGGGCGCTGGCGAGGAGCAGGCACCGGAGGGCGCTGGCGAGGAGCAGGCACCGGAGGGCGCTGGCGAGGAGCAGGCACCGGAGGGCGCTGCCGAGGAGCAGGCACTGGAAGGCGCTGGCGAGGAGCAGGCACAGGAGGGCGCTCGGGTAACGCGGAGCTGGACGGAACCAGCGGGGAAGAAGGTGAGCCGGACGGGACCAGCGGAAGCAACGGTGAGCTGGGCGGAACCAGCGGAGACATCGGTGAGCTGGACGGGACCAGCGGAGGCAACGGTGAGCTGGGCGGGGCCAGCGGAGGCATCGGTGAGCTGGGCGGGGCCAGCGGAGGCATCGGTGAGCTGGTCGGGACCAGCGGAGGCATCGGTGAGCTGGACGGAACCAGCAGAGGCAACGGTGAGCTGGACGGAACCAGCGGAGGCAACGGTGAGCTGGACGGAACCAGCGGAGGCAACGGTGAGCTGGACGGGTTTCCGGCTCGGGTTTGGAGACCTCCCAGACATTGGGTCACCGTTTCTTCCCAATTCAGGTTGGAGGTGTCTGGGAGCTCCACAGGTCGATGGTATGAGATCCCGAGCCGGAACAGGGTCTTGAGGACCCCATCCTCCAGGGAGCTGGCGAGGGCGAGAGGGATGAATGCCGTGGCGAACTCCAACGGCTCCGGATTTGCGCTAGCTAGCGAAATAAATCGTGCTCGCTCCTCCATCTCTCTGTTCGGTTCAGTCGGTGTGGTCGGATCTTCTGTTATGGAATGACTCTGGGAGACAAGGTGAGATGGTAAGTAGGTTTTATTAATAATACTCAAGGAGGAAAATGGAAGATGATCAGGAGCTTGAGTCCGGTGTTCCATTAACGCAGTGGTTCTCAAACTTTTTTGGTCATTCCCCACTTTAGACAAGGGGGAATTTTAAAGCCCCACCTGCCCCCATCGCCCCAACACAATGCTAATGAAATGCGCAACAAGCTTAACATGTTCCAATTTATTGAACTACCAAGTAGTATCAAAGTAACAAGTTGTATCTAAAATACAAACTATATACATAAAATAACAGAAAGTTCAAAAAAGTGCAGCTGTGTCAAATTTTTTACTAATTTCAAAAATAGAAAAGATGTAAAAGTGCCACTTTGCAATCTGTAAAAAGAAAAGAAGAGAAATCCATTCGGCAATTGTGTCTCTCTGCTGGCGCTGGCTTGACAACTTTTGAGGTCCGTGTCACAAATTTATCCATGTTTTGTTATTGTTTTTTTTCAAGGCGACTGTTATTTTATAACATTCCCGCTTAATGTTTCCATGGCGACGTGTCATATTTGTCACATGACACACCGCAGCCACAATAACACTGTATGACAGATCGGCTTAATTTCCTTTTTTATTTCAAAATATTCACAAACTTGCTTACCATGTCATCAACTATCTGATATTCCGATTCTCAAAAATGTGTAGGTGAGTGTGTTTGGTCGTTTAAAAACCTTTATAAATAATCTTGATCTATAACGTGAGATGGGCGCCACCATGTTTCTTTGCGACTCAGTTCAGAGAGTCCTGTCTGTCATCAGTTTCTCCCGAAATACATGCAAGAAAGTGGCCGGTGAACTCCGAGAAGAATAGAGTAAACTTTATAGTTACTTCCACTATGTTTGTCTGATGTGAATAACACACGTCGTCAAATTATATTTGAATAGATTGTTATTGCTGCTTCCACAGACATCAGTGTGTATTTTACAAACTCCAAATGTATTGTTTTACTAGTGCTTATGTGTATTTAAATAGCTGAAACCTAAAATAAACATTATTAGGTTGAAAACAATGCATAGTTGTGATATATGACAGCGCTGAGCACGTCCCTCTCTGGCTCAGCGCCAACCGACGCGCGAAAGCACAATTTGAATCTGGCAGTTATGTCACGTCACTGAACATTCTAAATCCCATATCTGGGACCGTACTCTCAGGAGCACAGAAATACAAATCCCATTTATGGGACCAAACCGGATACCGCTCAAAAGTTTAAACATTTCATTTGTAACCATGAATACAAAAATGAAACTGAGATGACGTGTTGAACACACACACACACACACACCGCGCAGTCACTCTCTAGTCTAGTGCGTGGTCTTGGTCCAGATTCCGGAAGATTTGATCTCACGTTACCATATAAGGCATAAAAAGGAAAATTTCCTCCCGTTTGGCGCGCCCCACCTGTCACGTCTCTATTCCCCACCAGTGGGGCGCGCCCCACAGTTTGAGAAACGCTGCATTAACGAGATCCGACGATCTACTGAGGAGAGGAGTGTGCTTAAGTAGCGTGAGGTGATGAGGATCAGATGAGGTGCAGGTGTGCTTGATTGAGGCTCTGGTGACGACAGGTGCGGGCGTGTGATGATAATGATGATGGGTGTGATGGAGGACAGACAGACGAATACGTAACATCACCCTGGTAACTGTCTTTTCATTTTGCTGCCATCTGGTAAGCACTTCCGTAGCCTGATGGCAAAAACTGAGAGACTTAGGAGGAGCTTCTTCTCCCAGGCCATCAGGCTCAAACTCTCATAGACTCCAATAACCACGGAGTCCACAGAGAGGTCTTAGTATCATTTAAGCATCCTGCAAGTTTTAATGCTTAAGACGTCCTCCTCATTATAAGCAAAGCATTTATTTAATCAAGCTCCAAAAACAGCTCCTTCTGGATTCAAGGTGACGTCACCTAGTCAAGTCACTTTTATTTATATAGCGCTTTTAACTATACAAATTGTGTCAAAGCTAAAGCATTCAGGGCTTTATTAATAATTAAAAAAAAAATTAAATCTATACGATGTTTAATAGAGAGCCAGTGCAGTGTAGACAGAACCGGGCTAATATGGTCATACTTCCTGGTTCTAGTAAGGACTCTAGCTGCTGCATTTTGAACAATCTGTAGTTTGTTTATTAAGCGTGCAGAACATCCACCCAATAAAGCATTACAATAATCTAACCTTGAGGTCATAATAGGGATGTAACGGTATGACAATTTCTTATCACGATTATAGTGACCAGAATTAGCACGGTTATTAGTATTATAACGGTTTTCTTAAAATGTGCTGGAAAAAGTACCGACACATAAATAACTTTTTTATATTTTCAAAAATCTACAAACAACAATTAAAATGACTATGTTTGCATAATCACTAAAACAATAACATTACCAATGATGTCCGGATTTTAAATGTTAATTTGACTGACAACAGTTTAATAGCATACTCAAATATTTTATGTAAAAGTTCAAATAAAGTTTTGAAAAAGATTCATAAAAAGGTAACCCTCATATTTCAGCCTGTAAATAAAGAAAAGGGTTAAGTCAAAATTATAATTGATTAATAAATGATTGTATGTATTTTATCTGCTCCATAAATAATTATATATAACTTATCTAAATTGTTTAAATGTGTAGAATTCACATAAGCTTGTTTTTCCCCAACTGCTTTAAATTTACAGCAGGGTATGCACATTCTGTCAGTTTTTGGCCAGATAGAAACCGCACACAGGTTGAATATAAATATGATTCTCTGTAAATACACTCTCTGACACTAGGGGACGTTTTATATGGAAAAGCTGAATACAGCTGTTGTCAGGTGAAACAGAGGATCCAGGTGCAAAGGTAAGTTCTTGTAATGGCTTTTATTAAAGAAGAAACACAGGCAGTCTGTCGAGCAATGACACAGAACTGGAACAAACACAAAGTAGATAAACTCTTCAGTAAAGGAAGACTCCTGTCTTGAGGATAGATAGCAGAGCTGGAACTTCTCATAGGGCAGAAACACAGTCCTTGTACGAGGTCACATGCAGCAGGATGACTGAGACACGAAAGCACAAAAGACGAGCACAACTCCTCTAGACTTGATTAAGCAAGACAAGACAAGGTAAATGTTCATGTAGATAGCATAACACATGACTCACGTACACACGAAATAATCCGACAAAGAACAAGGGGAAACAGACGCTAGAAGTAGAGAGAAAAAGAGAGAACAAACCCAGCTCATGACAGCTGTTTCCCGTGAACTCCGTGGACAAAGCAGTTTTGCGATTAAGAACATTTATTTAGGTATTACATGGAGCGAAGATGAAAACAAAATACCATCGAATCGTTTCTGAAGACAATCAGAACCTTCAGAGGTACATTCATATAATTTATTAATTCATATAATTCCTCCAGCACTCTTTTAAATCCTCCCAGCTTTTCCGCTCTATTTTCACTCAAAACGAAACTACTCTGCTTTATGCTGGACAGTATTTATTTATTGTGAGATGTTCAAATCATGGTAATCGAATACGCTTTTAATGATAATTAAAAAATGAAATGGTAATGCTAACCGTCAGGAATATTATCATGATTTATCATCAAACCGGTTATCGTTACATCCCTAGGTCATAAACGCATGAATGAACATTTCTACATTTAAAATTGAGAACATAGGTCTCAGTTAAGATATATTTTTTTAAATGAAAAAAATCAGTTTTACAAATGCTATAAACGTAGCTGTCAAAAGGGAGATTGCTATCAAATTGCACACCCAGGTTCCTGACTGATAACAAAGAATTGACAAAACACACAACAACCAAATCACAATTAATCCACAATACACCTCTAACATAACTAATAACAAATCTAAGATATAAGATCATGAAACAACTGATTGACCTTATTTAGAATAGAAATTTCAGTAGAAATAAAATAATTACTATAAGCCTTCCTTTTGGCCAATGGAGTTCTAAAGCGACAACCTGATGGGAGAAGCTGAAAGAAACAATGCAAATGATGAGATGGGTCCATAACAATAGAAGCAGTTTTCCTCTTTACAGCAGTTATAAAGATCTAAAAATTGAGTCTGTGGGTACCCAATAAATTTAGATGCATGCCTTATTACCCTAGTGAAAAATGAATATACTTAATTGTATTTAAAATACATTCATTTCATGATAAGTATACTAAAAATAAATTGGCATGTCTATACTAACTGAAAATACATTCTAAATGTAGTTATTTCATGCTTTTGTCAAGCACAAACGTATGTATATATGAAGAGCTCTGTTCCAAAACGCGATAAACGCCAAATAAAAAAAAAATGAGTTCGTCATGCCATTTTGCTGTGTACTGAACCTATTCACTGCTCCATCAATGTTTAATGCCAAATCACTATATTTCCTTGTTTAAAATGTACTGCAAGATGCAGTTCTTTTCCAAACCGCTATAACCGCCGAACCTGTTTTTAGCCTAAATGCGATATATCCTCATATGACTGGACAAAGAAAATCACAAAAAAACAACAAAAAAAGAAGGTTCGTCACTCAGGTGGCGCGTTAATACCCACTGTGGGATGTCAATGTAACAGATGTGTATGCCAGTAAGGGCTGTGTGTAAACCTCACTCCCCTGACCTCAAAAGAGGCGCTCTAGCGACTGACGTTAGAGGCTGTAGCCTTTGGCGTTCCTTGTTAACGTGCCCGCTTCCCGCACCGGAAACCCGGGTTCGAGACCCGCTCGGTGTGATGGTGCGGACACTGGGGGGTTACATCAACACAAGGCTGGTGCGACCGGCTTATAGTATGAGTGTCATATGTTGCATGTTCTCTTTTTTTTTTTAAGACATAAACCAACATAAAAAAAGGATGGATTTGTAGCGTTTTGAAAAAAAAACAACAACTTGGAATTTATAATCGACAATATTGTTGTTTAATTTAACAATAATTGTTTAACATGTTCAGACTGAGCCAACAGACCATTTTAACAGGATAAATTGAATATTAACAAAATGTATGGGTCTAGGTAAAAAAAAATATTTTTTTCTAAAACTATTAAAATGGATTCATAGCGTTTTGGAAAAGAGCTCTTCATATATATATAAATATATTAGGGGTGGCACGGTACAAAGATATCACGGTTCGGTACGCACCTCGATTCGGGGGTCACGGTTCGATACGATTTCGGTACATCAGGGAAAAAAATTAAATCTACTATGCTCAGTTTCTTTTCATTTATTTTGAACAGACAGTCGTGCAAATTAAAAAAAAATTACACCTAGATGTGAAAATGCTCATTATTAATACTAATACTATTATTACATTGTTATATTATATATAAAATATGTTTTGTTTTCATTGTGAGTGTACACAAATAAAAGCAGACCTTTATCCAGTGATTATTAATAAGACAATACGTGTTTAAAATGTATTCTACTGATATATATGGCAAAAATGGCAACTATGTAAGGCTGCTTTTCATCGACTATAGCTCCGCTTTCAATACTATAGCCCCACCAAGCTGGCTGTTAAACTCTCAGACCTCGGCATAACCTCTTCACTTTGTGACTGGATTCAAGATTTCCTCACCGCCAGACCACAAGTGGTGAAAGTCGGCCAGTTCACCTTCAACTCCATCACCCTGAACGTAGGAGCCCCACAGGGCTGTGTCCTGAGCCCCCTGCTCTACTCTCTATACCAGGGGTGTCCAAACTACGGCCCTACGATCGTTGCTGTGGTGGCCCGCGAGCGATTTTAAAGATGATATGAATCTGGCCCTTTATATGGAAAAATAGATGAAATTCACTAAATAACCATCGGGTGTCACTATCACATGGAGCCAATGCAGTTAGTCAGACGTAGGTCTACGTTCAAATTAAGGGGCTAAATAACAACAAATTATTGTTCATCACATTTTGCTAAGTCATGGCGCAACAAAGAAAAAGGAAAATCGAAAGTGAATGCAGGAGATTTCAGACATGATGGGGAAATTCATATTTTTTTCTCGGAGGTGAGTGGGAAATGTGTCTGTTTAATATGCCAGGAGTCTGTTGCGGTGATGAAGGAATATAATATTAAAAGACATTATGAAACAAAACATCAGTCTTTCAAATCTTACACTGGTGCCGAGCGAGATCAAAAGGTGAAACAATTGTCAGCTGCCTTGTTAGCTCAACAACAACACTTGTTTTTTGCTAATAAAGCACAGGAAAATTCTACATTAGCTAGTTATGAGGTAGCTCACCTATTGGCGCGACACGGAAAACCCTTTACTGAAGGCGAACTTATAAAGGAGTGTCTGGTGAAAGTTGCCACAATAATTTGCCCAGAAAAAAGATTTTTAAAATATCAGTCTTTCAAGAAACACAGTTGCACGGAGAATTGAAGACTTGTCGGCAAATCTAAAAGAACAAGTGACAGACAAAATTCCCACGTTTGATTTTTATTCAATTGCGTGTGATGAAAGCACTGATTCCACAGATACTGCACAGCTGTTGATTTTGATTTTGCGAGGTGTGGACAGTAATTTTTGCATTTCAGAAGAGCTCCTTGATATGAAGAGCCTCAAGAGTACATCAACGAGAAAATATATTTTTGAAGCCGGATCATATGCGATTGAAAGCATGAATCTCCCTTGGGCCAAGCTCTGTGGCATTACAACGGATGGAGCGCCAGCCATGATCAGCGAGCGGAATGGAATGGCTTCCATGGTGTGCAACAAAGTTCGCGAAAGTGGAGGTGAGACTGTGAAAATGCACTGTATCATACACCAGGAAGCGCTCTGTGCCAAAGCCATCCAGATGGATGATGTGATGACCACTGTGGTGAAAACTATAAACTTGATTCGTTCAAGAGCGCTCAACCACAGAGAATTCTGGGCATTTCTGTCCGATATTGAAGCAGAATATGGTGACGTAATATATCACTCTAATGTGCGGTGGCTGAGTCGCGGCTCTGCTCTACAGCGGTTCTATTCACTGCGGTCTGAAATTGATCAGTTTTTGAAAGAAAAACATCTGACACTTGATCAACTCAATGACTCTGGCTAGCTGGCAGATCATGCTTTTTTAATTGATTTGACCTGTCACCTGAATGCACTGAATAAAAGCCTGCAAGGCAAGGACCAGCTAATATTGGAAATGTATGCGCACTTGAAATCCTTTTCTGTGAAGCTAAGACTCTTTGAGAGACAAATCAGTGACCGCAATGCTGTGCACTTTCCTAGTTTGTCCGAAATCATCTCAAGTTTGTCAGACTCCAACATCCCTGGAAAAATTGATAAATATTCGACAGTGCTCACATCCCTAATCACAGAATTTAATCAGCGTTTTCAAGACTTTTCCGTTATTGACAACGACATCAAACTGTTCTCAACCCCTTTCTCCATTAATATAGAAGAAGTACAAGAGAATGTGCAGCTGGAACTCATAGAGCTTCAGTGCGATGGTTCTCTTTGCAGCCGCCACCAGCTTCTTCCCCTGTCCGAATTTTACAAGAGTTTGGAAACCTCCAGATTCCCCTTAATCAAACGTCATGTACAAAGGATGATGAGTCTGTTTGGCTCCACATACATATGTGAGCAAACATTTTCGCTGATGATGCTGAACAAGAGTCCACTGCGAGCACGTCTGACTGACAGCCATCTCTGTGATCTGCTTCGTATCTCTACTACACGACTTACTCCTGACTTGAAATCAATTCTGAAATCCAAGGCACAACATCACTGTTCACATTAATAAGTTAATGGTGAGTAAATAAAATATTGAAAGCAATACATTGTAAAGATTCTTAGGTTAAACATGTATATAATATCATGGGGCATACTTAAATATATATTTAGCACACACATACAATTTTTAGAGAATATCATATTTAACACATAAGCAGACAAGGACAAATTAATGGCAATAATCAGTTCGCTTTTTTAATAGTAGGTCTTTTTTTAATTTTTTTTACAGCCACGCGGCCCAAGACAGCTCACATCTTTTTGGACCTGGCCCCCTGTGAAAAAAGTTTGGACACCCCTGCTCTATACACTCACAACTGCGTGTCCTCTCACAGCTCCACTTCTATCGTTAAATTTGCTGATGATACTGTAGTTCTGGGCCTCATTAACAACAATGATGAGGCCGCATACTTGGATGAGGTAGAGAGACTCACATCATGGTGCCAGGACAACTGTCTCTCTCTGAACATGAGCAAAACTAAAGAGCTGATCGTGGACTTCAGGAAGAGACAGCAGCGGCCCTACACTCCTCTTATGATCAGTTGTACCCCTGTGGAGAGGGTGAGTAGCTTCAAGTACCTCGGTGTAAACATCTCCGAGGACCTGCCATGGACTACACACATTCAGACTCAGGTTAAGAAAGCCAGGCAAAGACTGTACCATCTGCGACAGCTGAGGAAATTCAGGGTCTCACCAACAATCCTGAAAACTTTCTATTCAGGGGCCATATAAAAGTGTACTGACTCAGTGCATCTCAGAGTGGTATGGTAACTCATTAAATCAGGACTGCAAAGCTCTACAAAGAGTCGTGCGCTTGGCTGAGCGCATCTCAGGGTCTGCTCTCCCCTCTCTGCAGGACATCTACCTCAAACGCTGCAAAAGCAGAGCTGCAAAAATCCTCAAAGACACAAACCACCCCGGTAACCATCTTTTCTGTTTACATTTACATTACATGTATGCATTTAGCAGACACTTTTATCCAAAGCGACTTACAATTGCATTCAGGTTATACATTTTTGATCAGTATTTGTGTTCCCTGGGAATTGAACCCACAACCTTTTGCGCTGCTAACGCAATGCTCTACCACTGAGCCACACAGGAACTGTTTACTGCCATCTGGTAAGCGCTTCAGGAGCATGATGGCAAAAACTGAGAGACTGAGGAGGAGCTTCTTCCCCCAGGCCATCAGGCTCCTTAACACAAACTCTGTTTCATAAACATTTACAAGACTCATTTATTAACTGTAAAACATTCACTATTCTCATCATCCGTATTACTGCTACATGTATATACCCGGTACAACCCGTTTGCACATCCCTATTCCACATCCCTGTTCATATTACTATTTATTAAGTCCCAGTATACTGTCTTGCACATCTTATTTGTTTTGCACTTTTTATTCTATTGCACATTTTACTCTTTAGTTCTCTTCTTTTTTTTTTACTTATGTTTATATATATGCTCTTGTGTTGTGTTACTTTTATTTTGTTTATTATTTTTTGCACTGTCCACTGAGCGGACCTGACTTGATGTACATTTCACTTCTGATTATACCCTGTATAATTTAGTATGTGACGAATAAACATACCTTGAACCTTGAACATTGCAGCTAAAGACAAAAGTCTCACCAAGTATTCTAAATCTGAAAATGATGATTTTGTATTTATTTGTTTTAAGATGAGACTTTCTTTTTGGGCAAACCAAAGAAAATGTGAGTTATGATTAAAACATCCAGTATGTTTCTGCTAACAGATGCTGTATGGGCAGAGTTTCCAACACAACTTTTGCCTACAGTTCAAATGTAAAAATGGGGGATTTGCAAATAAAACGATGTAATTAGTTAAAAATGTAAGTTATACTTCAGTAATTTATTTTAGTTGAATCCTCTGTTGACCTGTTATGATTAAATGTACAACACAACACACTGTATGTGGGTTGTATTTGTTGAGTATAAAAAGTATAGATAAAAATAAATGTTTTGTTGCAAAAAAATATATTAATAATTCATAATGATAAAGCACTTTGTATAGTTATGAACTTTACCTTTTAAATAATTTAACCACAATTCAAATAGTGCTTTTCACAATTTTGTATGGTTGCAAAGCAGCTTTATACACACGTGACCCTGGACCAAACAACACAACATCAAAAAAACAACCAAACAAGCAGTCTTAAGTAGCAAGTAGCAAGGGTATATTTTTATCTTCCCTCACACACTCTCCTTTGCTATCCTTTATCCTTCCACCTCTATCGTCTGCTCATTTCAAATAATTGGAAATTCTCAACCCACTCTCCCCTATGCAATTACAACTCATTTGAATATCATGCGATTACTGTAATAGCTCCTATAAAACTCCAGTTTGTGGTAATTTACCGTCCCCCTGGCCAAATTCTAGCCCCCCTCCTAGAGGAGCTGGACGGGTTGCTGTCCTCTTTCATGGAGGATGGCACTCCACTCTTAGTTTTTGGCGATTTCAACATTCATCTAGAAAAGCCTTATGCTACAGACTTCCATTTACTCCTAGCTTCATTTGATCTCAAACGCCTTACCACTACTGGCACGTACAAAGCAGGCAACCAACTTGATTTAATTTACACACGCAATTGTACTGCAGATAACATTCTGGTACAACCGCTACATATCTCTGACCATTTCTTCATTTAAGTTACATTACACTTTGCTACCCGGGTGCCATCAACCCCCTTACTGGTTACTTTTAGACGAAACCTATGCTCCCTTTCTCCCTTCCATCTTTCCTCTGTAGTATCCTCCTCTCTTCCCTCACGTACCCATTTATCATCTCTGGATATGAATTCAGCTACTGACACTTTATGCTCTACCTTAACCTCTTGTCTAGACAACATTTGTCCTCTCTCCTCCAGGCCAGCACGGACTGCCCCTTCTAACCCCTGGTTATCTGATGTTCTTTGTGAACATCGGACCAAACTCCGAGTGGCAGAGAGAAAATGGCGAAAATCAAATGATCCGTCGGACCTGAGTATGTATCAATCGTTGCTTTCATCTTTCTCCGCTTAAGTCCACACTGCCAAATCGTCACATTTCTATAACAAGATCAACAGTGCTCCAGATATGTGTAATCTCTTCAGAACATTTAATTTTCTCCTCTGTCCCCCTTCACCACCTCCCACCACTTCTATAACAGCTGATGACTTTGCAACATTTTTTACAGACAAAACTAAAACAATCAGTCGTCAGTTTTCACCTCTGCTCACACAGGACCTCCAACCAACTAGATCCACTTCTCAAACTCCCATCTTCTCATTCTGTCCCCTCACTGAGGCGTAAGTATACAAACTTCTCCTATCCAGCCATGCTACAACATGTCCTCTAGACCCAATCCCCTCGCACCTTCTCCAAGCAATCTTTCCCACACTCTTACCAGCACTCACACACATTATCAACACATCTCTCCTCACAGGCTTCTTCCCCACTGCATTCAAGCAGGCTCGGGTAACCCCACTGCTCAAAAAACTACATTAAATACTTCTCTTATAGAAAACTACAGACCTGTCTCTCTCCTTCCATTCATAGCCAAAACACTCAAACAAGTTGTCTTCAACCAGGTCTCATTGTTTTTTTCACAGAACAACAAACTGTATGCTAAACAGTCAAGTTTCAGGAGTGGCCATTCAACTGAGACTGTGCTACTCTCAGTCACTGAAGCCCTGCGAATTGCAAGAGCCGATTCCAAATCATCAGTGCTCATTCTGCTGGATCTGTCTGCTGCTTTTGACACTGTCAATCTAAGATCCTCCTGTCCACCCTCTCATCACTGGACATCACTGGGATTCCACTTCGCTGGTTTGAATTCTATCTGACTGGTCAGTCTTTCAGGGTGGCCTGGGGAGGGGAGGTATCCAAAACACATAAATTCGTAACTGGGGTTCCCCAGGGATCGGTTCGTAGACCTCTCCTCTTCTCCACATACACTACATCACTGGGTCCCATAATACAGGCACATGGCTTCTCCTACCATTTCTACGCTGATTACACACAGCTCTATCTCTCATTTTGACCAGATGATCCAACGGTAGCTGCACGGATCTCAGGCTGCCTGGCAGACATCTCGGCATGGATGAAAGAACATCACCTACAGCTCAACCTGGCAAAGATTGAGCTTCTTGTCTTTCCTTCCACTCTAACTCTACAGCATGACTTCACGATTCGGTTAGGTTCATCAACATTTACCCCATCAGCTTTGGTCAGCCATGAAATCTTTACACCAAGAAATCTTGGTGTAATCTTTGATGACCAGCTGACCTTCAAAGAGCACATTGCACAGACTGCTCAATCTTGCAGGTTTGCACTACAGTACATCAGAAAGATCAGGCCCTTTCTGACAGAGCATGCTGCACAACTTCTTGTCCAGGCCCTTGTCATTTCCAGGCTGGACTACTGCAATTCTCTTCTGGCTGGACTTCCATCAAACTCAATCAAACCTCTACAAATGATTCAGAATGCAGCGGCACGACTGGTCTTCAACCAGAAAAGAGCCTATGTTACACCTCTCTTTGTCTTCTTGCACTGGCTACAAGTTGCAGCTCGCATCCAGTTCAAGACACTGATGCTTGCATATAGAACAACCACAGGCTCAGCACAGTAGTGCCTCGTCAAGGAAGAGAAGATGCACAAAAGTATTGAGAAACAGCACATTCCTTAGGAAGTCGTAAAATGTTAATACATGAGCGATCCGCATTTAACTGCCTGGCCGATTTCCTGCCCTAAGTCTCCTTATCTGAGGAGACCTCTAACAACTAGGAGAGATTTATAGAGCCACCTCCTTGAGCGAGCTAATAAATGACCTTTGCTCCCAGATCCACTTAGTAACATAACTTCAATGTTGTTCCTGACTGGCTTACCATAAAAAACGATCTAAAGAACAAACAACAGCTTATCTGGAGAAAATCCAGAAACAGATGGCTCACGACACCTGCGACGCCTTTTACGCATAAACTACTAATCTGGTAAACACAAATGATTGACTGATAGCTGTGTCCGAGCTAAGAGAATCACAGATACACATCAAAACGTGACATTCTCATGACCCCAGACAGCTCTTCTTTCGTCCTCCCTGTGCAGGTCAAATGTGTCTCTGCTCTGTGCAAGGAACACCCAAACTTCTATTGACTTTCTCTCAAAAGGATTTTGATTTATTCCATCACTGTTAGAACAAAGATACCCAGGAAGGTCGTGTTTAATGTCGTTCATATGCTTGGTGTGATTATTTGGAATGAAGGATGTTTTATTCTGTGCCTTAACCTGTGTAGTAGATACAATTAGTAGATGTAGTTTGTGTGTCAAATGCAGAATGTATGGTGTTGGACGAATGTATGGACGAAAGCTGTCGTCGTCAGCAATAAGTTGGTGTGGATGACAGTTAACCTTTAGCATCATAATATATGATTACAGCACATATAGAGGTCTGCAAGGATATTTTCCTTCATGTAATGAATTGACTTTCAGATAATGTAGGCGCGGCAAAAGAAGCCGTGCGGGGCAGGGCTCCACCCCACAAGAAAAATCTGATTGGGACAGCCACCCGTGGGTGGACCCAAATCGAGCTGTTTAAAACGAACACTACAGCTTAGGCTTTTGCTCTCACTCGCTGCTCACTGACTTGCAAAGACTTGGGCTTCGGCTCACTGATTGCACTTTGAAGCCGTAACATCTGGTCGATAACATAACAACACTACCAACACTTAGTCAAAACTCCTGAAGAAACATTGAAAGCCTGAAACTAAGAGGAAGGAAGAGAAGAACTTCAAGGGTCATCGTGTCACAAATGAACCAGGCAACCGCCAATCAGCCACCGGGATTCCCTCAGTCATCTGAAGGAAATACGCGGGAAAATCTGCAGCCAGTTCAACTTAAAGCAAGTAGACCGAACAAATCTCTGTTCTTACTGAACTGATGAATTGATCTGTACGCAGAAAAGATAGCAAAGTGTCTGCTGTGATCTTCCTCTAGTTAAAGTTACGAGATAGCACAAGGAGTGCTAGTTTTAAACTTTCTGTATTGTTGAATAACAGTTAGCAAATAAACCTTGTTTCATTTATAAAGAATGATGTCTTGGGCTGTGTGATTTTCAGGTTTTAAACTATTTGCCATAGATTACGTTACCTAGCTCGAATTGGATAAAGTACTAATTTTGTTTCTTTTTATCGTTGGCCATGAAGCAAGATAAACGAAATTGTAAAATATATACTGATGTTAATGGTCGCTGGATGAGTCGTTAATAAAGTATAAATCATAAGTTAAATATTAACATCACTTTAATCAAAGCAATATTGAATCTTTAACCCTTTCGCACGTGAGTTTAAAATATTCTAGCTGAGCCCCAGCGTGAGTTTTTTAGGCGACCGTTATTTTAGAACGTATCACCTTATTGTTTCCATGGCAACGCGTCATGCTTGTCATGTGACACAGCACACGCAGCCACATAGTTCTGTATGACATGTGGATCGCTTTTATTTCGTTTTCATTTTTTAATCAACATATTCACAAACATCCTCACTATATTATGAAATATCTGATATTCCGATTCTGAAATATGTGCAAGTAAATGTATTTGGTAGTTTAAACACTCTTATAATGACCGTGTTAGTTATATCAGCTATACCAGCTGATGGGCGCCGCCATGTTAGTTTGCGCTGAATCCTAGCTGTGGGATAAACAACATGTAAATTCATCCTCTCCTCTCAAAACACGTTAAAGTAAGTCTACGGTAAACTGGGAGAAGAGCAGAGTAAACGTTATAGTTACCTACACAATCTCTATATGATATCAATAAAACATGTCATCAGATTATATTTGTAATGATCATTATTGCCGTTTCCATAGAAATCAGCATGTATTTTACAAACTATAAATGTATGGTTTTGCTTGTACTTATGCGTGTTTAAATGTCTGAAGCCTAAAATAAGCATTATATGGTTGAAAACATTAAATGGTTGTGATAATATGACAAATGCTCAGCGCGTCTGATCTGGCTCCGCGCCAGCCAACGCACGAAAGCAGATTTGAATTTAGTAGTTGATGACGTGACGCAGTGAACGTTTTAATCACACCGGTGTGATCGTACGCTTCTGGGACCAGCCAAGACTGATCACACCGGTGTGATCGTACGTGCGAAAGGGTTAATAAATGATTCTCCGAAGCTGAAATAATAGCTTCTAGATTTATTACAGCACCCACCTACTTCCACTCACTATTACGAATCTACATCCCCTCCAGAAGTCTGAGATCTGCTAGTGAGTGACGCCTTGTGGTACCATCACAGAGAGGCTCAAAATCACTCTCCAGAACATTCTCGTTCACCATTCCTGGCTGGTGGATTGATCTTCCCACCCCTATCCGGAAGGCGGGATCCCTGTCAATCTTCAAGCAACTGAAAACTCATCTCTTTCAACACTACTTGACTTCATCCTAAAAAATAAATAAATAAATAAAAAACTTCTTTCACTTTTTCTAAATCTTCATCTTTCTCTTTATATTTCCCTCCTTCCCTTGCTATCTTGTACTTATTTGAACAATGCCTGAGAACTGGTGTAATGAGCACTTCCTCTGTCTGTTTGCCTCTTCAAGATTAATCGCTTTATGTATTCCCCAATTGTAAGTCGTTTTGGATAAAAGCGTCTGCAAAATGACTAAATGTAAATGTAAATTTACACAGCCAATAATGCATTGCATGGGTCAAAATTATCCAATTTTCTTTTCTGCAAAAAATGATTAGGATATTAAGTAAAGATCATGTTCCAGGAAGATATTTTTTAAATGTCCTACCTGGTGTTGTAACGATATACCGGTATGACTGTATACCAAGATGAAAATACGTAAGATTATCATACCGTGTACATTTGCTTATCTACGGTATTTGGAGAAAATATAAGATGCAGTATCTCACCTGCGCCTAGGCAACAACTTTCCACTTAACTATTCTCTTGCTCTACCCACACGTGCAGAGGAGACAACATCAGAGACAGAGGCTTTTATCTCTAATCTCTATCCCACGTCGAAGTATAAATTACAATTGGTAGTATGGGAATACTTTGGACATAGAAAATACAAATGCTTATTTGTCCTTGAGGATAGACACAGTTCACAAAAACTGGTCGAAAAGCAGCCGCAAAAAGAGGAAACACATCGAACATGTTTGCCTATATTTCAGAACACCATCCCTCCATGAAGATATAGTTATGTCCCATTTATAACTTAAGGTGAAAGCCTTATGATTTCCGTGATGCGGAATAAATCCCAGAATCCAGTCATGACAATGAATTTACAATGCAGATGTCACATAAAACGCGCGGTTTGATGGATTGATGAATAAATCAAAAACAGCTGTCAAATCACTATATGGTCTAGTGTCTGTGATTATTAAAGCAAAAAAACACTGCTATATAAAAATATTATCTGTTTGTTTTGCATTTCTCTCTGTGAGTGAGCGGCATTGTGTCATGCACTATATACTCAAGTATGCGCGCTGGCAAGTATATGCCGCTCATAGTGTTTTTAACAGCGCCTGCTGTCTCACTATCTGAGGACAAACACGGAGACTCACTGACACTGACAGAACAATTAATAATCCTTTCATAATTTTAATTGAGAAAAACCATTGTCAAATACACGCAAAGCTCTTCACTACTACCCGTCTTCTTCTTCTTCTTCTTTTGGGATTTGGGGTAGCTTAGACACTTCAAATGCGTATTACTGCCCCCTAAGTTCACTTCTAACCGTCAAAATAAAATTCCACATTTTAACTCTTTTTAACTGAAGAAATTGACAGAAATTACGATTGTACTATAATGTAGCCTGCTTCTATAATAATAATAATAATACTAATAATAAATAGAAACATTTAAGGAATATAATTTCCCCCTCATTTTATTTAGTAAATCTAGTAAATTTAGTATTTAGTTGTGCAGCCCTTTACGAAAGCATAAAAGGATAAAAGTTATTTTAATTGGATTAAATTATAAAGCATTAATTACATTGTTAAAGCTGTATACATTAATTTCATTACCACCATTTTTGATAGTATATTTATATTATGTCATAAAATTACAGAATCCTAAAAAATTCTGTCAAACCAGAATTTATTAATTGTTATGAATTATTAATTATGAATATAAGTTGTTAAACTAATATATATAATCAATGATAAAATCTACTTGATTGTTTTTGATGAATGAAATTTGAATAAACACATGCTTCGTCAACCAAAAAAACCCTGTTTTGATTGTTTAATACTGTATACCATGATACCGTGAAACTGTGATATTTTCTCAGACGATTATCATACCGGCAACATCTCATACCGTTACAACCCTAGTCTTACCATGTATATATATATATATATATATATATATATATATACATACATTTAATTTTTATTAGTAATATGCATTGCTAAGTACTTCATGTGGACAATTTTAAAGGCGATTTTCTCAATATATTTGGATTTTTTTTGTATCCACAGATTCCAGATATTCAAATAGTTGTATCTCAGCCAAATATTGTCCCATCCTAACAAATCATACATCAATGTAAAGCTTATTTATTCGGTGTATAGATCACTTAAGACTGGTTTTGTGGTCCATGGTCACATATAGAAAGTAGTTAAAAAAGTATATAAACAACATATAGTCATGGATTTTAAATGATGAAAGAAATTCACAAACTTGATCAGAAGGTTTATGACTTTAGTATATTCCAAATACACTCCAATGCACCTGGACCAACACTATTTCCATTATTGGTTCTTTATTGTCCCGTACAGACAATAAGAACGTTGCATTTGGAAATGTGGACTGCATTCCTTTGGGCTGTCAAAATATTCTGAATTATTAAGCAAATTATTAAAATGATCCTGACCAGCCCTCGAAACTACACAAGAAGTTAAAATGTAAAATAAATGCAGAGACGTTAACTACATGAAAAGTAACAAAACCTATTAAAATAATTTAAATTCATCCATCACATATTAATCCGCAGTCTACTGAGAGATCGTCAAACCTCCAAAACATTTAATTGCATTTTACATTAACCTAATTGTGCAGTGCATTCAATATTGAAACGTGCAGTGACAATGGGCAGAGATGTTACGGATGGGTTTATTCCTTCAGCATGCACTGAAACATAAACAGTACGTTCACATTCTTCCACCAACTAACATAACTATGTTTTATTGCATGAACAAGAATAATTTCAGTTTATAGGATATTTAATGTTTTGTCCGCTGACTTTAACAGCTTCAAGTTGAATGCACTTTTGTGTTCTATACAGGTCGTTTCAGGTTTATTTCCATGCACCGCCTATATTAAGACTTTTCAGCAATTCACAGTCTTTCAGTCCATATCATTTGTGCTGTCATTGATGAAAAAAATCTAAATTCTTGATTAAACCAAGAAACAATATTAAAGGCTATAACTGATTCCACAAGTGACCGATGCACTGCTAAGATATTCTTTCTTACATTGAAGCTCTTTAACCTTCTCAAAAGAGATGATCGCTGTTGAGCTTTCTTATAGACAAATAATCAGACATCACCAAAACTAAATATTCCCTCACAGTTTAATAGTAATGACTTTATTAATTTATTCACTGATAAAACAGATCTCTAGGATTTCTAGGTCACATCCCAAAACCAAGCTGACGGTTACTTAGCCTTTTCTTAAGAAACCACAACTAGATCCTAGTGAACTGGCAAATTACAGACCCATTTCAAATCTTCCGTTTGTCTAAAAGTTTTGAAAAAAAGTTGTGTCTGTTCAATTGTGCTCCTTTCTGCAAAAAAATGATATCTATTAAGAATTTCAGTCAGGTTTCAGGCCCCATCTTAGCACAGAAACTGCACTTTTTCTGCAAATAACTTGCTTCTTGTGTCAGACCAAGGCTGCATCTCATTGCTAGTTTTACTTGATCGTGGTGCTGCACTTGACACTATAGTTCATGACATACTCATAGATTGAATGAAAAACTATTTGGATTTTTAAAACGGGCAGGCTTTAAGATGGTTTAGATCCTACCTGTCCGATCGTTACCACTTAGTCTATTTAAACAGGATATCATCTCAATTATCACCAGTAAAGTATGAAGTGCAGCAAGGATCTGTCCTAGGCCCTCTGCTATTTTCAATATACCTGTTGCCGCTTGGTAATTTTATTAGAATATATGGGATTAATTTCCATTGTTATGCTGATGATACTCAACTATATATTTCAATAAGACCAGACGAAACTTCTAAATGATCTAAGCTAACAGTGTGTGTTAAAAATTTAAATTATTCTCCTATTAAATTTGGATAAGACGGAGATATTACTTATTGGACAAAGTAAAAACAGTACAAAAAATATCTTAGATTAAAATTTGCATCTAAACAGATGTACTGTTACTTCCTCTACTGTCAAACACGTGGGTGTTATATTAGACAGCAGCTTGTTTTTGAAAATCACATTTCTCATGTTACAAAAACCGCATTCTTCCAACTTAGAAACATTGCCAAGCTACTGCTAGTTCATGAAAAGCTAGTTCATGTATTCATGACTTCTTGACTGGACTATTGTAAAACACTGCTAGATGGTAGCCCTACATCTTCAATAAAAAATCTACAGGTAGTCCAAGATGCAGCTGCTAAAGTCCTTACCAGGTCAATAAAATATGATCATATTACCGCAATTTTACAAACTCTTCACTGGCTAGTTCCGTATCAGTTACAAAATATTACTACTTACTTTTAAGGCCCTTAATGGTTTATCTCCTGCATACCTAACTAGTCTTCTACCACGCTACAATCCATCACGCTCCCCAAGGTCACAAACTCTGGACTCTTGGTAGTACCTAGGATAGAAAAATTCACTAAAAGAGGTAGAGTTTTTTTTACATTTGGCCCCAAAACTCTGGAATAGTCTTCCCGATAACGTGCAGGGTTCAGACACACACTCTCTGTTTAAATCTAGATTAAAGACACATCTCTTTAGCCAAGCATACAAATTATGTATGAACCTTGTGCTTCAGTTATATCGGATCACATGCACATCATCATTATTTTACAGCTGCTATGCTTATTGTGTCTCTATTTGCTTCTCTGTTTCTACCATGGGATTGACATACCGAGGTAACTAGTAATTACAGGATCCAATCCTTACAAAGATCTGAGATGACCAAACACCTGAGAAGAGATGATGCCAACTCCACAGAGGACCTCAGATGATGCCAACCCTCAAACAACATACAAAACTACCAAATTTTGCTATAAGTTTAATCACAAAATATAACCATTGCAGTTAATGTTAACCATCTTTTTGATTACATGTCATTAACTAACTGCTAGAATGTTACTGTACATTTCTGCCATATGGACATAAAATTGACATCAAGGCACCACTGATGAGCTACTACTAAATATAATGTAGAAACTTTGAAATAGAAAATTAAATTTTCTGTAAAGCTGCTTTGCAACGATTTGTATCATGAAAAACACTATGCAGATAAACTTGACTTTAATTAAATTATTATTCCTTCCAAATGGGAGTCAATGGCAGCCCTGTGAACAGAACCTATGCAAATGATGAAATTTGGCACACTTGTAGAGATGGCCTTGAACTTAACCAACTTTGGGGTCTCTAGGACAAACTCTATAGCGCAACCACCAGTTAAAATATTCTATATTGAAATGGTAATAACTCTTGAACCCCTTGCTCTAGAAAAATTAAACTTAGTACATCTGATTACTCTTCTCATGCTGATCACATTCAGTTACTTACATAAGTCACGTTTCCACTGTCGGGCCAAAGGCAAGCATGCTATTGTGTGCCAGGGCGAGTCGCGTTTCCACTTTCACTTCCGGGGCTTGATCGTGCCTCGTCGGCGCTTCCTCAGGGCCAACGGCCAGGTTTTTTGGCCCGACGAAAACCTTGGGCCATAGCAGGCCAACTGGGGTTAGAGGAGTGGTTTTGAACAAAGGCAGATTTTCTCCATGTCTGGGGAGCATCAGCGCTGCGGATCATTTCATAAAGTTAACAGAGATAACACCAGCATTAAAGACTTTTTAAATAATTTTAGCTCAAAGCTTGCTTTCAATAAGCAGTGAGTGTAAAAACGATCGTTTGACGACCGCTTGAAGGAATCAGACATCAGCTTCTCATTCAGGCTATCGTGTATTTATTTAGGAGCATATTTTATCTGTCATCAGTCTTGTCTCGAGACTTAACTCTGCGTATGTTACCGCTTTTTTTCTGTATTACTAATTTTCAATCCTAATAAATTACTTATTATTGTAAAACATCAATGCTTTTGGATTTAAATCTTTAACAAAGCTTGCAAACAAATGGCCGCTTTTATTATGTTCATTTTGGGATCACGCTACTTTCAGTGAGTGACTTACTTCTGATTAGCTTTCTGATAACTTGGGGGTTGTGTTAAGTTGTTCCAAAGAGACATGTCAAAGGGTGGGTTTTAGTGAAGCGCTGCGGAGATTCTGCCCCGACGGTGGTAATGCATCGTGATATTGGGCTCGGTGCTACAGATCCAAGGCTATTAGCCCTGCCGGGCCCGTTGAAAGCACTGGATCGCACTGGCCCGACAGTGGAAAAGAGGCTATTAAGACCCAGTAGCGGCCATTTTGAAAAGTACAGAATTCGTTTTTTTTTGCTAATCCTCTGTCAGACTTATGTTCTTTTTAGTTTTCAAGGACTTTTGTTGTGTTTTCATTCCGCATGGGTTCTGTGACCCTGTTTTTCCCCTGTGTTTTATTATGTTAGTCAGTTCACATGTGTCTTCATTAGTTAATCCTCCTCACATGCCTGTCTCTCATTAGCACCCCTAGTTTAGAAATTACTATGGCGCTGCTATGTTCCGGTAGCTCTGCTCAGAAACCTTGGCTAGCCTGTTCAGTTGTATTGAGCATGTTGATGTTGTATTGTGTATGTGTTACTTGCCTGCCTTCTGTGGATACCCTATATTTGGATTATTAAATACTATTTGACTTCATATTTTTCTTCATGCACTTATTATACACTGCACCCATGTCATCCTTGTTCAAAATGTATCCAATTCTTGCTAAAATGGGCTCAGATGATTTTGGTATATCAATGAGCTCAGATATTGGGAATGGGAATTGCTTGCAGCAATATTTCTTCTTCTTCTTCCCCCAATGGGAGTCTATGGCAGTCCTATGAATGGAACATAGAGAAATTATGAAATATGGCACACTTGTAGAGATGGCCATGAATAATGATCTGACAAACTTTGGTGTCTCTAGGACCACCACTGTTGCAAATATTTACTTTTCAAACAGTAATAACTGTTGGTGGTGGACCAACCCGATGTACTTAGACAATCACAACTTATGAAACAGCCAAACGCATAGATACGTTTGGAAGCACTTAACAAATCCACAGCCATAACAATAGCTAATCCTATAACAACAACAGCAACAACAACAAAAAGGTATCTTGTGCTCTACTTTTGCATTCATCTTCTGCTGTAGCCTTTGTACTACTCTAGCTTAAATTCCAAAATTGCCATTTTGTACTGTTTATTTTGTTGAATATTTTGATATTTCAACAATAACAACATTCATCGCATTACCTCATGTCACATTGGGCAGAAGTGTCTGCTAAATTAATACATAAAAATGTACTCCTTTCCAGAATAATAATATGTATGTACTCTTTTATTTATGCAGAGTACATCATATGCATGATAGTTTGAAAACATAAATGTGCACCTACAAGACTAGTAACCTAAGTAATTCTTATTTGATTTTTTTTGCCTTATAGTCATATAGTTAGTATCATAAATGTGGTTGTAATAGTATAATCATTGTGTTTTAAAATATACATAAAATGGCTTCATTTCAGGAGTTGTAGTTTATGTCAGTCTTTTCACATATTTGACATACGTACCTTTTTAAATACAATTTAAGAGGTGAGAATTTTATAAATGGGACCATTTTAGAAGAATATATCAGTAAAGAAAGATGAGTATGCAGGCAGAGTGAGTATCTCAGCATCATATGTATCTGTTCAGGTAAGACAAATGCACCATCCACTCAACAGTTCCGCTAAAATAATGACCATGGAGAAATGGCAATCAATGTCACAAAAAAAAGCCTTAAGGACAGTTACTGACATGTCTTCATCTGTGAGAGCTTACAGGAATACACTAATAGACTAAACTACCCATTTAATTGTGTTGCCATCCAATATTTATTTGTCTGTGAGGAGCCGAATCATCACCATTTTTGCCAACCTGCAACATCAACCATTTCTAATGTCAATTACAATGGTAGAACAGACCAGCAATTTTAATTTAATTGTAAGTACCGAGGTAATTTTATACTACAGAAGAGTCAGCAAATTATCTATAACAAACACATAATTGAGGATCATACCTGTATAGTAGCATGCAATGTCCTAAGCAAATCCAACATTTTCATATTTTTTGTGTCATTATAGCCATAAAATAAATATTACCACATCCTGTAACACTTATTTTAAGGAAAAAAATATAACTATTAACTTATTAGGATGCATATAACAAGCATATTGGCTGTTTATTAGTACATATGAAGCACATATGAATGTCTTATTCTGCATGACCATATTTTAGATCCTTAATCCACCGCATACCTAATTAACAACTACCTTACTAACTATTAATAAACAGCAATTTTTTTGTTCCGGGAAAACTCTTAGGGCTTCTGGGAATGAAGTGTAGTTTTTAAAATATATTTGGGCCATTCCACCGAATGGGTGCCATTTGCTTTCAAAACTCTTTAAAAAAAATATATATATAATAATAATAATTGTCTATATTTTTAAAAGACTGAATCTAATAATACACATATTTAACTATTCAAAATCTGTATTGGTCTATTTGAAGTAACTTTATTTTTGTACAAATTATTTTAGTGGAAGATGGATGCATTTTTCTCTGTCCTGTTACCAAAACTTTAATGTCTTTTTAAAAGCATGTTTAAAATATGTCAACAAATTCATTTATTTCACCCTCAGGCAGGAGTTTATTTTAAAGAAATTGTTGGTTTCACCGTCAAAAAAATATAATTGTTATCATAAAAAAAAAAATCACTATTTATCTTCACAAGGTGTGTTTTTATAAAGTAGTTTAACTTATTTTTTTTAGAAAAACAACAACAAATATTTAGTAACATGAATGAAAGTGGGTAACAGGAATGAGTATCCATTATATTAGTATACAGGTTTGACTACACATGTTAGCTATTAATGTCCCCACCGATATAGTGAAAGTGTTGAACACTGACTAGTGAGATGACCTCACTGCAAAAAAAAAGTCCAAATCATGTTTCTATAGGTTAAATCTAGTGGTCTGCAGAGGTTTTTGTAAGGGTTATGGGATAAGATATAAATAAGGAAAAAATTATATTAAATATTAAATTAAAATTGATATTAAAAACAATAAATGTAAATAATATCTTTTCAGTTTTTCTATGATATTGTTTTCTTATGGCACAGCTCACACTCAAACGCCATATTATGAGAATACTCAGCTAATTATACTGGTTTAACAAAGATTTGTACTTTTAAAATAAACAAGTAACATCTAAGAAATAAGTTAAGTAACAGGATGTATAATGACACTCCCAGTCACCGTTACAATATCATTAAATATACAGAAAATAAAATAAGACCACATGTTTTCGATAATTTAATTGCCTTCAGAAGATCCAGAAGTTGCAATATTACGTTGAAAATGTGTCTTGGAATTATCCCAGTTTTTTAGAGAGGGAAATGTATTAGGGTAGCAGGACTGAGTGAACACATGGGGACACAAATAAAATGTGAATTTTATCCAAAATATTATACATATATTTTGAAATAAATGTATTTAAAGTACAGGTGGGATATGGAGGTACACAAAAATGCTAAAGGAAAATTATTTCTGCAGGATATTAAACACTATTCGTGTAAAAATGTAGCATCAGACAATGGGGACATGCACAAATGCTATATTTTCAGTGTTTTAGGTACTTTTTCATATACATATATATTAATTATATATTTAAAATTTGCAGTTAAATTAATGTGAAGGACAATTTGCTTAATAATAAAATGTATTTTATAGTTAATGATTTTTTGTACATATAATGTCCTGGGGACAAAAACGGCACCCATTCGGTGGAATGACCCATTTAAACATATTATTCTAACATACAAGAACGTTAAAGTTGTGTTTTGCATCATTAGGTACAGTCTCTGTCAAACGTACTAAAACCGAAAGCAAAATATGGCTTAATCCATTCATCGAGTCTGTTTGCGCTGCGCGGTTTCAATGCGCGTTCACGTGATCAGATGAGCCGGTGTTCTGTCGATTTGTCCTACCCTGTAAGATTTTGCTACCTCCCATTAAAACGTGGGTAGTACAATTCGACAATGAAAAATTATAGCTGTTAAATTATGTTTTATTAATGTGTACACCTACCACAACCCTAAACCTACCTTTACAGTAATGCACATACAGTAATTACGTGTTATATTCGCGGCTGTGGATATAATGGATACAGCTAATACATGAAACCAACAATAAATATTTTTCTACCTATTAGATTGTGTTTTTCTAACGTCTAAACCTCCCCCAACTATAAACCCACCCTTACAGTAATGCAGATACATTAAATATTGTTGTTCAGCATAAGAAAAGGGATGCAATATCGATGCGCGCATGCGCAGTAAGCTGAGGTAGGAAAATCTGACGGGTAGGCGGTGTTTTCCGCGCCTCAGAGCGGCTCTGTTCGCATTGAATGAATGCAGTGAACTCATGTATTGCACATGTTGTGAGTTTAGCATGCGTTTGTGAATGCAACAGCCACCAGTTATACTTTATTTTTGCGGCAGATGATTACAACATTTCACTAGATTTGTAGTGAGACACGTTTTTGTAAGCATCTTTTCACTGAAGCTGGAGTTTTCATTCAAAATCAAAGTTTAAAAGTGCATTATGAATTGCTGATATCTAGCGGTTTAAATTCAGTCCAAATTCAAAATATGTCTTTCAAGTGTTTTTTTGTGGAAAACCAGATTAATAAAAGCACTACACAAAACACATGTTTTGTGTTTATTTGAGTGCCTGTCGGATTAGAATACCCAGTCCTTAAAATCGCATTACTTAATCTTTGCTTTATTTAACTCTTTGTTTGCTTTTTACTTCATGAGACATACTAAACAACATACTTCATACAACATACCAAATAGTCAATGTAATTCTCTGGTTGCCTGTTGATGAAATTCTTGTGTTTGACAGGCCAATATCAGAAAATATCATATGCTTTTCCTTAGAGTTTTATTTATACTTTTGAATTCAGGTACTGCTAGCTATATTCAGCTTTACTCAAATTGCACTGCAGGAGCTGATGTTTATGTCTTGTGCAAAAGATTAGAAATGTTGCTTATATTAGCCACAGTACATTTTACAAACATATTGTAGACATGGCATGGAGAGCACTTCAGGAATGGAAACATTAGCTGGTTTGATTCGATTAGCATTCTCTTTTGAAGAGACAAAGTAAAGCAAAAAGTATTGTCATTTTGAGGTCCATAAGAGACAATGAGAATGAAAGTGTGGAAAATTAAATGAAAGCAGAGAGCATTTTTGAGCACTAAAGCACTAACGATTAAAGGTAAATGCTCACACTGAGATAGTGGCTCTAAATAAATTAGCCAGAGATAACATGTTGTGCTGCAATTGTTAGGGTAGTCAATTTTAATTAGTATTTTGGAGACATCTTTTATCGGACTGATGGTAACCTTTCTCTCCTCTCAATTTAAGTGTGCTTTATTGGCATGACAAAAACTATACATTTGTATTACCAAAGCAATTGCAGCTGGGCTGCTCACAAGTAGTGCACATTTGAATTAACAGAAAGAAAGAAATAATAATAATAGTAATAAAACAAATATTTAAAACGTATTAAATATGTAGTGCAAAATGAATGACTATTGTAAGTATGTGATAGAAATCAAATTAAATAAGGTACAGTATAAGATTTACAGAGGCAAAATATACATTTAAGTAATATAATGGAGTAATATGTCATTATATATTCTACTTGTGCTGGAAACATCAGCTCAGGGCAGACGGAGTGTCTTCTCTTCTATGGTGACAGAGAGACACACGTGTATATTGAGCAGCAAACACACAGCAGGTCTTGTGTTCTCCGAGCAGATATGCTAGTTTCTCCTGGTCTGGAAGAGTTGTAAATATGTGATGGATCTGCTGTATTTTGTCGTAGAACACTGTCCGTATATATGTGTATTTGGAGCACTCTGTTAGGAAGTGCAGTTCTGTTTCCATCTGATTCAGGTCACAGTGTGAACACAATCTCTGCCCCGGGGGCAGCCATGTTTGTCTGTGTCTGCCCATCTCTATCATCAGCTTGTGTCCGCTGAGTCTGTATCTAGTCAACGTGCTTCTCAGTTTCTTATCTGACACTGTGAACAGATAATCTGGCATACTGTACTCTCTCTTTAGGGACAGATACACAGCAAAATCATCAGAGTTAAAATCCTGGTGTTATGGTGTTTTAGAGTAAAGTGTTAATGTTATGGTGTTGAATTAACATGGATGGTGTAAAAGGGATACTCTGACTGGTGAAACTACTGAGAGTCTGACCTCATTAACACTGGTAGTGCGATTTTACATCCGGGACATTTACGTGGTGCGGGCTTCAACCAGCTAAAACTCTTCTCGCTGACGCCATTTTATTTGAATCGCACACCGGAGCGAAGAAGTGTGTGTTTTTTTAACTGGAAACATACAGAACGATTATTATACATTTATAATTGGAGAAGTGCATAAAGTAAGTGATGTATCTCATAAAGTCATGTAAATCATTGTTCCCCTTCATGGGAACTTCGAACTGCGTCCCCTAGGGGTCGCTATGGGGAACGCCCTCAGCGTGACTCGTGTCTGAAGATACATATGAAAAAACACCATCCGTTGGCCGGCGACAGCCCATGACGTCACTACCGGCGCGACCATAATAAAAGGATCGCCGGGAGAATACATCATCCTCTTCTTCTTCTTCACTGACTGTTTTGTTTGAAGCGTGCATTCTGGTAAGAGTACAGTTTTCTCTCTATCATGGCGAGCACTAGCAAGGCGTTTAAGATTGTGTGTGGATCCGCGTTATTTGAAGCCCGATGACACACACAATCTTTGTGTTTTTTGTTTGGGCAAGGAGCACGCACGCGATGTCCTTGAGGGGAAATCAGCGTGCACTGTGAGCTTTTTCTATGTAAAAGCTCCGCTCTCGTCCTGTCCCTCTTTTCAAGGAAAGAGGGGCAGCCGTCTGCTTCCCGCGATTCGGGACCCACCGCTGCCGAGGCACGGAGGCGAATGAAATTAGCAGTTGGATGTGGCCGATGAGTTAGAGAGGGACCGCCCCCTTTTCGCGCGCGTCGGCCGAGAACGAGAGTGAGCTGCTGGATTGTGACGATGCGATCTTACTGACATCATCAGATTCAGCAGCTAGTGCTCTGCTGTGTTATGCCCAGGAAGAGCAGGAGATGTTTGAGGGTGAGGAAGTTGAGACTAAACCCTCTCAATCCTCCTGCACTGCATATGAATGAGTTTTGGAGGTTATGGATCATAAAAATTAATCTTTCTGGCCATAAACTCCCAGCTCGACTGAGCCTTCCTTTCTTCATAAAATCTCGATGTGGAGGTTGAGAAGGAGTGGAAAAAGCTATTTTTTCTCGTATTCATAGGTTTCAGCATACTAGTTATGCTGACACTGAGGGGATGCGTGAAAATGGCTATGAGAATCTGGCTTAAATGGCAGGGCATATGCAGCAGCAGGACAGACCGTCGCTTCGTTGCACACTATGGCGGTGCTTCAGGCGTACCAGACTGATCTGCTGAAATACCTGGGTAAGGCTTTCTATAAAGTCCAGGTCTGAGCCCGAACAGAGCAGGGGTCCTGGCCCGTCCCGGTCTGAGGAACGGAGACAGGCACAGAGGGCTAGTGTTGCGACTCATGCCCCTCCCCCGCCTGCGGGTAGGGGTCGAGGAAGGTACAAGTCAAAAAGAGGTAGGCAAGACCTGAGGAAGGTGATCCAGGCGAAACGTCCTCAACAACGTTCCCGTCCGGACCAGAGTAACTAACATTTACTCCCTTCCTTCAGGGGGCTTATAACACCGGCCCTTAGCTTCCCCTCTTTAATTCCCCTGCAACTGCCATACCCCACCTGACCGAGGTTAGGTGGGAACCTAAGATTGCAGTCAGACTGAACCTATGATGAATTCGGTCAGGTTCTATGTTCATACGAAACTGCCTTGCTGATGGTCCGGGCTGAGGCCCCCTTGGAGGTTTCCGTGGGAACATCCTCGGTCCTCAGGTCATTCTTGTCTGCAATCCCATGGATTAGGCCTCTCATGCTCCACTTATGTCGCCCTAGCCCTGCTGGTCGAGCTAGCATTGCTCCCCTCACCTTAGAGGGTCACCTATGAGCATGCTACCCCTTCTGAGCATTGTCAGTAGAGCTAAGCATTGCTCCCCTCACCTTAGAGGGTCTTCTATGAGCATGCCGCTCCTGTATGAGCGTCTAAGTTCCAAAAGAGCTCGCTGTTGGTAGAGCTAGCATTGCTCCCCTCACCTAGAGGGTCACCTATGAGCATGCCACTCCCTTCGGAGCATCTGAGCTCATTCTGAGGAATGAGTTTTCCGCTCCTCAGGGCTCTGTGATAGGTCGCTCGCCTTGCTGGTCGAGCTAGCATTGCTCCCCTCACTATAGAGGGTCATCTATGAGCATGCCGCTCCCTGCTGAGCGTCTGAGTTCCTCTCATTCTGTAGAATGAGTTCTCCGCTCCCCAGAGCTCTGTGATAGGTCGCCGGTTGGTCGAGCTAGCACTGCTCCCCTCACTTAGAGGGTCACCTATGAGCATGCCACTCCCTTCTGAGCGTCTGAGCTCATTCTGAGGAATGAGTTTTCCGCTCTCCAGAGCTCGTTGTCGGTAGAGCTAGCATTGCTCCCCTCACTAGAGGGTCACCTATGAGCATGCCGCTCCCTTCTGAGCGTCTGAGCTCATTCTGAGGAATGAGTTTTCCGCTCTCCAGAGCTCGTTGTCGGTAGAGCTAGCATTGCTCCCCTCACTAGAGGGTCACCTATGAGCATGCCGCTCCCTTCGGAGCGTCTGAGCTCATTCTGAGGAATGAGTTTTCCGCTCCTCAGGGCTCTGTGTTAGGTCGCTCGCCTTGCTGGTCGAGCTAGCATTGCTCCCCTCACTATAGAGGGTCATCTATGAGCATGCCGCTCCCTGCTGAGCGTCTGAGTTCCTCTCATTCTGTAGAATGAGTTCTCCGCTCCCCAGAGCTCTGTGATAGGTCGCCGGTTGGTCGAGCTAGCACTGCTCCCCTCACTTAGAGGGTCACCTATGAGCATGCCACTCCCTTCTGAGCGTCTGAGCTCATTCTGAGGAATGAGTTTTCCGCTCTCCAGAGCTCGTTGTCGGTAGAGCTAGCATTGCTCCCCTCACTAGAGGGTCACCTATGAGCATGCCGCTCCCTTCTGAGCGTCTGAGCTCATTCTGAGGAATGAGTTTTCCGCTCTCCAGAGCTCGTTGTCGGTAGAGCTAGCATTGCTCCCCTCACTAGAGGGTCACCTATGAGCATGCCGCTCCCTTCGGAGCGTCTGAGCTCATTCTGAGGAATGAGTTTTCCGCTCCTCAGGGCTCTGTGTTAGGTCGCTCGCCTTGCTGGTCGAGCTAGCATTGCTCCCCTCACTATAGAGGGTCATCTATGAGCATGCCGCTCCCTGCTGAGCGTCTGAGTTCCTCTCATTCTGTAGAATGAGTTCTCCGCTCCCCAGAGCTCTGTGATAGGTCGCCGGTTGGTCGAGCTAGCACTGCTCCCCTCACTTAGAGGGTCACCTATGAGCATGCCACTCCCTTCTGAGCGTCTGAGCTCATTCTGAGGAATGAGTTTTCCGCTCTCCAGAGCTCGTTGTCGGTAGAGCTAGCATTGCTCCCCTCACTAGAGGGTCACCTATGAGCATGCCGCTCCCTTCTGAGCGTCTGAGCTCATTCTGAGGAATGAGTTTTCCGCTCTCCAGAGCTTGTTGTCGGTAGAGCTAGCATTGCTCCCCTCACTAGAGGGTCACCTATGAGCATGCCGCTCCCTTCGGAGCGTCTGAGCTCATTCTGAGGAATGAGTTTTCCGCTCCTCAGGGCTCTGTGTTAGGTCGCTCGCCTTGCTGGTCGAGCTAGCATTGCTCCCCTCACTATAGAGGGTCATCTATGAGCATGCCGCTCCCTGCTGAGCGTCTGAGTTCCTCTCATTCTGTAGAATGAGTTCTCCGCTCCCCAGAGCTCTGTGATAGGTCGCCGGTTGGTCGAGCTAGCACTGCTCCCCTCATTCAGAGGGTCACCTATGAGCATGCCACTCACTTCTGAGCGCCTAAAATTCCTCCCCTTCTAAGGAATGAGTTCTCCGCTCCACTAGAGCTCTGTGATAGGTTGCTCTCCTGGTTGGTTGAGCTAGCATAGCTCCCCTCACCATAGAGGGTCACCTATGAGCATGCCGCTCCTTTCTGGGCATCTGAGCTCCCTTACTCGGAAGACTGAGTTCTCCGCTCTCCAGAGCTCCTCATCGGTAGAGCTAGCACTGCTCCCCTCCCCTTTAGCTTGGGTTATACTGATAATTTCATCCAGGGTTATTCCTGGAAGGAGCCGCTGCTACGCTAATTGTCTTACTGTTTCTATGTTACTGCCACGGGATTAACATCCCGTGGTAGTTAGGAATTACACAAGCCTCAGTCTGGATCCTACCCTTAAACGATAGAGATGACCGAACACCTGAGAAGAGACGATGACAACCCCTCCGAGGACCTCCGAGATGAGCCCCAGAGACAGAGCTCCAGTGAGGACCTCGTCACCTAGACATCCATCGGGGAAAGACCCCTGGAACCAGTGGACCACTTACACTCTGACTTTGCTGCAGTTGGAACAAACTACTGATTTGTCTGGCCGGAGGGGAACTGGCCCCCCGACTGAGCCTGGTTTCTCCCAAGGTTTTTTCTCCATTCTGTCACCGATGGAGTTTTCGTTCCTTGCCGCTGTCGCCTCTGGCTTGCTCAGTTGGGGACACTTCATTTCCAGCACAATCATCGACTTGATTGCACAGATATTATTTAAAGTGAACTAAGCTGGACAATGCCACTACTAAATTCAATAATGAAATGCATTCAGCAGATAATTGAGTGTTAAATCCTGTCATTTTACATTATTGACAAATTTGCCTATTTTTGATATTGTGCAGTGCTTTGTTACAATTTGTATTGTTAAAGGCGCTATATAAATAAAGGTGACTTGACTTGACTTGACTGTAGAGGGTCATCTATGAGCATGCCGCTCCCTTCTGAGCGTCTGAGACTCTCACTCCAAGGGATGAGTAGTTCTCTGCTCCGAGTAGAACGTAATACCAATATATAAGTGCACACGCTAAACTCTGGGCACTTTCTAAAATCCACTTAGTGGTAAGATCGCACATCAAGTGTTTTGCGTTCTTTCTAAAAACCATGCTATGGTAAGTGCACACGCTAGACTTTGGGCACTTTTCTAAAATCCACCCAGTGGTAAGTTAGCACATCGAATGTTCTGCTTTCTTTCTAAAAATCCCGTAGGGTAGGGTTACGCGCGCAGCTTCGTGCCCTTATTTGAGTTGGTCAGGCCCCGGCTTGTGCCTTGGGCCCCACTCCTGAGTGTTTGAGTTCCCTCTCAAAATGAGTTCTCCGCTCTCCAGAGCTCACTATTGGTAGAGCTGGCGTTGCTCCCCTCACTTAGAGGATCACCTATGAGCATGCCGCTCCTGTTTGAGCATCGGAAGTTTCTCCACTTCCAGAGTTCGGTGTAGATCGCTTGCCTTGTGGGTCGAGCTAGCATTGCTCTCCTCATCATAGAGGGTCATCTATGAGCATACAGCTCCCTTCTGAGCATCTAATCCCCCGACATAGAACGTAAATAAAATAATATATATAAGTGCACACGCTAAAGCAATGGGCACTTCCTAAAATCCACTTAGTGGTAAGATCGCACATCGAATGTTCTGCTTTCTTTCTAAAAGCCCTTAGGGTAGGGTTACGCGCGCAGCTTCGTGCCCTTATTTGAGTTGGTCAAGCCCCGGTTTGTGCCTTGGGCCCCACTCCCTGTAACCAAATATTTTGGTTTAAAAAGGGTATGCTACCAAGGGGTCTGTTGAGACAGCTCCCTCAGCAAGCTCATGTAGAGCAAACGGTAGCCCCTGGTGACCGGCCAGGACCTAGTGGCTACCACTAGGTACTTGGCCCTATCCCCTTAAAGGAATCTTTCTATATGAGAATGATTCCAAACCTGTGAGCTCTACCTTGGGTCCGGTAATCCCGGCACCTAGCAGGTAAGTACTTCAGGTATGCAGCTCGGGTTTTTGGCCAAAGGGGATAATGTCACTGACAGCATCAACCGTCCACAGGGGCAACTCCCTGAGCCAAATGGTAGAGTTGACTAGTGCTCGCCTCCTGCCTGAATTGGGCTTGCACTCCCCTCAGCATGGTGGCGTGGGTATAACGTTCCCCATAGCGACCTCTAGGGGACGCAGTTCGAAGTTCCCATGAAGGGGAACGTCTCAGGTTACGTATGTAACCATGGTTCCCCGAGTGGGGAACGAGACACTGCGTCCCCTAGGCTTTGGGCCATGCTTCGGACGCAAGCTTCAGACGAAGAAGCGGATGATGTATTCTCCCGGCGATCCTTTTATTATGGTCGCGCCGGTAGTGACGTCATGGGCTGTCGCCGGCCAACGGATGGTGTTTTTTCATATGTATCTTCAGACACGAGTCATGCTGAGGGCGTTCCCCATAGCAACCCCTAGGGGACGCAGTGTCTCGTTCCCCACTCGGGGAACCATGGTTACATACGTAACCTGAGACGTTTTCGATTGAGTTTAGGGGCACTTGTTATAAAAGTCTGTTCAAATTGATTTTATATGGATTTTAATACTTGACCTGGCTGGTTGAAACAACTAACAAAGCTATTTAATAGGTCAGTGTAATTATTTTTTTTAATATGTTTGTACATTTCGTTAAATATCAAGTTTGTGTAGCGTTGAGGGCGTGCTTCACGCACTGAAATTTTCTCGGATGCCATTTGCTTCGACTTACCCTCAGACCAGTGCCCACTTGCTGGAAATGTAGACCAGCATGTAATTCCAGCACGTATTTCCAGAATGTAATTTATAATATCATTGTTTAAAAGCTATATTTTCTTGACGTGCTGGCCCAAAAGTGTTAACTTTTCCCACATAACGTTACGTCATTTTCTCCAGTTCGAGCTGCAGACGGCGTTACGTTACAAACTGGGAAAAAAACGCAGAAGGTAAGTTATTTATTTCATGAAGATAAACGTTCCATAAATCGAAATAGTTTGATAAATCGTTGTTTAACATTGTGTTTAACATTAGCCGTTTGTTTTAAAAGCCTGTTCAAATTTATTCGATATGGACTTGCGTAAGTTACTTGAGCTGGCTGACTGAAACAACCACTTTTAGTTACTAGTTCGAATTAACCAGCTATTTTATGTTTCATAATTTCTAATTCAGTTTAGAATATTGTGTGTATGTAACTGTAATGTGCAAATTCTGTTAACTGTCAAGTTTGTGTAGAGTAAAGGATTTCAGCGCTTTTACAGCCTGAAATTTCTCGAAGACGCCATTTTCTTTGATTCGACATGCGGAGCGGCGAGGCCAGTGTTTCTTTACTTAACCAGCTAAAACAGTTATCTTGTAATTAAAATATCACTGTCACCCAGTCCTAAAAAGTGCTCAGTGTAAAGTGTAATGTACTAAGACTAAGGTTTTCAAACTTTCTGGAGCCAGGGATACCTGACAGGGGATTTTTTTTTTCAAGGACCCCTTTTTAATTATAAGTTAGTGTGGGAGGGATAATAGTGCAACTTGTAGAACTGAAAATATATGGCATATTATTTTATGATGTCACAGACCTCACTTTGAAAACCCCTGTACTAAGTTATTATAAACATTAAAGTGACTCTCTGCACAGATGTTTTAAGACCCTTTTTTTCCCTTTAGGTTAATGTCATGTTTGTGAAAGTGCAGTTCAAAGACTCCAAGAAATTCATAAAGTTGCAGAATGGATTCACTTTAACAGATTTCATAAATGAAGGTAAGTGTCCTTGTTTTTATTTTATTTGAAAGTATGGGCATTTGAAAGTATTCTCTGCATACTTCCCAGCATTTGTGATATTTGCTGACCCCTTAATTGCAGTGATTTGATGTGGTTCAGGGGTATATAGATCAATATTACAATACTATTTTATACAGCTTTATTAACTCATCAACCAAAGTGTATAACACAAATGTCCCATCCTGTACCATAATAAGGACATTGAGAAGTTTTTTAATAGTTTCTTATTGATTCCTTTGTATGCAAAGTAATCATTTAAGCATAACAAGATGCAAAAGGCACTCGCACATTATTTTTGCATATTATGTGTGCTTTACACACATCCAAAAATATCCAAGAAAGCCACTTCTGTGAAATCAATGGTAATCCTTTTTTTTTATTTGTACATTGATTCGTCATACGGTTAATCGATTGATGTATCAATCAATATTGATGTATTGTAACCCATATTTTTAGGTATATTATTTAGTGTTGTTGTAATGGCTGCTTTTTTTGGTCTACAGTGCGAAGCAGATTTGATTTACAGACTGGAGCAGACTTGAGGATATATGATGAGTCCCACACTGAAATTGATGAAGACATTTTGGAAGAGTTGCTAGAAGCAAACCCAAAATCAATGTTAATCATAAAAGATCATAGTGAAGGTACTTTTGATCCATACATAAAATAGTGCAGTGACAAAGATTGGTCACAATTATTGTATTGTTTTTTTTTGGCAGAAGAAGCAGCCAGCTCCTGCACAGATACACTGACAAGTCATTCATCTAGTGAACAAGATGTGCCCTCTGAAAGATGTGCCAAAAGGCTCAAAACATCACAGCAAGATGACAGAGTTGGAGCTGCGGAGGAGCAAAGATCAGCAAAGGAGGTGACATAAGTTTCTCATGTTTTTATTTACGTTACCATTAAACAATTTGATGAAAAAAAGATTCAAGTTAATTCAATAATTTAAGTTACTTACACTCTAATCAAACTTTGAGTATTCAAGTTGTATTGGTTTTTGAATGACTAGGCCTGTCATGATGATTTCTGTATTGATTTGTCACGTGATGTATAAACATGACCTCAATAACTTTTGGTGACACGAGGGATTGCTCATTGTGTTTACATTAAAATGATTGTCCAATGGCACCGTCTCCAGCATCTCATATACTCTTTAGTGATTCGCTGATTATTTGCAAAGTATAACCATTAGAGTAAAACTGTATCATTTGGACGTGATTTTACGTCTTGTCTGTTCACTATTCAGTATTCAAATATTCAAGCAAGCATTGAAGTGCAAGAAGATTTCTGAACTTGTGCACGGTTTTTGTTGCACGCACACAGAACCGCATAGAGAGCATGTGAACAACACGTCTTGGCTACCAGAAAAAACATAGAGCACTGTTTATTTCACTTGTCTTATAACAATGTAAAATACTGTTACAGTCAAACCTGAACATTGTGTTATCCGTGATACCATTTCTTCCACATTGTGTTTGTGTAATTAGTGTAATATTTGTATAATCATGTTAATATAGACTAACTAATGAAAAAAGTCAGTAATATAATTTATCACAATTGATTTCTGGGACAGTATGTTGCACCAAAAAGTATTTATCGTGACAGGCCTAAGAATGATATATGAGCAAACTATTCTTTGATTGTTTTAACTTAGATGGTGCTAGCTGCCTTAAAAGAAAAATTAAAAGGAGATGAAATCCTTGAAGAGTACAAGGCCACCGATACTTTGTCAAATGAGATGAGAAGAGCACTTGTTAACATACTGGTGGGGCACATGACAGAGAGGCATGGGTAAGCTACATTTTCACATTTAAGATAACTGATTGTCATCTGTTTTTTTATGTTTTTGTATTCACCTAATAATTAAGACTGAGACATAAATGTATAATTTAAATGTAAGAAATGTTTTTTTTGTATGCATGTACTGTCACTTACGTGCTGTCCCATCCCATATATGTTATATATATGTATTTTTGGTAGGAGGATTCCAACCCAGAAGCAGCGAGAGCAGTATGCCCTTGGAATTGTGACTTTGTTTCCATCATTGAAAGACCCATTTTCCAAGAAGGGATATGTAAGACTTTTTCCATGAAATTATTAAATGTTTTTACTTGAAGGAATGAATTGATAAGTGGAATCTTCATCGCTAAAATTCACACGACCTTATGTGCCTGTCATTTCACCTGCTATAGATTCAGATGTATGAACGTAAAATGGTCCTGTTCCCCCCCCCCCCTTTTAACACTTTTATGATGCAGCAAGTGGAAGTGGTTATCTTGCTTGGCATTTAAAAACCGTTCAAAGAAACAACTCTCGTCACACTGAAAGGAAGAATAAGCCTAACTCTGAACAAGGAGGTCCAAACATCAGGAGAGACAGTAGCTTAGAACATCAGCTTGAGGGAGATGCTCTTGTGGAGGCACTTTCACTACTTGCTCATACAGGAGTTGAAGAAACCATTTTTGAAAAGATGAGACAGACATTTTGCTATCGCCAGGAACTTGTTCACAATGCAGATATGGTAACAAATATATGTACCAAATGATTGGTGAGTAATATTTAAGATGATTGAATGTTGCTTTTAGTGCGTGTGTAAGTGTCTAATGCTGATAAATATTTTTAAGGTGAACCAAGATTTTGTTCTTCTGTTCGATTTGGACACATCCTCCAAGCTCTTGAAAAGGTGGGATGGAACCTTTAAGCCAAAAATCATTCAAGAAGCAAGAAAGTTGACTAAGACATCTCCTGTGCAACGTCTCCTGATATCAGCTGAGAAACCCCCTGAGAATGCCACAGATTAAAGTAGGCAAAAATCGTTAATAAATCTGATTATAGTCATGCTTTTTGTCGCATTACACTCTATAGAGTATAATGTTCCTTTTTTGTTGTTGCTGTTTTTATTTTACCACAGACTGGGACAGTGATTTATCTACACTGCTTTTACTGGTTCACCTTCTTCCACCATCTGCTGGGCGAAAGATGGCTGCAAAAATAAGTGCCTCTGATGCAGTTGAGAAACTTGTGGTGTTTCATAAGGTATAATAATATTTTTTATTTTTATACTTGCAATCAGTTTAAACCCTGTAATTTAATCAGTACTTTCTTCAGTTAACCAAACTTTAAAATGTATCGGTAATTATAAGTAAGAAAAATACTAGTTAAGAAGTGTTTTTCTTGCATTGACTACAGAAACCATTGATTAATGTACCGGGATCGTATCGTGTGAAGTTTGCCAACCATCAGAAAAGTAGAAGTTGTTTGTTTTTTTTAGGAGGGGGCATGCATTTGTATACACTATTTTGAGTGTTCAGGGTTGCATTGGACAACACTGGCAAAACAACAATGCTTTAGAATATACTGTATGTTGCAGTTTGTTTCAAATGACAAACAATGTATAGTCTGAAAAATAAAATAAGATTGCCAAGCGTTTAATTTTTTAGGTCTATTTTGTTACCTGTAAAATGTTTTAAAAGACTAAATTTGGAAGGGTAACTTGTTTGTTTTTCACCTTTGTAGTCATGCTGCAGCATTGATGAGCACCTGGGGAAAAGCCAAAGTCATCAACCATATCTTCTAGCCATGGGGAGGAGTCGAGACAAGATTGACAGCGACTACATTGCTCTGGATAACAAGCTTATCCCTTGCTGGTTCTTTGGGTGCTTTGGATGAGCTCTTCAAAGTACATTACATTTTTAACATATCCTACGACAATGCTCTCATCAACTTCTACACTTTCCTGCAGACCACAGTTTATAATATAGATGTTGGAAAAACAAAAGAGTCACCAAGAGTGAAAGAACTGCGAGCTAAACTGCTGAATAGCACCTGAGCTGAAAACTTGAAAAAATGTTGCTCTGCTTTAGATGTGAAGGGTTGTATGCTGATGCCCATTCACTGATTTCACATTTGAAGTGTGAACATGGCTTTTATCCAACTTCTAAGTGTAGACTTGTTTGCAGTCAACAACATTGCCGAAAGCAGTTTTTCTGTACATGAATTAAAAAATGTTACAAAGCTACAAAATGCATTGTTGTATAGTTTCATTAAATATGAAATTTGAAAGTATTTTGTTGTTTTGTATTGGTTTATTTATGCAACTAATTAGCTCTGGACCTAAAATAATTAAGCCTTTAATTGTTTTATAATGTATGACTAGAACAGTGCCTATTGTATATATAACATTTGTGAATAACTAATGAGAGGTAAGAATTAAATGTTTAACTCTCGAGTCAGTGTTACTTTATTAACACTTTTGAAAGTGTTAATTTAACTCGGGCCAGTGTGGATTATATATACACCAGTAAAGTGTTAAAATTAACTCTCATAGAGTTGAATTAACTCTGGCGATTTTGCTGTGTAGCATTGCATTTTACTCTGTTGTTGAGTTTGGGTTTGCCAATGAGTGATGTACCTCTGTTTGATTTGTGCAGTGATCTGATTGGTTCTGATGTTGTGATTCAGAGCATCAGTAGATGTTAGTGAAGCATCAGGACTGAAGCTCTGAATCAGCTGGAGGAAGGGCTTGCTTTCTTTGCTCATCTCTTGGTATTGCAGTGCTTTATAATGGTATGATTGGGGGTCACTGAGCTTCAGATGTTTCCAGAATTTAATTGCCTTTTTTGTATCTTTACATTTATAATTACACTGTTGACCCTTCCCTTATACCTTAACCCACCCTTAAAACTACCAGACCACCAAACCTGCCCCTAACCTTACCCGTATCCCACCTCAATAGCAGCAGAAGTGTTTTGCAATACAATTTGAACACAATAAATATTGGGACCTAAAAATGTTTTTAATACATTTTATTTTGTATTTTATTTCATTAAAATTAACTATAATAACCCTGTCAAGGATATTTCTAATAGTAAACTTCAGCCACATTTATAACTTTAAGAATCGTTGGAAGGATAAGCAGAATGACAACATTTGATTTGCCATTATACGACCCATTTAAAACACCAATAAATTTGATTTAGATACTGAAAATTTCAATTGTCAATTACAGCCTACCTAAAACCACAAACACAAAAATAGATCTACTGTACATAAACAGTAAAAACATAAGAAACACAAAATGTTATTGGGTTTGTCATTTTCCAGCATCATAACTTGGTACCTTCCTCATCAAAAAACAAAGCCATCAATCCGTGGGCAGCCAGCTGTCAGGGCTGTAACTCAGTCTGGACACCTGACCTTCCGTGACTCCAAGGTCCTGCCCCAGTCTGAGCGGGAGCAGCAGGGCTGACCAGCCACCTGTGAGTAACCAGAGAGCCGTCCGAGTCTGGGACAGTGTCACACACAGCAGAGCTAAACCTGAGAGAAAAGGGTTTCTGATGATGGCAATCACTTTGTTTCATTAGCACATGATCAATCCAGAAGAATAAACAAATGAGCAGCAACTTGACAAACATGCTGTTTAGTGACCTGCATGTGCTGATGCCCTCAAAAGCATTACCATGATCTGCAATATTAAAGTTTCTGGTGGATGTGATTTCAAACCCTGGTAGTTATAGTGTGATGTGTGTGTTATCTGGTTAGTGCCTAATGTAAATATGTGTTGTGTTCCCTGGGATCTGGATCTTTTCTGAAAGATCATAATGTTGGTTTTCTTCAGGTTGACTGTCAGGGCCCAGGTCTGGCTGTATTGCTCCAGCAGGTCCAGGTTCTGCTGTAAACCACGTTTAGTGGGAGACAGCAAAACCAGATCATCTGCATACAGCAGGCATCTGATCTGTGAGTCGTGTAGAGTGAGGCCAGAGGCTCTCCAGACTGAGCGCCAGTTCATTGATATAGATGTTAAATAATGTTGGGCTTAAGCAGCAGCCCTGTCTCACTCCACGCTCCTGGGAAAGATACCTTTTACGTTTGGTGTTGATTTTTACGCCACATTTACTTTCAGTGTTCATTGATTTGATGAGGTCATAGGTTTTACCTCCTATTCCACTTTAAATAAGTTTGTAGAATAGTCCTTGGTGCCAAATTGAGTCAAACGCTTTTTTAAAGTCAATAAAGCATGCATATATTTTCCCTTTATCTTGGTTAACGTGTTTTTCAATCAGAGTATGTAATGTATAGATGTGATAAGATGTACGGTAATTTGGTAAAAATCCGATTTGACTTCTGCTCAGTACATTGCGTGTGGTGATGAAGTCTAGTAGTCGACCATTTATTATGCTACAGAATAACTTTCCCAGGTTGCTGCTCACACAGATGCCTCTGTAGTTGTTAGGATCAAATTTATCTCCGTTTTTAAAGATTGGTGTTATCAAGCTGTGGGATTACAAATTTTATTTAAATGGTTTAATTTAGATTCTTATTATCCACTTCCTGACTCAATGTATAACTGTGCTTTGTCTCAATCAAGTCATGTTGATTGGCAGAGATTCAAAGAACGCCTGGCCCAGACGTTGATTCAAAGAACCCCTGGCCAGACGTGGATTCGTTTAGGTTGATTGGATTAGTGTCTATCTTTCGGAGCCCCCTGGCCCAGACGTGGATTTGTTTAGGTTGATTGAATTAGTGTCTATGCATTTGATTACGGGAAGTCTGGTAACAAAACCAACATGTGCTTGCTTTGTTTGAATTTGGCTCCACCTCCAAAAGTCCCTCCTCCAAAAATGCCTATAAGACACCATGTAAAATTACCTAAGATTGAGATTTTCGATGACTGCAGCTACCATCAACTGGGGTTTTTTCAATAAAGAATCCTACGATCGAATCCGAAGTCTCCTGGTCTTCTCTACAGAGTTTCCTATACTTTAGAAGAACAGAGTTCACAACAGATGGTGCCGTGACCCGGATAGAGTTCCAGCTTCCTCACCTGAAAACTTCAAGCTCAAACAAAGATCTGCATCCAGACTGCATCTTTTGGAATCCAGCGAAACTTCCAGCTGAACAAAGATTCCCAGACTGAATTTTTCTCTCAACCAAGGGTGGTGAGTGCTGTCTCTAATCCAAAAGAACCTAAGACCAGTACAAATGTGTATCCTCTGTGCCGTCAGAGAAGAGTTAACATACATCTGTAGGGTTTGTTTAACTAAGTTATCCTCTGTTTCAGGCAGGGAAGAGTTTATCCTCTAAAGTTTTTTATTTTAGAGATGAAAGTTATCCTCTGTTCTTGTAGGCAGGGAAGTTAAGTGTGAAGTGTTGGTAATTTGGAAAGTTAACAATAGTTAAGCTTTTTTTATTTATTTAACAAGTGTACCCTCTGTTGATCAGAGAAGTTTTTTTGTTTTTTTGTTTAGTGTTTTGTTTGTGTGGTACAGAAGAAACTTACAAAATGGGTAGAAGGAATGTTAGACTGATTCCAACCACAGAAAAGAGTGGTCTTGCGACTCCTTTGTGGTCAGATAGTGAATTCAAAACGCTGTTAGGGGAACAAATGGACCTAATAGTCACTGAAAAAGTTAGACTAGAACTAACGCAGAAATATGAGATTCATCCAGACAAGACTTGGTCAGTAGATGAGTGTAAAAAGGTACTAGGAGCAAGTATTCATAAGAACAATGTGAAAGGCATTATCTGTTGTCACAGAGAATTCAGTGTAATGCTAACGACACAACAGTCTCAGCGTAACTCAGAGCTAGAGAAACAGAACAATGAACTCCGTGCTAGAGTATCCACTTTGACTAAGAAATTGAACCTAAAGAAAGTTGCAGCAAAAACTGATGTGGAAGTAAGTCAGCCTGATAACATTTACCCTGATTTACAAGCGTTCTTTGAAACAGATGTAGCTCTCCAATCAGTAACTGATGTGCCTGTAAATTCAGTCAATGTGTGTGTTGGTAGGAGAAGATCTCAGGGAATTGAGGAAACTGATAGTGTTCCTCTCAATTCTTCTGTTGTGCAAATACAAACTGTTGCCAAAGCTTTATGTCCAAAAGATATAGAGAGACTATCTCAGAGTTTACCGTCAGCACGCACACATTTTTCTGAATTTAGAAGAACATTGATCAGTAAAATGCGTCTTTATGACATGTCGTTGGCAGAAGTCACGCAGCTGATGTCACAAATACTAACTGAATCTGAATTCAACAGTTTTGAATCTGCTGTCACTTCTGAACTGCGAAATGCCAGTAAGGGTGATTTAAGAGAAGGTATTTTGAAAATCCTAAAGAATATCTTAGGACCCAAAATAGATTGGTCTAGAATTACTACCTGTGTGCAAAGGAAAGAAGAAACTGTGAGTGAATATACTGAAAGATTTTGTCAGTCAGCTGTAATTTACAGTGGAATTGTTGATGACCCTGAAAGTGTACTTGATGACAAGGGACCCCTGGTTCGTATCTGGTCAGATGGCCTTGTAGCCGAATACAGAAAAGCATTACCATTCTTAGATCTAACTTGGTCTAACAGAACTCTCAGAAGTAACCTAGACAGGTTAGCTACATGGGAAAGAGATGCTGATGTCAAGGCAAAAGTAAGAGTAGCAGCAGCTACGTTTAACACAACGAAACAAGACAATAGATGGTCTAAAAGAGAAAGCAAATGCAAATACTGTGAAAAATTAGGACATTGGGAGAAAGAGTGTAGGAAGAAGTTGCAAGATAGTATGCATAATTCTGCTCCTTCTCAGCCTGCACACAACCCTGAAGTAGTTCCGCCAGTGACCACTGAAATTATAGGACAGTTAGTTCAGGCTCTTCTAAGAGCACAACAAGACCAGGAAAAAAAACTAATTATTGGGGCTGTGAGTAGCTACCTTTCCCCTGTAATCCAACACAATGACCAAATAATTTTTGTGAGAGGTAGCATAAAAGAGAAAGAGATTGATTTTTTGCTTGATACAGGTGCAGAAATTACAGTAATTCCTACAAAATTGGCACAAGGTTTAAACATCCCATACAAGAAAACCAAACTTTGTTTAACTGGTGTAATAGGTGAAGATTCTGTTTTGTATGAAACTCCGCCCATAGAGGTACAATTTGGCCCAAAATCTCTGACTACAAAATTGCTATGCGCTCCATTAAATACAGGTGCAATTTTAGGCATGGATCTTCTGAGACAAATAAATCTAACTTTAGACATGTCCTCAGAATCTACTAGCATAAAAATTTCCTCAGCACAGATTTCTACCAATAATGCAACCCCTCCCGAGTATGCTTTCTTACAGAATCATCCAATTTGGGCTAAAGACAAGGATGATTGTGGGTTGTTGACAGGTGTAGAACCAGTTAAATTGACAGGAACTCCACCTCCGGTCACCAAACAATATCCGATTAATAAGGAAGCTATACAGGGAATCAAACTTATTGTAGAAAATTTGCTGACGCAAGGAGTGCTAGTTAAAACCAACAGTCCATGTAATTCACCCATATGGCCCATCAAGAAATCTAATGGGACATGGAGACTTACAATAGACTACAGAGTAGCCAATAAACATATTGAAAAAATCCCCCCCCTAGTGGCAGATCCATCTACAATTTGTAATGGCTTACCATTAGATTGTAAGATTTTTTTCAGTAATTGATATGTCTAATGGATTATTTTCTGTACCGTTGCACTCTGACAGCCAGCCATGGTTAGCTTTCACAGTTGACTATGAACAATACCAGTGGACACGATTGCCACAGGGATTTCAAAACTCCCCAACCATATATCATCAGGCTGTCAGACGTGATTTGTGTGACCCAGAATGTCCGGTAAAACAGTCCACTATGATCCAATATGTCGATGATATTTTGATTGCCTCAACAGATCATGAGGTACATCAAACTGAATTGGCATCATTGTTGGACTATTTGCATAAAAAGGACACAAATGCAGCTTTCACAAAGCTCAAATCACTAAAAAGCAAGTCACATTTCTGGGTCAAACAATTGGTGCAGGAAATAGATCCATTACACAGGATCGAGCGGCTTCAGTCAAAGCCATACCTCCGCCTACTACCATTAAAACACTCCGCTCATTTTTAGGAACAACAGGTTATTGTAGACCTTGGATTGAAGACTATGCCTCGATTGCTCAGCCTCTCTATGATTTGTTGAAAGGCCATGGTAAAGATTCAGATACTGTTTGTATGGAAGAACTTCATCTCAAAGCTTTTAATGATTTGAAGAGAGCACTATGTCAAGCACCAGCATTAGGAATTGCCCAATCTGATAGACCCTTTGTGCTTTATGTCCATGAACACTTAGGCTTTATGACTGCATGTCTAATGCAAGATCATGGGGGCAGCTTATGCCCAATTCATTACTATTCCGGTAAACTTGACATAGTCGCTCAAGGTATGGGCCCATGCCTCAGAGCAGTACAGGCAGTTCATCTAGCGCTTCAGGCTTCATCAGGAATGGTGTTAGGTCAGACTGTAAACGTAAAATGCCCTCACACAGTGTCCGCACTAATGAATCAAGCAAAAGTCACTTCTGTCACCTCCTCCCGTTGGGGAAATTGGTTAGCAACTCTCACAGCCCCGAATATTGTTATACAGCGTGCACCAGTCATGAACCCATCCTCATGTATGATGTCTGCAATGACTGAATTTGTGTTAGAGGATGAAGGCGAAATGACTCATGATTGTGTTACGCTTACATATGCCGCGACAAGTGAAATAGCAGAAACTCCCATAGAGAACGCAGAATTGGAGTTGTTTGTTGATGGTTCAGCTCAAGTTATTGAAGGTAACAGACGAGCAGGATATGCAGTAACTTCCACCACTGAAGTAGTTGCTTCAGGTCGTCTTCCAGATCATTTTTCAGCTCAAGCTGCAGAACTAGTAGCCTTAACTAGAGCATGCACGCTAGCTTCAGGATCGGTTGCAAATATCTACACAGATTCCAGGTATGCTTTTGGGGTAATTCATGATTTTGGTGTCATTTGGCAAACCAGAAAATTTCTAACTTCTGCTGGATCCCCCATTAAGCATGCTGGATTAGTGAAAGATTACATGTTTGCCATGAAACTCCCAAAGAAATTAGCGGTGATCAAAGTGAAAGCACATCTCACAACTAATACTACGGAAGCTAAAGGTAATGCTCTTGCTGATGTAGCGGCTAAACAGGCTTGTTTCTATGCAACTGTACAAGTGTGTTCAGGTAGTACAGCACAGAAGACAATTCTACCTCCTGAATCAATCGTTGATCTGTATAAAGACTAGAGGTGGGCATAGATTAATTTTTTTAATCTAGATTAATCTAGATTAATTTTGGAATTAATCTAGATTAATCTAGATTAAAATGGCTCATTTGAATTCTGCCGAAGGCATTCAGAATATGTGTGCTACCCAAATAATTACTAAAAGTAAGTCTTTGAGAACGGGGTTCTCAAGCCAGGTGGCGCATTAGACCAGGGGCTCATCTCCTGTTTCCAAAATGCATCACAAACTTTAATCTCTTCCCGTCCCAATCCCACGAAAAAACTGGAGGAAAATCCCGTCCCACTCCCGGAAGAATGACTCCCATTCCCTCCCACTCCCGTGTTGTTGTTTTTTTTTTATAACTGTCAATTACAGTAAAAATATAGTACAGATCACAGCGTGCCCACCTTATTAGTTGAATAAAAACCCAAAATGTCGTTTTTTGTTATTATATTGAACTGAAAGCCATCTTATGCACAGTGTTGCACAGATTAAATTTCATGTAAATCATCCATGCTAACACACACGTCTTCTATTTTTATTTTTTTAGACATTTCACTCTCTATAGATATATTTTTCAAAAACGGAGTTTCTCGCTCAAGTTCACATGAGACCTAAAGCGCATCCTGTTTGCTTAAAAGCGCAACGTTTCGTTGTTATTCTGAGTGCAAACAAATAAACGTAGAGTCTTTACAGATTCGAAAGATGTATTAGGCTACTTTTATCTGTATGACCAAGAATGACGGAGATGTAAGAGCAAGTGATCGCACCGGAGCCTGTCCTGCAGCAAACGCGCTTCCACACAAACACTTCAATAGCGCACGTTTCTCTAGGTTAACATCATATTGAGCGGCCATGTAAAGTTGCTACTACATACATCTTTCAGATGAAAAGCCATATTTGAGGTTGATGAATGATAGATGAGCGTTTGGATGTCCTGCCCGATTGTATTACCACATAGACCAGCCGTTAACAATCTGTCCATCACGGACTGCGAGCCTCTAGTTCGAAGACTCGTTCTCGCCCCCTACAGTGCAATTCGGCTAGGTATACATCCGCGCTAAAATATCAGGGTGAAAGTCATCATAGCTTGCGTAGTATAGACCCAGCTCCCAACCCAACTTTGAGAATAGATTAACGGCGATATTTTTTTTTATCGCCGATAAGAGTCTCGCGTTAACGCAGCACGTTAACGCCGATAACGGCCCACCACTAATAAAGACGTTCCTCTATATGAAGCATGGACATGGTTAGACAAAGGAGCCACTGTAGATTCATCCGGCTGCTGGACCAAAGGGGGAAAGTATGTTGCTTCCGAATCACTGTTGCCATATTTGGCTCAACAAATACACAGTTTGGGTCATAGTGGTCCAGCAACGATGAATCACAGGTTCTCAAATCAATGGTGGAATCCAAAATTCAGAAACGCAGCCACTGAAACAGTCAAGAGATGTGTTACATGTCAGAAAAATAATGATGTACCAGCAGCCACTACACCAGCAGCACATACCCCAGCTCCACCAGGGCCATTTCGTCACCTGCAAGTTGATTACATATCGTTGCCCCCTTGTAAAGGAAAAACTGACGTTTTGTAGTAATAGACAAGTTCTCAAGATGGGTAGAAGCTTATCCAACAGGGCGTGCTACAGCTGCACATACTGCTAAATGTCTTGTCACTGATTTCATTCCCAGATGGGGATTACCAGATTGCATTGACTCAGATCAAGGTACCCACTTCACAGGAAGTGTCTAGAATGTTGAAGATTAAGTGGAACCTTCACTGTCCCTATAGGCCACAAGCATCAGGACAGGTTGAACGATCAAACAGAACAATCAAAACCAGGCTAAGCAAAATGCATCAGGAAGGAGTACCATGGGTTGAAGCACTGCCCGCAGTTCTGTGTAGTATGAGAGCATCACCTAACAGATCAGTAGGACTGAGCCCTCATGAGAGTATTACTGGACGCCCAATGCAGATGCCAGGTGTGATTGATCTTAGAAATGCTGATGTGCACATTGCTTCAGATGCCCTGATCGCTTACTGTGAAAACCTCAAAAAGGCAGTGCAGAGTGCCAAAGAGAGAGTTGAGTCGTGTTGGCAGACTCCACCAGAAGGTGGACACACAATCGTCCCAGGTCAATGGGTCATGATAAAGGCATTCAAAAACAAGCCATTAGAGCCTAAGTGGTACGGACCACATCAAGTGATGTTGATTACAGCTGCTGCAGTATTGTGTCAGGGAAGGAAAACATGGACTCATGTGTCACACTGTAAAGTTGTTCCTCCCCCTGCAGGGATAGGATAGGGCAGACACAAGAACCAGTGAGGAGCCCAAGGAAGAACCGAAAGCAATAGGCTTCGGGGGCCAACCCTGCGGTGAAGATTTCCTCATAGGCCTTTCCCATCCAATTAGTCCATCCTTTCCTCACTGTTCTTTAGGTGTCGCAGGAATTGAGAAAAAGGGAAAGAAGGAACAACAATAGCAGACTATATTTGAACAGAGGATACAACCCTAATGTTTGCAGACTCTACAACAAATACTGCTCTGTGCCGTTGGTCTCTCTTGTTTGTGTTTCTTTCTTCCTCTGTGCAGATACCATTTGATGGCTGTCCTGAGATCCATATGCACCGCCCTTCTCACCTGCGGATGAAGCCACAACCTCTAGAAAACAACTAGACCCATTGCAGAGCCAACTATCACACAAGAAAGAGAAAAGAAAGAAGAAGAAAAAAATAAAATAAAAATACACAACGCAGAGACTCACATACGGGAACTTCAGTCATCCATCAACATGATCAAGATTTTCGTACTATTAACCATCATGGACATCACGCAAAGTGTAGACCCCAGAAACAACATATTCTTAGAGCTGATGAATATGTCAAGAAATGCCTTGTTTGCTGGAAAGAACGTTTGCATGCCGCACGCACCTTCAGTAGGAGCAGGAATCCCATGGGTGGCACACCCTATCTCCAAATGTGATACGTGTACCTTATTCGATCATCATACCAGTGGATTATACAACAAGGATACATGTCACAACGTAACAATTCCTCCAGCTTCTTCGTGTTGCATTCCTGGACTACCATCCTGCAACCTAACTTCAGCTACTCCCATCATGACAGATCTACTCATGCCAAGGATGTTCTATTGGTGCATGGAAAATTATGCTCCAGCATCTACTACACTGGGTGAAATTCCTCGTGAACGTTGCAGCTTTGTGATTGAAAGAAGAACCGAATTCAATGTGTACGTTACTACATCAGATAAGAAAGAGGAGAATGAATTAAAAGAGTGTCTCTACGGGAACCCATCCCTACCGAAATTTTTTGCCATAAATCAGTGGTGTATGATTCCTCCACCGACTGGCACTTTGTGGTTATGTGGGACTTCTGTCTACAGCATCCAACCCAGCCAATTCAATGGCAGGTGCACCCTGGTTTATGTCCTACCAGCCATCAGAGAAAATACACACTCCACCTCAAGTTCTCCACATCTACAAAAGTCAGCTTCTACCAACAAAGATGGCTGCAGTCCAGGACTCACTTGTGTACAAACGTGGTGGTCAAGAACTCTTGGAGCATTAATCCCATCGTATGGTGTCATGCAGGCTCTCGATCAGGTCAGAAGCCTGTCGGATTCTGTACAGAAATTGGCCAATGATACGGTTTTGGCCCTGGGCAACATCAAGGACACTCTTGCCTCGCACAAGATGATGATCTTACAGAACAGAGTGGCCTTGGATTACATTCTTGCAACACAAGGGGGAGCCTGTACCATTATCGGTCTTGAATGCTGCACCGGGTTAATGGATCCAACAGAGAACTTGAACAAAATCCAACAAGACATTCTTGGTCTTTCAGCAAAATTACACCAGATGACTGAAGATAATTCTTCATGGTTCGGAAACTTGTTAGGTAAACCCTGGCTGTGGATCAATGAAATAGCAATTCTGCTGTTGTTTCTCCTACTTGCATACTATCTATGCATCCACAGTATCAAGTGTTTCTTTCAGCAAATGACTCCCGCCTCTCACGAGGAAATGACAGTTCCAACCAGAAAAGATTATTACCCGTAAGAACTTCACGGACCCTAATTGCATGTTTTGTTTCTGTGTCAGCATGCAATTACATATAAGCAACACAGAACATGTACTATGTGCCTGTAACGATTACAAGTTACAAGAATTAACTTTTAAGTGTCTAAATTTGTATTTTGTGAGAGTTATTAGAACTCTCAAAGGGGGAATTGTGGGATTACAAATTTTATTTAAATGGTTTAATTTAGATTCTTATTATCCACTTCCTGACTCAATGTATAACTGTGCTTTGTCTCAATCAAGTCATGTTGATTGGCAGAGATTCAAAGAACGCCTGGCCCAGACGTTGATTCAAAGAACCCCTGGCCAGACGTGGATTCGTTTAGGTTGATTGGATTAGTGTCTATCTTTCGGAGCCCCCTGGCCCAGACGTGGATTCGTTTAGGTTGATTGAATTAGTGTCTTTGCATTTGATTACGGGAAGTCTGGTAACAAAACCAACATGTGCTTGCTTTGTTTGAATTTGGCTCCACCTCCAAAAGTCCCTCCTCCAAAAATGCCTATAAGACACCATGTAAAATTACCTAAGATTGAGATTTTCGATGACTGCAGCTACCATCAACTGGGGTTTTTTCAATAAAGAATCCTACGATCGAATCCGAAGTCTCCTAAGCCTTGATTCCAGATGTCGGGGAAGTAACCTACACACAGGATCACATTGAATAGTTTTAGAATGGCTAAATGGAGCTTGTTGCTTGTGTGTTTTATCATTTCATTTAATATGCCATCAGGTCCTGATGCGTTTTGGAGTTGGAGGTTTTTGATTTTTTTATTTAAGTTCTTTATCAGTTATTGGGAAATCTAATGGGTTTTGGTTATCTTTGATTGATAATTCTATTTTTTTCTAATTGGTTGATTGTTTGATTTTGCTTACAGATCGTGTCTGTTTGTACTTTATTAAACAATGTTTGGAAATTACTTTCCCATGTTACTCCATTTTGAATGGGCAATTCTTCATGATCAGTTTTTTTCAGATTGTTCCAATTATCCCAAAATTGGTTTGTGTTCATTGACTTCTCGATTATTGTGCTTTTTTGGTTCTGAGTGTATGTTTGTATTGTTTTAGTGTTGCGCAGTAAAGATGGCGGATCTCTGCATTATTTAGATCGTTATGTTTCTGATTTGACAATGTTCTCAGGTTTTTGCGAATAGTTTGGCTGGTCTGATCAAACCAATTGTTGTCATTTTTGAGTATTTGATTTTTTCCATTATTTGTTTTCAATTTGGATAGTTTTGCTGATTTTTCAAATATGTAATTTATATATTTTAAAGCAAGATTGACCCCTCCATTAGTGTGAGCATAGGTGTTATTTAGGAAGTTATCTATCAGCGCTTGTATTTTTTGGCTGCTAAGTGCTTTCTGATATTCTTCAGCGCTGTTTTCAGCCCATCTGTATGGTTTTCTGATGTTGTACAGCTTACTGGGCTTTGTGTTAATGTTATTTTCAGTCTTTTTGAGATACGCAGTGATTTGACTGTGATCAGACAGAGGGGTCAGTTCTCTAACAGTGAATGATCTGAGAGATGAAGGATCTATGTCTGTTATCATATAATCAACTGTGCTATTCCCAAGAGGTGAGCAAAACGTGAATCTCCCTAAAGTGTCCCCTCGAAACCTACCGTTGATGATATACAGACCCAGGCTTCGACAGAGCTGCAGGAGGTCTTTTCCATTCTTGTTTACTGTATTATCATGGTTATTTCTGTGGATATGGGAGAATGTGTTTTTAATAACAGTCAGTTTGTTGTTGATGTATTTGCTCCCTTGTGTGTCGGTGAAGTCCGGCTGTAGTCCTGTTCTTGCGTTCGGGTCCCAGCAGATGAGCACGTTTCCCTGGGCCTGGAAATGGCTCGTCTCTTCCTCTAATGTGGAGAACGTGTCTTCGCTGTAGTAGGGGGACTCTGATGGCGGGATGTATATGGCACACAGGAATATATATTTTCTGGATGGGAGCAGTTCCTTGTGGATTTTAAGCCAGGTGTAGTATTTGCCTTGCTTTACGGTGTTGATGTGGTTGTGGAACTTTGATTTGTACCAGATTATTTGTCCTCCTGAGTCTCTTCCCTGTCAGACAGAGTTTTTGTGATGGTAGGATGATTTCTCTGTAGTTCGGTCGGCAGTGGGTGATTGTGTCTGCCCTGCTCCATGTCTCCTGTAGAATTATAATGTCCATCTCCTTGATGCTCTTCTGGAATTCTGTGTTTAAACTCTTCAGCCCAAACGCTGTTGAATTCAAGCCTTGAATATTCCACATTGATATCGAAAGAGTCATTTCAAGAGTTCAAAGTATAGAGTTCTTGTTTTCAAAAATAGAGGTAGTCATTTTCTAATGTAATCTAATATATTTAAAAAATAATGTTGTTTTTGTTTTGTTTTTCTCATTGTTAGGCAGATGTTTGTATGCTGTGTGGACCCTCATGCTGTCAGCTGGGCACTGATGTAGTTCAGCAGCTGTCTGATCTCGCTCATCTCCAGTGTATTTGCTTGTCCTTTCAGGGCCTGAGCGTAGCTCCTGGAGTGTGGGAGTGGTGTTGATACCAGTGTGTTATCAGCTGAGGGTGCATGGGCGGGTGGGAGGCTGGTTTCTGCTGGTGATGGGCCCATCCTAGTGTTGCTCCTCTGCCTGGAGTGGTGTTTTTGTGGTGGTCGGGGGTGTCTTAGGTGGTCCTATGGTGCAGACTGGGGTGTTCTGTGGTGGTGTAGCGCTGGTGCATGGGGTGTTCTGATGGGGAATTTAGCATGGTGTGGGGGTCCCCAGTATTGTGCAGCCAGCGGGGGTCGTTCTCTGTGATGAGACTGTGCGTTTCTGCTGGGTGTCTGGATTTGTGTTCTGTGGGTTGGCAAGTGTGTTGTTTTCAGGGGAGTAGATGTGGTTTGTCTGCCCCATGTTGTGTCTTTCAGTGTTTTTGCAAACACATTGACTTTGTCCTTCCTTATGTGTACGTGGTCGTACAGGTCTCTGATTGTGAGGTAGGGGTGATGAGCCAGGTACACATTGGGCAGGCAAGCACATCCTTTGGAGATGTCAGCGTTGACTCTCTGGATGGTGTCTGGGTGAATGTCTCTGCGGGGTAGGAGGGTAGATATGGTGATCTTTGTGTTGGGGTAGGTCTCTGTAGCCTTCTCTGCTACTCTGCAGATCAGCTGCCCAACTCTCTCCTGTTCCCTTCTCAAGTCGTTGGTGCCTGTGTGTATGATGATATGTGAGGGTGTGCCAAAGCTGGAGTCAGAAAGTATTCTGAGGGCATCACCTGTTTTTGGGCACCAGAGTTTTGTTGTTTTACGTCCTGGAAACAGTTTTTCTTCTTGTAGGAACTTCCCATTGGAGTCCATGAGGATGGCAATGTCAGCCTCTGTTTTCACCAGCTGTTTCTCAGCTGGGGTTGTAGCTGTAGTGTTTTTCTGAGGGGTTTCTGGGTTTCTGGGGGTTGCAGGTGTTTTTGCTTCCCTTTGGCTGTTGCTGGGGTGTGATGATTTGGTGGGTGCCGGAGGTGTGCTGCTGGGGTTTTGCTGTGTAGGTGTTGGTGAGGGTGGGGGGGCTTTTGGGGCATTTGCAGGGATAGAGAGACACCTCATCTGTGTTGTTAGGGTCTCTATCTGTCTGTCCCGTTGTTGTAGCTCAACTTTGAAGCATGCTCCCTCCCTCCCCATGTAGTCTTTCATTTCTGAAAGTTCCTACCCCATGGTCTGTTGAAGTTCTTTGCAGTCTTTTTTAAACGTTTCCCTGTCCTGATACAGAGTGTTCATTTCCCCCTTAAATTCCTGGATGGATATTTTCAGCTGGTTTCTTTTTCCTCTCTCTCTCTCTCTCTCTCTACAATCTCACATTTGAAACAAAATATGCTTTTTGAATATTTAAGACTCAAAAGCAACTGTAAAGCTTCTTATTTAAATGTTATGTTCTGAAATTACTACTAGAAGGGTAGTAAATGAGTCATATCTTCAAGATTAGAATTTGTTGTGTGAGATAGCACTTATCAGAGTGAATTTGTTTTCTCATTCTCAATGTTTCACTTTTTTTCATTAAATGTGCAAAACGCAGGTCACATTATTATAAAAATCGTTTTACTTGAAGATTACCGGAGACTCTCTCTCTCTGTCTCTCTGTCTCTCTCTCCTCTCTCTCTCTCTCTCTCTCTCTATATATATATATATATATATATATGTAAGGCCCGCCTCGATTCGACCCAATGGCGGCAGTCGTTCCGCGGGTGAAGGGCTTTGCGTGTTACAGTCTTTCCTTTTCACGACACAACAAGAACATTAAAATGGAACACTTTTTCTTATTATATATTTTGTCTCGTTATTTCATCTGACTCCATAAAATGAAAAGGGTTTTAATGATATCTGTGCATCATTAAAATATGAACGAATGATCGGTTATTCTTATCAGCTCTTTTTAATACTTTCCCCGCTCAGATATACGGAAACTATATCGCTCAGAGGGTCCTGTTTTCCACAGGTCTCACGGACACAATCTCGTCAGGCCTGGTCATCAGTCAGAGGTAAATTATGGTTACGTATCTGAGATTTGCCGTAAATTCACACGTACACAATCAGAGACATCGAATAACCCTCATGGGGCACCCTCAGAACTCGAGTTCAATCGTTTACTTCAGTAAAGGGTTTTGGCCACTATCAGATATGTTAGCAGATCAATATACTACACTCGTAATAGCTTTGGGTTGGCCAAATCTTTGTTTAAAGTAACATTAAATCAAAAGTCAGAGGTGTAGACGTACCCGAATTCAGTCTGATCAGACGGCGTTCACCGTCACTGAACGGAATTAGCCCATCCCTACACCCAAGCACACTTAAAAGATGCCGGATATTAGCCGTCGCTAAAACTGACGCAGGCTTGCGGAAATATACGAATCCACTAATCTAGTAGAGAGAAAGCAATCTTCAGAGGCAGTTAGAATAGAATCAAACGTTACAATTTATTGACCAGGTAATCAAAACAATAATTCAAAGCTCCAATGTTACAAGAATAGAATCAAAGGTTAACCATAACATAACAATAATTCAGGAATTGAAGAATTTGTAGAACTTACTACCTGGCAATGAAAAACTACGCACAGTGTGCGGGCAGTCCAACCTACAGACTCCTAACCATAGCTGGAAATGAAAACTACACACAAGTGACCTTGTGCGGGCAATCAGCTTAGAGACGCCCAGAACTTTCTGTCCCTTCTCCTTATATACCCAGATAATCTAATAAACCTACCACATGGTGGTATCTTGTCATTATAATTAGTCTTCAGAATTGGCAACCAAAAGGCTTCTGGAGATCCTGTGGCCGGGATTACTTATTTACATACAGGAGGTGTTTTGAGTAGGAAATCAGGGGGAGGGCACGTCCCCCTGCTGTACACTATTCTTCTCAGATTTTAGAACTTCTTTTAGCTTTTCATTATGATTGGGAGAATGAGACCATTTTATCAGGCGCACTGAGACATTTCAAAAGATATCAAACATGTATGGTTACTTTTTTGTACATATCACATTGCATGAGTTTTCAGTGAATTCTAAGACATGAGGAGAGGGGGGGAAGATGTTGAGATCGTCAGCACAGGGTGTAGATCCCCTAGTGTGCTGCACCCCTGGATGTTACTGTTACATATGCAAGAGACAGCTTTGTGGATTCACCGGCTGGGCCCTTTGTCTTCTCGAGGGGGGGTCCAGATATCCTGGATGTTACTGTTACATATGCAAGAGACAGTTTTTGTGGATTCACCCAGTGTGCTGTGTCCTCTCGAGGGGGGGCCCAGACACATTGGCACCAGTCTTACATATATATATATATATCTGTATGTGTCCTTTTTTGTGCATTGTTAGGCCACTACTTTAGTGGCCTGAGCATCATTGGTGAAGTGGACATCAGCTGAAACTACCAGCAACAGGATGCAATAAACTGGAGAATAGCAGCAATCTGAGAAAAGTTCCTCATTCACAACCTCCTGTCTTCTGTACTGGGCAGAAAATAAAAAAAATAAATACAGGCACACAAGGCCTTGATAAAAGCACTGGACACGGAGAGAGTCAATGCTGAATTGACTAAATTAAAGTGATAAAAATGTTCAAGTCACCTCAGAATGCTGCCTTCATAAAAGACAAACCCGATCTTCCCAACCCCAAAACTTTAAAATTTTCTGTCCGTCTTTTCACCCTCTCTCTGTCATTCTCTTATCAGGTTTAGTGGGCTTTATTGGCATAATAAATAACATTGCATTTAGATGGCCAAAGCATTTGGCTGCTACAGAAAATAGTTACATAAAGAACAGCGTACTACTACTACTACTACTACTAATAATAATAATAATGCAATAAACACAACTGGGTATTTAAGATGTAATGTGGGGCTTAAACTAAATTGTATTCCTTTATAATTATTATGCATAAATATTTTTGGTCTCATATGAATTGAGAGAGAACTAAATATTTTTACTTTTGAAAATGAATTTGTCATATAACTTCACCAAATAAACTTTTTAAATAAACCATTATATACAAAAATGTAGCACATAAGTATTGAACTGCTCGATCTATATACAGGTGTCTGATTTTTTTTTTGTTGGGGGGGGGGGGGTTTGCAACTTTTCACAGCTGTCAAATATTGATTATCTTATGAACTATTGGGTAATAACTTGTTATTATTACATCTATTTTTTTGCGTTAATAATATAGTTTTTGTTTTATTGGAGTTTGATTTAGTTAGTTACTGTCACGCCTCATGGACTTGTAGTTCAAGGTTCAAGGTCAAGGTTCATGTTTTTTTTTTGTCACATACTCAATTATACAGGATATAATCAGTAGTGAAATGTAAGTCAGGTCAGGTCCGCTCAATGGACAGTGCAAAATATGTAACACAACAAAAGAGTACATATATAAATATAGGTAAAAAATAAAAATAATAAGAAAAAATCAAGAGTAAAATGTGCAATAAAATAAAATGTGCAATACAGTATACTGTCGACTTAATAAATAATAATATAAGCAGAGGCGTGCAAGAAGAATGTGCAAACAGGTTGTACAGGTTATATACACATAGCAGCAATATGGATGGTGAAGAATAATTGCTATCTTACTGATTATTAAATGGAGTCATGTTGATGTTATGAGACTGAGTTTGAGTTTAGGCCTGAGGGAAGAAGCTCCTCCTAAGTCTCTCAGTTTTTGCGATCATGCTCAAATACACTGGAGATGAGCGCTTGCCAGATGGCAGTAGAATGAAAACCAGGGTGATTTGTGTTCTTGATGATTTTAGCAGCTCTGCTTTTGCAGCGTTTGAGGTAGATGTCCTACAGAGAGGGGAGAGCAGACCTTGAGATGCGCTCAGGTAAGCGCACGACTCTCTGCAGAGCTTTGCAGTCTTTTGTAGTCCCTTTTTGTAGTCCCTGCAGAGCTTTGCAGTCTTTTGTAGTCCCTTTTTGTAGTCCCTTTGCAGTCCCAAATATAGTTGTCTTTTGGTTCCCATATGTTCTCTGACCTAGTTTCTCATCTGTGTCTGATTATGTCATTTGGTTCAGGTGTATCTTGTAATAACTATAATTTGCTCTACTACTTAAGTTCAAGTCTGTTCCATATGTCTTTGTCCGATTTTAATGTTGCCTGTGTGTGTATGTCTTTGTCCGGTTTTAATGTTGCCTGTGTGTGTGTGTATCCTGCCTAGCTTATGAGGATTACCCTTATGTAGAGGCATTCAAGCCTGTATACCGATATCTTCATCATATATTTCATATTTATAATTGTTTCTTCTACAGCGCACCGTGACAGAAGACCAGACCTACAAACAGTGTTAGAGGCATGTTCCCCCGTGCTTTGTTTTTCATTTATTGACAGTTTTTCTTTCTTGTTTTATGGATTCCCTGCTGTCCTCCTCCTTCTGCTGGAGCAGGGGGAAAAACTCTCGAGGACCACATGAGACTATTCGTGGAAATGTCCAACTTTACCCACCACCTGGATGACTTCCTCCGCTCGTTCTAGCACGCAAGCTTAAACTCCATGAGCAGTTGTCCGGAGATGGTCCTCGGGATGATTTTGCCGCCTTTGTGGAGTGGTTACTGGCGTCCTGTAGTTCTCCTATACCATGGACATTGCAGACAACAACACCAGTCCCTCTTTGGACTCAGAGTCAACCCTACCATCACCCCATGCGGAGCATCAGCTAAAGCCCACTCCTCCGGCTGCGCCTCGTCCCTCCATCCCTCCGGATCTGTCAGGCTCTTCCGTCCCTCTGGCACTGCCTTGGTCCTCTGTCGCTCATCTGGCTTGGCCCTCCAGATCCTCTTCGTCACCCTGGCTTGTCGGCTCTCTATCTCCGCCTTGGGCTCCACACCACCTGCTCTGCCGCTGTCGGTCGCCCCCCTGGAGTTAAGATACCCCTCCTGAGTAGTAAAGATGGCGCCGAGGATGACAGCCGTGTTGCGTGCTCCGGGAAAACTTTGCAGTTTTTCGTATGTTTTATTAGTTTTTTTGTTGTTTTACGTGTTAGATGTTGTTAGTATAACTGTCTACGATAGAGACACGCTTTTGAACATTGGTTCCTCCGTCGCGCAATGCAAACCGGACTTTGAGTTTTTGAATGCCGGTGGATTGTTCACAGACACGGCATCAGATCCCTTTGTCTGGGTTGCGCAATCGAGGAAACGCCGCCGACGCCGGAAAAGAGGAAAAAGAGCTGGCGTTCTCGTCAGACTGAGACGCCGTGCTTTCCGACATCCTCTTCCAACCATTTTACTGGCCAACGTTCAGTCACTGGATAAAAAACTCTGCGAACTGCGGGCGCGCATCTCATACCAACGAGAAACAAGGAACTGCTGCGTTATTTGCCTCACAGAAACCTGGATGTCTGCTATGGTTCCAGACTCAGCCATCGAGCTCACGGGCTTCTCCGTGCATCGCTCGGATAGAACAAAGGAGCTCACAGGGAAAAGCAGAGGCGGAGGTGTTTGTTTCTATATCAACAACTCATGGTGTAATGAAAGGAACATACACTCTATTAAATCCTTCTGCTCCCCTGATCTGGAATTTCATACGCTTCTGTGTCGACCATTCTGGCTACCGAGGGAGTTTACAGCGATCATAATCACGGCTGTTTACATTCCTCCTCAAGCCAACACAGACCAGGCACTCAGGGAACTATACGGGAATATAAGTGAGCAGGAAACCACGCACCCAGATGCAGCTTTTGTTGTCAAAGGGGACTTTAATAAAGCCAACTTCAGAACAATAGCTCCAAAATACTTTCAACGCGTCACCATCAACACGCGTGGAGATCGTACACTCGACCATTGTTACTCCCCCTTCCGGGATGCATACAAGTCCCTCCCCCGCCCACCTTTCGGCAAATCGGATCACTCATCCGTTCTGCTCCTGCCTGCTTATAGGCAGAAACTGAAACGTGAAGCACCCGCCCTCAGGACAGTCCAATGCTGGTCGGACCAATCGGACGCTATACTACAAGACTGTTTTGATCACGTGGACTGGGACATGTTCCGGGCAGCGTCTGATGACGACATAGAGGCGTATTCAGATACGGTCACGTGTTTCATCAGGAAGTGTATAGATGATGTAGTTCCGACCAAAACAATCCGTATCTACCCCAACCAAAAACCGTGGATTAACAGCGATGTTCGATCAGCCCTGTCAGCGCGGACATCTGCCTTTAAATCCGGAAACACTGACGATCGGAAAACAAGCCAGTTACGATCTCAGGAGATCCATCAAAGCAGCCAAACGAACATATAAAAACAAAGTTGAAGAACATTTCAACAACAATAATCCAAGAAGCATGTGGCAGGGCATTAACAACATCACAGGCTTTAAAGGGAATAAGCCAGCTACTGTGAACATTGCCGCCTCTCTACCAGACGAGCTCAACACCTTTTATGCTCGGTTCGAGGCTGATAATAACGTCCACACAGAGAACGCTCACACGGCTGCTCCAGAAGAGGTCAGTCCACTCTCCCTTTCTGTCGCGGATGTAACCCGATCCTTCAAACGGATGAACATCCGTAAAGCCGTAGGCCCAGATGGTATACCAGGCCGTGTGCTCAAAGCATGTGCTTTCCAGCTAGCCGGGGTTTTTACAGACATTTTCAATCTGTCCCTCTCTCTGTCTGTGGTTCCCTCATGCTTCAAAAAATCCACCATTGTGCCCATACCAAAGAAAAATAAAATCACATGCTGGAATGACTGGAGGCCCGTTGCTCTGACAACCATCTTCAGCAAGTGTTTTGAGAAGCTTGTCAGAGACTATATCTGCTCTGTGCTGCCTGCTTCACTGGACCCACTACAATTTGCATACCGCAGTAACCGTTCCACAGACGATGCTATTGCCTTCACCCTGCACACTGCTCTCTCCCACCTGGAAAATAAGAACACCTATGTGAGGATACTGTTTGTGGATTATAGTTCGGCATTTAACACCATAGTGCCTGCCACACTGGTTGCGAAGCTCCAGACTCTAGGACTGAACAGATCTCTGTGCAGCTGGATCCTGGACTTCCTGACAGGCAGAAGTCAGGTGGTCAGAATGGGCAACAACACATCATCTCCCCTGATCCTCAACACTGGTGCACCGCAGGGCTGCGTCCTCAGCCCACTCCTGTACTCCCTGTACACACACGACTGTACAGCAACACACAGCTCCAATGTCATCGTCAAATTTGCTGATGACACAACGGTGATAGGCCTGATCACCGACAACGATGAGACGGCCTACAGAGAGGAGGTGAGTACCCTGACTAAATGGTGTCTGGAGAACCACCTCTCACTCAACATCGACAAGACCAAGGAGCTGGTGGTGGATTACAGGAGACAGAG